>CM056589.1:6871482-7411482 GCA_029721435.1 Gymnothorax reevesii | reverse complement strand
TTTCAGGAACTCCCTACAGTGAACCGGGTTCACTGCTAGGTTTTCACTGCAGAGCAATGTGCTCTTGTAGAGTTTTGCATAAAGGTTTAGCATCTACCACAGCATATCTCAGTCAAAATTAAAGGGAATTTTCATGTAGTGGGGGATATATGAATATATCTCAAATTCACTTCAATTTTTTTGTTAGGAGATGGTCTATGGGTAAATGGAAAACCCGAAATTTCTAGATCCCTAACCCAAATAGTTTTTTCTTAGTCAATTTTTTGAGGGTCTAAGTTGGTCTTCATAAAAAAAAAAAAAATCAGCTGTTAAACCTGAAATACTGCAGTGCACCAGTGACTGTCCAGCTTCATTTTGACTGATGTCAAAATACACGTTTTGCGTGTATTCGCGTCTTTGCGTTGACTTTGAATGTAATCTGTCGTGCATAAATTTTGTTTCGCGTCCGGTGTGAAATCAGCTTAATAATGCAAATATAGCTTGCGTTATGGAAGTAATCAGAAAAAAATGATCAATTTCCACCAGCAGGGTTCCCACTCTTGTCTTGAAATTTTTTTCCAGCACTTTTCCAGGAATTTTTCAGCTGCCACAGTACGAGTCAAGTTATCCCAACATACACCAATATATTCCACCCCCAAGCTTTGAAGAAGTGTCATTTTCTACATTTGTACCTTATATTTTGTACATTTAACCAGACTGCTTCAATGTTTATTCCTCTCCCTCTTTCTCTCTCGTACTTTCTCCACAAAACATTGTTATATGTTCAATAAATCACCTAAACATTTTCCTTTAGTTCATCTGTTTACTGTTTACTTAGTTTACTTTGTGCATCCGACACCTGCATTCTTAAAGTAAAAATCAAAATCACTGCAAAAATAAAAATATCAAAATCAAATCCTATCCTGCAGCGCAAAAAGGTCAATATAAAACAAAGCAATGCAATTTAAATGAAAATGTTCCTCTAAAGAAATCAATTGACAGCACTAATAAAATAATTCACTCTGATTAATCACAGTTTTAGGCTGTGATTAATCATGATTAATTGCATTTTTAAAATACCCTTATTCATGCAAATTATTTTTACTTGACTAAAAACTTAATTAGTTTATCAGTTACTGCATGTAAAAGTGTAATCACCTTTACATGCAGTAATTGATAAAATTATTATATTATCTATTACTAGATAATATTAACTTGTACTTTACTTTAAACATTAGCGTTTAATTTTATCATTAATGTGCACTTCACAGCTATATTATTGTTGCGTGTCTACATTTTCTCTTTCTTGAAATTGCATTTGAACACACCATGACTTTTTTGTTCACCATCGCCTAATTGGCATTTTTCTGAGCCGACCTTGAACACATCATAATGTAAACTTGGCACCTCGTTTAGTTCGCTAATTAGCTGTTATTCAGCAGATTTCATCATGGATTTCAAAGTCGGATTACCATTTTTAACTAACGGAATTTTCTACAATGTTTGGGGGCCTTAAGCAGACAAATCTTTTGTTCACCTCTACTTCACTGGGAACAATGAGTCTGTGTTTTTGATGCACAAAGACACCTGACGCAGGGACGCACTGCAGAGAGGAATAAACGTCAATCATCCTCCACTTGCAGCCTTGAGCAGCTTTAAGGAGAGGCTCCGACTGGGCCCGGGACACACACATGTAAGTGTTGTGGCACTTGTTACGCTCGTGGTCGCGATGTTCTCTGGCTTCATAGTTCTGTTACCAACGACAAACGAGTTGTTTCTGCCGTTTTCGTTAGCATACCGGCTACATCCTGTACAGCACTGACCTGCGCCTCGGCGTCATATCTCAGATACTGGGCACTCCTCCGTCTCCAAACCTCCACTTCGCAGAGAAATTTCTCCTCCGATGTTTTTTCTCCTTCCCCTCTTTTCTCGCATTATTTACATTACAGACCAGTGTGAAGTGCCGGCCGCTTCTTCCTGCTCTGCCTCTGATTGGCGGGTGTTCGTACGTCTTCACCTTCACAGACACGTGTGTGTGTGTGTGTGTGTGACTGACAGACGTCCCTAAACGCTTACTACGCTAACAACATTGTTCAAATGAACATGCAAGTCTTCAGTTTTCACTGCCTTCGTTCCTCATTTAGGCTATGGGGTGTGCATCTCACTCATGGATATAAAAGATCTCACTTGGATGTTGACATCTAAATTACTTTCATTGCAAAGTAGCTAGCTAATAACTGCATGAAAGTCGGAGCTCTGCTCTCTGTGCACAAACACAGTATTTTAATAGAATTCATAATGGGACAATGGAGCAAGTATGAAATACTGAGTGAAACGTGGCCCAGTAAGACTACCTGTTACCCGTCACTTTCTCGAAGCTGTAGTCATGGTTGCTGTGGCTCTACTGAAACCAGAGATGTATTTCATCTCAGAGCGCACAGGCAAAAGTGACAGCACGCCCACTATAGCTCTCCACTGCTCCTCTGTCACTCAACAGAAGGGACAGAGAGAGGGAGAAACACCTCACACTCGATATACAGCGATGGCATCACTCATGAACTGAAAGTCGCTAGTTTTGGTGCTTCCTTGGAGAAATTAAAAAGTCTGTAAATCTAGCAACGAAGTCAAACACTGGGCAGCAGAACTGCTAAGGGAATATGCAATTTGATTTGGGTCACGTGGGGCGCTGTGCCGGCTAGAAGCAGAAATGAAGCAGAGAAGCGCTACAGCTCAGCGTTGCCCATTAAAGGCAGCTGAAAACAGACACACACGCGTAAAATGTTTAACCCGTTTGCATTCACCCCCAAGGAAGAGAGAAGCAGAGGGAGGAAAAATAATTTTCCAGGACAACTCAAGCTTTTTCAGGATATTTTACTTTTTTTCTCATTTTCCATGTGTTTTCCATGACTGGAAAATTGGTCAATCATTTTCCAGGTTTTCCAGGTTTTCCAGGACGCGTGGGAACCCTGACCAGACCAGCCTCCGTAGTGAATTACTGCAATAATTAAGCAGTAAACCTTAATTCAGAAACAGAAACATAAAAATGTATTTATTGTTTGTTTCCAAAGTGTAATTTTTTTTTATTATTTGAGACCAAACTACCAAATTTGATAAATATAATCATCTATGTTTAAGCCTGGAGGCTGATAGGTTTGGACCTGACCCATTACAAGACTGTTTCCTCAACATTCCCAGATAGTTTATGCAGGATTTGATTCCATTAGCAAGGCCAATGCTAAGCCATCTGACATCAGTGAGAGAAAATGTTGGCGCGAGATTATAGGTGCTGCTCGAGTTGGTCAAAATATGAAATTCTGTGTTTTGGGCTGCGATACTGTATATCTCAGTGCGCCCTCATGAGATTTTATTTAAATCTTAACTTATCAGGCAACGCTGTATGTATACAAACTGTCATATAAAGATTATAGTGGAGTTAAGTATGTAAACTCTTTTATCACCAGTAATCAACAGGTATAAGGCACTGTGCAGTCATCTCTTTGCGTAGTTCCACAATTCAGCAACAGATGTCACTGTCTACTGGCACATTAGATATTGTTATATGCATTGACGTGCAAACTTCAAGAAAAAAATCCCCAATTATCTCTATAATCCCAGCTCTATTCAAGGAAACTGAGGTGAAATTTAGAGGTCGACTCATTAATCGGTTAGGCTGATTAATTGGCGCCGATAGGACGTTTTACAAACTATCGGTACTGGCTGACCTTTGAACTTAATGCAGCCACCATTAGTCACGCGGGGTCGATCATCACCAATTGCAAGGTTTTTTTTTTCCATCTGCTCTTCTCTGCCTCTCGTTGGCCATTATTTGTAGCCTTTGTTTGTTGAGTTTACAAGATTTAGGCATGTAGAGTGAGACTGGATAGCGAAAGAATATCAGAGAGAGCCAATCAGAAGCATAGTAGCGCAGGTCATTCTTTCGCCATCCTCGAGGACGAAAAAACCTTACCAATGGTGATGCATCAGAACAGAGGTTGCAAATTCCGTCAATGTATTCAGGCCCTTCGTAGTAGTCAGTACTCTAATTCCACAGTTAAATAGCACAAGAGAAACATAGCCTACTTTTTTTTAGAGGTCTAACATTGCAAATCTAAATCAGCAGCTACAAAGTTCATTTCCGGAAAGTCAATGAGAATGTAGCAAGTTAGTCACAGAGGAAATTAAAACTCTGTAAATACTCAGTCAGCTATTAAGTATATGACAGTGATATCCGATTCTGCTCTCGGAGAGCTACCATCCAGAAGGCCTGCACTCTAGCCCAAGGAAAGCACTCCTAATTTCCCAGCTGGAGATCATGATGAGCACTAATTAGCCAAATCACATGAGCTAAATTTGAGTTGGAGTAAAAACCTACAGGTCGCTCTCCTGAAACAGGGTTGGAAACCTAAAGCACACAGAATACTCATGAACATCTATGAACATCAAATGCAAATGTAACAGAGTCATATCAATCACCAAAGCAATACAGATGCAAAATCAGCCACTCTCACCGAGCGAGAAGATCTCCCACAGCAGGATTCCGTAGGACCAGACATCGCTCTCCAGCGTGTAGACACAATCAAAGATGCTCTCGGGCGACATCCATTTTACCGGGAGCCGTGCCTGCCCAGGAAACGCATCATCACCATGCAACTGAAGCATTCAGAACATCATCATGCACTCAATGGACCTTACTTATAAAAATGTGCATGGATTTCATCCTTAAATATTGCATATGCACAAAAATTGCTGCTGGTGCATAGTAAAAATGCATAACAGTGGGTGAGCTAAACTGCATGCAACTTTTACTCGAATGATCAGGATCAACTTGGCATTTCCGTAACGTGCCTTATCCCATTATTTTTTTTGAAAAGTCACATTTGTTTTTATAAAATCAAAATATGAAAAGAAAAGAGCTGCCGGGTGGCTCACACGGTTAAGGCACTGCGCTGCAGTGCAGAGGTGATCACCACGTCGCGGGTTTCGAGCCTCGGCGTACCCACCGGCAGGGGTCGGCAGCTTCTTCAAAGTAGCGCACAATTGGCTATCGCGCTACAGGGTTACAAATTGGGAAGGGACTGCCGGATTTGGGTATTCGATAACAGCTTTGTTCGTTGCTCCAGCGCCTCCTGTTGGCCAGACGGGCGCTCGCCAGGAAGACTCCGGCTTGGTTCATGTCCAGGTATCCTCCGCCCTCGTTCTGAACTTGCGAAGATTCAACCAGCGAGTGTATAAGAATCAGTGGCTGACAGGCACGTGCTTCGGAGGAGAGCCGTGAACTGTCTTCACTATCCTGAGTTGGCAGCAAGGGGTCGCATACGAGCAAGCTTTGTACATAGTTCCCCAATTGGGCATTCCAGATTCGGGTGGGATTGGAGATGCCAAATTAAAAAAAAAAAAAAAAAAAAAAATATATGAAAAGAAAGTGGTGGACGCATCTTTTCTGTTCATACGCACTGTCCATAACTATTGGAACGCTGGGCCTGATTGAAGTCACTCTAGTGCAAATCTATGTCCATCCTCCAGCCATACCACTATTCAATCAACTCCAGCCAAGTAGCTGAAGCTAAGCAGGAGTAGGCTCTGTATGGGAGACCATCTAGGAAAAGTCGCTGTTGTAGGTGGAGTTGGTAGGCACAGAGGCAGAGGTCTACCTCTGTTCAAATAATCCGAGACACCCCAGTTAGTGATGGGGACACTGTACTGAAGGAGATATGAAATGGAGGCCTTGTTTGACTGTGGTCATTAACGGACTCCATGACACTCTTTCAGCAAGACTAGGGGGTTCCCCGGCGTCCGAGCAAAATTCCCAACCTAACTTTTTCCAACCTGCCATATAATCATCCCCTGATTTAATTGGCTAAGCAAATTTTCATCTCCCTCTTGACCTTAGTTTACAGATGGTGAGAGCTCAGGCGCAAAATGGCTGCCGCACATCACCCAGGCGGGTGCTACACATTGGTGGGGGTGAGGTTTCCTACTCACGTTTCCTTTAACCACGTAGTTGGAGTCGCTGGTAATGTCTCTGGCCAAACCAAAGTCACAGATCTTAGCTACTCGCCCATGTGTCAGGAGAACGTTCCGAGCAGCGAGATCTCTGTGAATGCACTGGATCACAGATCACAATAAGCACAAAATACCTAGACACAGAACACAGTTTGTGTGTGCAGGTGTGTGTTTGTGCGTGTGCATGCGTGTGCTTGCGAGTGAGTAACAGTATTCTTACATTTCTGGATGCTAGGAAGTCCATGCCTTTTGCAACTTGGTAAGAGAAGCTTAAGAGATCTTCCAACTGTAAGGAAATTGGTTCAGCATGGATACCATCTGCCTCAGTACAACCTGTAAACAAGCAAAGGTGCAGTGTACTCGATCAGTGTTAAACGTGAGTGTAAATAATGCAGGCTAAAACGCTCCAGGGGAACTGGCCCCTGCTTTGTCTAAACTGTGGCAAAAATATCTTGGATTGAAGCAGAAGCTGATTGACTAATGCAAACGTCTCACCATGCCCATTACTCTGTGAAGACGGTCTCATGGTCATGTAGCCATTCCTGTTGATGTCCCTGAAAAACAAACAGAACTGACCAATCACATGATGAACACTACATACAGTGACCAATCACAAAAAAGACACCAAAGACTGTGACCAGGCACAAAAATCAACATCGCAGTCTGTGACTAGATGGAAAACAAAACCTGCGTTCTAAGAGAAATCGCAAATCTCATCAAATCAAACTTTATTTACATAGCAATCGCAACACTAACGGTAAATAATCAGAAATTAGAAACCGCATACTGTGACGAATACCAGATCTGACTCCACAGGCAGTAATCAATGATAAAATAGATAAAATAGCTGGAGACCAATCTGAAAATGGAGGCCACATGCTGTACCCAAACACAACGCCGACGCATCACGCTGTGACCAGTCACATCACAGTCACCGCATATAATGACAAATCATGAAACAGAGACATTGCGCTGCCACGAGTCACATCAGAAGCCATGTGTCCATTAACCTGTTTTTGTGCAAATTTTTACCTCCACCAACGAATGTTTTCGCCCTCGTTTGTTTGTTTGTCTGTCTGTCAGTCTGTTTGTCTGTCTGTCGGTTTGTGAACAACATAACTCAATAAGTCATGCACGGATTTGTCTGAAATTTTGTGGGTGCATTTCTATTACATCAAGAAAGGACCTTATTGATTTTCACCACGATCAGTGAGACAATATGGCCGCCACGACCATCTTGAAATCGTATGACACATGATAACTCAACTTTGTTCCCACTCATGAAGATTTGGACTATGCTGCCTTGGCAGAGGTTTGTACTCTACGAGTGCCTCTAGTTAGTACTGCATTTGAAAAGGTTGATAGAAATGGCAAAATTAATAAAACCTCACTTTTCAAAGAAGTCCTTAAGTTCGATTGAGGTGGTTTTTGCCATTTTAAGAAAAGAGTTAATGCATCAAGTAGTAGATGGGACCACCTTTGCCAAATAAGCTCTGAGGTAGCGAACATTTGACTCACAAGACTGATTAGTTGTTCCCAGTTCGCAACTCCTTCTTCTACTCCGATTATTACTACCATGCGTAAAGCAGCCTATCCCATCAACTTCAGATGTAATTTCGCTTTGCGGAGCCAATTTAATTTGCTCCAAAATAGTTGATGAAAACAGTGCACATGTCCTTTTCTGCGACATTTCAAAAGTTTGCTTGAAACTCACTTATCAATGGATGGAAACATGGCTACAGACACCACATACTGTCACAAATCACGATACAAATCCCTTTCTTCCAAAACTGTCTTCTTTCCACTGATGACTTTTCTTCGCTCACTTCCTGCAATGCCTTCAGCCTCTAGTTTGGCCGTTCACTGGAAAACTATACTTTCAATGTGTACAGCACAGAATGGACTGCTCACGCAAACCCAGATACACTATGCATGCAAAAGCACACACACACACACACACACACACACACACATACACACACACACACAATCTCCAGTACACTCTGAAACATAAACATCAAGAACATCACAGATTCCAACACACACAAATGCATACAGTCCTTCAAACACACTCCCACATGCACACGTGCGTAATGGAGTAAACACACAGAGTTAGCTCACCCTGACTGCTCTTTAAGAACAGTTATGTTCTTGTAGAAGCCATTTTCCAGCTCAGAGTTCAGGAAGGCCTCCCGGTTTTGCCTGAGGAAGTTTAAAAGGTCTCCATAACAGCAGTATTCTGTGATCACCAGAGTGGGGCCTGCAAGAGCACAAACACACACACACACACACACACACACAGAAGGATCACATAAAGACACACTGAAAAGGATCATACTCACTCACAAATACACACACATCCACTCTCTAATGCACACGCGCACTCTTATACATAGAAGAATCTCACACACACTCCTTCAGACACTCACTGAAGGGTCATACACACTGAGTTACACACATTCACACGCAGAGAGCAGGATCAAATGTACATCACAAACATGCACACACGGTATCCCATATATGCACATGCGAGCGGGCTCTCATAAGCACTTAGAAAGGTCATATTTACACATATTACCACACACACTCCCTAATACACACACACACACACACACACACACACTTCTTCATATGTGGGCACGGGAGAGAGAGAAATGGAGAGAGACAGAGAGCAGGCCCACCATTATTTGCATGCTGCTCCAGGCCCTGGCTGAAGGGGAGATGAATTTGCATAATTTCAGAAAAACACTAAAAACCAGACAGAGAAGTGGCAGAGGAGCTGTAACAAACAATGGGGTCATGGCCTCATCTCCATGGAAACACTCATTTTAGATCCGCCCATCACTATTAAAAACACTGTCCCATAGACCAGCCCACAGTCAGTAAAAATGCTTCTCTAAAGTCTGGTCATCACCACAACAAACACTCATGTTAAAGACCAGACCACAGTCATGAAAAACACTCTAAAGATCTGGCAATCACCACAAAAACACTCATCTAAGACCAGCCCATCATCACTCATCAGCTCATAAACATGAAAAACACTCTTCAAAGATCATTCTACGACCACGAAAAACACTCATCTCATGATCAGTTCATAATCATGAAAAAAGCATGTCTGAGAACCAAACTAAAACCATAAAAACATTAATCTAAGAACCAGGCCATCACAATAGTGACCAACTTCAGTTCTAAAGCCAGTTCCTTGGTCCTGAGCACTCGTACTATCGTATACTCCAACAGACCTTCAGACGGGCTCATTGTCCTCATAATGAAACACAGCCCAAGACAGACTCATCACGTTACCGACAAACGTTTCAATCCCTACTGTAACACACATCTTAAGATACACACATCTCACTCCACACCCACTTCAGGAAAGTATCCAGACCATCAGAACCTAAAGAGGTATGATTGCCAATCCGAATTCAATTAATTCATTTTTAAACATTCCAATAAACCCCTCGGACTATAAAAGCAATGGAAGGCTGATTTCCCAGATATGGGTACACTCTTTGACTGGGAAAAGTGTGGGCAAATATTTTACTGGTGTCCACTACCTGGACCATCACCAGATAAAATTTAATTTAACTTAAACAGAATGTACGCATTTAACACCTAAAACACATAATGCAATGAAGTTGAATCTGGACCCCATTTGTACGCTATGCTCCACAAACGCTACTGGTAATTTTTCGGCAATGCCCACCAGAGGCAAGTTTTTGGGTGATGGTTACTTCCAACCTTGCCAATTTCTTTGAGATTTATATACCTAACACACTGACTGGAGTCATTTTGAATGTTTTGGCAAAAATAAGTTTAACATTGAATAAAGTACAAATGCTGGCAGCATAAAAACTGATATCTATGCGTTGAAAGCCTCCCCACTCACTCTCTTTCAGAAGATAGATTCTGAAGTGCCTAGAAATTGCATAACTGGAACTGTCAACCTCCCATATACATGTGCCAAAGGCCTCAATGCCGGACACATGGAGCCTTTTGCTGGGGAAATTAAATGACCTCCTGGTTTGAATGATGGTGACCCAAGGCCTGGGAAGGGGGTAATCCTCTTTTGTTATCTACGATCTTCTTTATCTATACTGAGCTCATTAGTCTGTGTCTTTATGTTTTAAGTATGAGTTTACACCTTTTACTTTTGTTTATTAAATAAAAAGTATAAAATTGATTGCCGGACAGCTCACTCGGTTAAAGAATCGAATTGCGAAGCAGAAGTGACTATCACAACGCGGGTTCAAGCCCCGATCATACCAACCGGCAGTGGTCGGCAGCTTTTTCGGCATCATGCACAATTGGCGATTGCGCTACAGGGATGTAAATTGGGAAGGGTCTGCTGGGCAGGGTAATATAACATGGTTCATTGCTTAGGCACCTCCTGTTGGCCAAGACGGGTGCTAGTCAGGAAGATTCTAAGCTTGTTCATGTCCGGGTATCCTCCGCCCTCGTTCTGAACTTGCGAAGATTCAACCAATGAGTGTATAAGAAGTGGTGGCTGACAGGCGCGTGCTTCAAAGGAGAGCGGCGAACTGTCTACACTCTCCTGAATTGGCAACCAGGGGTCGCATACGAGCAAGTGTTGTACATAGTTCCCCAATTGGACATTCCAGATTCGGGTGGGATTGGAGATGCCAAATTTTTATATATATAAAAAAAAAGTTGATTGCAAAAAAAAAATACATCTTAAGAAAGGCTCACTGCCTTAATGACACACATCTTAAGAAAAATTCATCCTTACTGTGACAGACATCTTAAGACTTGCTCATCCAATACAGTGACTTGCACCATAAGACAAAGTGCACCCATAATGTGAATTTTCATTGGTCATTCTTCCATTCTTGAAGTCTACTAAAAATGTTTAAATGCGTCATTATGTAAAAAAACACAAGTTTTCTCATGCTCGCCATTTCTGCAGTACCTGTGTATGAAACGCCCCGCAGAAAGTCCTGCCCCCGCCCTCCCAAAAACCCCAGTGTGCTGTGATTGGTCAACTTGATCACTCACTTGTGATTGGTCCACCGTTCACGCGTGTTGGGAAATGTCACACCCCTTACCATGGATTTTCGTTCCAGAGTGTAAATGAGCTTTAGAAACAAATACGGGTGTAGCCTTGTGGGCGTAACCCTCTTGATTCAAGGGCATGCCAAACTATCTGCTTGGCGCGAAAATTTACATGGTGACATCAGCAATTGATGAAGAAAATCACCAGAAGCTATTGAGGCGTTTCAGTCAGCTCTGGAACATTGTGTTTTGCAGTAGAGAGTGCTTCTTCTAGAGGTGACTTTGAGTTATTTTCCAACACAGACCTTTTAAATTTGCATAAAAACGATATGATTCACACAACAACATTAAAACAATGAAAAACCATGAAAGGTGCTCTTTAAGACAGGCTCATCATTATTGTGACACACATCTTAAGGGGCACTGTCAGAAAATGTGCATGCGGGACTCTTTGCTCCAATATAGAAATCTTTAACCTTGCATTTTCTAGAGATGCAAATATTTTTGAGGATCTTTAAGTATTGATTGCTACCATTGCAATCTTTGTGCTCTAGAATATTTCAGCTGTTGTGTCATTGAGACTGATTTTTGTACAAAATTTTTGAGCTGTTTTTTATTTTTTAGAATTTTAACACATTTGGGACTGCTAATTCTTTGTTTACAATTTTGCATTCATGTACGGACATTTATCAAATTGAGCGCTATTTTTAAAAAGACTCAGCTGGTTTGAGTTTTTATTTTTGCACAGTGTAGATTTTGAACCATAATGGCAAAGAGTGCAACGCTAGAAATTTTTTCCTATACACAGGCATCCTCGACTGCTTTTTGTAGAACAAATGCTCTTCACACTAGCTACATATTTGTATGTTCTCTAAGGTAATAATCATCTTAATACCTTTAGTTTTCCAAGGAAGTAAGCTAAAACTTTCTCAGCAATGAAAAGCAATTGACCCGAGTTGTCTCCTCCAGAATTGCCTCTTCATTTGTCGCCGTTAAGTTTGAATTAACACTGTATGGTTGTCTTGTTGTTATGATTATGATTATGATTGTTATTATTACAGTCAGCTGGACAGCAAAACACGGTCAAAATCCTCTAAAACTCAAAGTTCAGAATATTGACGGGATTCTCCTGACTCCTCTTTGAGTTTTTGACCCTTGCAAATCTTTGTAGATAAATAAAGTTCATGTGTGCCCCTGTCGCGACAGTGTCCCTTTAAGACAGGCTCACCCATTCAGAGATGCATATCTTAAGACAATCTCAATGTGATAGATGAAGTGTATTAACCCTAGAACACTATCGCTGGGTGATTTTCACCCAAGCAAACGTGTTTACGTGATTTTCATTATGTTGCGTTTGTCTGAGTTTTATGGGTCCCTGGGTAGCTTCAGCATTGTCTTTGACCTCTTTGAAGGCATGGATGTTTTGTTTACCTCAGGGTACTTTTTTTCATTTTTACCTTCGCCAGCGACTTTGCTGACGAAGGTAATGTTTTGATCCCCGTGTATTTATTACCTTCGCCAGCGACTTCGCTGACGAAGGTAATGTTTAGATCCCCGTGTATTTATTTTTTGTTTGTGTGTCTGTCTGTATGTGTATCGAATAACTCAAAAAGTACCAAACGGAATTTCATAAAATTTGGTGGGTTGATTTGGCATGACCTGAGGATCAATCGATTAGATTTTGGGAGTGATCGGGTCAAAGGTCAAGGTCAAGGCCACGAAAAGGTCAAAACCGACTTTCGGCCATATCTCGGTCAATTTTTATCCGATCGGCATGAAACCAACGCCAGTGGCGAGGGATTCAGTGGCGTCGGCGAAGGTATGCGCTCTACCGAGTGCCCGTTCTAGTTTGTTTGTGTGTCTGTCTGTATGTGTATCGAATAACTCAAAAAGTACCAAACGGAATTTCATAAAATTTGGTGGGTTGATTTGGCATGACCTGAGGATCAATCGATTAGATTTTGGGAGTGATCGGGTCAAAGGTCAAGGTCAAGGCCACGAAAAGGTCAAAACCGACTTTCGGCCATATCTCGGTCAATTTTTATCCAATCGGCATGAAACCAACGCCAGTGGCGAGGGATTCAGTGGCGTCGACGAAGGTATGCGCTCTACCGAGTGCCCGTTCTAGTTTGTTTGTGTGTCTGTCTGTATGTGTATCGAATAACTCAAAAAGTACCAAATGGAATTTCATAAAATTTGGTGGGTTGATTTGGCATGACCTGAGGATCAATCGATTAGATTTTGGGAGTGATCGGGTCAAAGGTCAAGGTCAAGGCCACGAAAAGGTCAAAACCGACTTTCGGCCATATCTCGGTCAATTTTTATCCGATCGGCATGAAACCAACGCCACTGGCGAGGGATTCAGTGGCGTCGGCGAAGGTATGCACTCTACCGAGTGCCCATTCTAGTTTGTTTGTGTGTCTGTCTGTGTGTATGTATGTGTATCGAATAACTCAAAAAGTGCCAAACGGAATTTCATAAAATTTGGTGGGTTGATTTGGCATGACCTGAGGATCAATCGATTAGATTTTGGGAGTGATCGGGTCAAAGGTCAAGGTCAAGGCCACGAAAAGGTCAAAACCGACTTTTGGCCATATCTCGGTCAATTTTTATCCGATCGGCATGAAACCAACGCCAGTGGCGTGGGATTCAGTGGCGTCGGCGAAGGTATGCGCTCTACCGAGTGCCCGTTCTAGTGTTAGACATGGCACAGTTGAAAATAAAAGAACACTTCTCTAATTTGTCATGTATTGTCATATTTTGAGGACAAGTACTTTTTATTCGGTATTTTACTATATTGGGAAAAATCACCCAGCGTTAGTGATGGTGTTACTAATTTTAGCGATAGTGTTCTATGGTTAAGGAGAAACGTTATTTATTATTTATGGTTATTTTTTATTAAAAACAAGTGTTTGCCACTAATATGGCAATATCCCCCGCCGCCTCAATTTTATGTGTCCGTACGGAGCCCAGTGCTATATCCCCCGCTTCACGCTAATCGCGCGGTGCGGGATAACAATTTGGATTTATTTTCTAACCCTAAACCTACACAAATCATAACAGCCCCGAGAATGATTTTTTTATCCTTCAAGAATTTAAACAAAAGCATTTCAGACTATGACCTCTGCCCAAGCTCACAGGTTCCCTGCGGCCTGCCGCTCCAAGCCTCTCCCCCTGCTCCTTCCCTTTAAAGAGATGCTGCATGAGCTCTCATTGGTGTATGCTGCCCTGTAAGCTGTTATACACAAGACATATAAGACAGCAAATTCAGGACAACTCTGGCAACTGGCTCAGTAAGAACACAACAGGCATTGTTGTATAAACAGAGAGACAATTTGTTCAGAAATGTCTATGATTATATTGAAGCCAAATTTGAGTATGTGTGTGTGTCTCTGAGCATGTGTGTGTGTGTGTCTCTGAGCGTGTGTATGTGTGTCTCTGTGCATGTGTGTGTGTGTGTCTCTGTGCATGAGTGTGTGTGTGTCTCTGAGCATGTGTGTGTGTGTCTCTGTGCATGTGTGTGTGTGTCTCTGGGCATGTGTGTGTGTGTGTCTCTGAGCGTGTGTGTGTGTGTCTCTGAGCATGTGTGTGTGTGTGTCTCTGAGCATGTGTGTGTGTGTGTCTCTGTGCATGTGTGTGTGTGTGTTTTGAGCGTGTGTGTGTGTGTCTCGGTGCATGTGTGTGTGTGTCTCTGTGCATGTGTGTGTGTGTCTCTGAGCATGTGTGTGTGTGTCTCTGTGCATGTGTGTGTGTGTGTCTCTGTGCATGTGTGTGTGTGTCTCTCAGCATGTGTGTGTGTGTCTCTGAGCATGTGTGTCTGTGTCTCTGTGCATGTGTGTGTGTGTGTCTCTGTGCATGTGTGTGTGTGTCTCTCAGCATGTGTGTGTGTGTCTCTGTGCATGTGTGTGTGTGTCTCTGTGCATGTGTGTGTGTGTGTGTCTCTGTGCATGTGTGTGTGTGTGTCTCTGTGCATGTGTGTGTGTGTGTCTCTGTGCATGTGTGTGTTTGTGTCTCTGTGCATGTGTGTGTTTGTGTCTCTGTGCATGTGTGTGTGTGTGTCTCTGTGCATGTGTGTGTGTGTCTCTGTGCATGTGTGTGTTTGTGTCTCTGTGCATGTGTGTGTTTGTGTCTCTGTGCATGTGTGTGTTTGTGTCTCTGTGCATGTGTGTGTGTGTGTGTCTCTGTGCATGTGTGTGTGTGTGTGTGTCTCTGTGCATGTGTGTGTGTGTCTCTGTGCATGTGTGTGTTTGTGTCTCTGTGCATGTGTGTGTGTGTGTCTCTGTGCATGTGTGTGTGTGTCTCTGTGCATGTGTGTGTGTGTCTCTGTGCATGTGTGTGTGTGTCTCTGTGCATGTGTGTGTGTGTCTCTGAGCATGTGTGTGTGTGTCTCTGTGCATGTGTGTGTGTCTCTGAGCATGTGTGTGTGTGTCTCTGTGCATGTGTGTGTGTGTGTGTGTCTCTGTGCATGTGTGTGTGTGTGTCTCTGTGCATGTGTGTGTGTCTCTGTGCATGTGTGTGTGTGTCTCTGTGCATGTGTGTGTTCGTGTCTCTGTGCATGTGTGTGTGTGTCTCTGTGCATGTGTGTGTGTGTCTCTGAGCGTGTGTGTGTGTGTCTCTGTGCATGTGTGTGTGTGTTTTGAGCGTGTGTGTGTGTGTCTCTGTGCATGTGTGTGTGTGTCTCTGTGCATGTGTGTGTGTGTCTCTGAGCATGTGTGTGTGTGTGTCTCTGTGCATGTGTGTGTGTGTCTCTGTGCATGTGTGTGTGTGTCTCTGAGCATGTGTGTGTGTGTCTCTGTGCATGTGTGGGTGTGTGTCTCTGAGCATGTGTGTGTGTGTCTCTGTGCATGCGTGTGTGTGTGTCTCTGTGCATGTGTGTGTGTGTCTCTGTGCATGTGTGTGTGTCTCTGAGCGTGTGTGTGTGTGTGTCTCTGTGCATGTGTGTGTGTGTCTCTGTGCATGTGTGTGTGTGTGTCTCTGTGCATGTGTGTGTGTGTGTTTTGAGCGTGTGTGTGTGTGTGTCTCTGTGCATGTGTGTGTTTGTGTCTCTGTGCATGTGTGTGTTTGTCTCTGTGCATGTGTGTGTGTGTCTCTGTGCATGTGTGTGTGTGTGTCTCTGTGCATGTGTGTGTTCGTGTCTCTGTGCATGTGTGTGTGTGTCTCTGTGCATGTGTGTGTGTGTGTCTCTGTGCATGTGTGTGTGTCTCTGTGCATGTGTGTGTGTGTCTCTGTGCATGTGTGTGTGTGTGTCTCTGTGCATGTGTGTGTGTGTCTCTGTGCATGTGTGTGTGTGTCTCTATGCATGTGTGTGTGTGTCTCTGTGCATGTGTGTGTGTGTGTGTCTCTGTGCATGTGTGTGTGTGTCTCTGTGCATGTGTGTGTTTGTGTCTCTGTGCATGTGTGTGTGTGTGTCTCTGTGCATGTGTGTGTGTGTCTCTGTGCATGTGTGTGTTTGTGTCTCTGTGCATGTGTGTGTTTGTGTCTCTGTGCATGTGTGTGTGTGTGTCTCTGTGCATGTGTGTGTGTGTGTCTCTGTGCATGTGTGTGTGTGTGTGTCTCTGTGCATGTGTGTGTGTGTCTCTGTGCATGTGTGTGTCTCTGTGCATGTGTGTGTGTGTGTGTCTGAGCGTGTGTGTGTCTCTGTGCATGTGTGTGTGTGTGTCTCTGAGCATGTGTGTGTGTGTCTCTGTGCATGCGTGTGTGTGTGTCTCTGTGCATGTGTGTGTGTGTCTCTGTGCATGTGTGTGTGTGTGTGTGTCTCTGTGCATGTGTGAGTGTGTGTCTCTGTGCATGTGTGTGTGTCTCTGTGCATGTGTGTGTGTCTCTGTGCATGTGTGTGTGTGTCTCTGTGCATGTGTGTGTGTGTGTGTCTGAGCGTGTGTGTGTCTCTGTGCATGTGTGTGTGTGTGTCTCTGTGCATGTGTGTGTGTGTGTGTGGGTCTCTGTGCATGTGTGTGTGTGTGTCTCTGTGCATGTGTGTGTGTGTCTCTGAGCATGTGTGTGTGTGTGTCTCTGAGCATGTGTGTGTGTGTCTCTGTGCATGTGTGTGTGTGTCTCTGTGCATGTGTGTGTGTGTCTCTGTGCATGTGTGTGTGTGTCTGTGCATGTGTGTGTGTGTCTCTGTGCATGTGTGTGTGTGTGTGTCTGTGCATGTGTGTGTGTGTCTCTGTGCATGTGTGTGTGTGTGTCTGTGCATGTGTGTGTGTGTCTCTGTGCATGTGTGTGTGTGTGTCTCTGTGCATGTGTGTGTGTGTGTCTGTGCATGTGTGTGTGTGTCTCTGTGCATGTGTGTGTGTGTGTCTGTGCATGTGTGTGTGTGTCTCTGTGCATGTGTGTGTGTGTCTCTGTGCATGTGTGTGTGTGTGTCTGTGCATGTGTGTGTTTGTGTCTCTGTGCATGTGTGTGTTTGTGTCTCTGTGCATGTGTGTGTGTGTGTGTCTCTGTGCATGTGTGTGTGGGTGTGTCTCTGAGCATGTGTGTGTGTGTCTCTGTGCATGTGTGTGTGTGTGTGTCTGTGCATGTGTGTGTGTGTCTCTGTGCATGTGTGTGTGTGTGTGTCTGTGCATGTGTGTGTGTGTCTCTGTGCATGTGTGTGTGTGTGTCTGTGCATGTGTGTGCTCTCACCTCCCACAGTGCAGGCTCCCAGTAGGTTGACAATGTTCATGTGATTTCCCAGGTAACTCAGTACCTTCAGCTCTGACATCAAAGCCTCCTTCTCAGTAGAGTGTGCACTGGCTGTAAACACACAAACATGCACGCACACACACACACACACACACACACAAATATAGTGGCTACATTGTGAAGCACTATTAAAACAATCAGTGACACACACATTCTTTTTTCACAGGCACAAACATATATGTATGCGCAGTTAAGGGACGTCACTCACGTTTCAGCATTTTCACAGCAACTGTCATAACTGTGTCTGCTTTCAGCAATCCATAAGCTGTGGCCTCGACCACCTCTCCAAAGGCACCGGAGCCCAGTATTTTCCCTTCAAAAACAGAAATGCAGTGCGTTAACCTGCAACCTGATAATCTGTTGATATCCAACATTATCCTTCAGATACAGAGTTTATATCTAGAGTTGTCCTTCAGGCAGTGTGCTAATATAAGGTCTTCTCTGTCAGATGCAGTGCTAATATCCAGTGTTACCCTGCAGACACTGTATTAATATCCAATGTTATCCTGCCGATATCCAGGGTTATTTTTCAGATGAGTCACATTTGCTGGTTGGGTAGACTGAGATCTGGTGGGGGCAGGTTGATCGCTGTTTAAACTTCTGAACTCTGTGAATTTACAGTTTTGATTCGGTTATAAAAACAGCGCAGCAGGCCAACTGCCAGTTTAAGGACGCTCGTCATTATTTTATTCACTTTAGCAGATGCCTCCATTTATCCACAATGACTAACAGTTAATTGGCCTTGCGTAGTGTGGGTTGAAGGCCCTGGCTCAGGGGCCTGAACCTTCACAGAGGCTGGAACGACCAGTCCTTTAAACCAGTGGACTATAACGTCAGTCCTGTGGCCCCACTGCGTATGCTGATTTTTATTTCAACCACACTTTCAGTAGTAGGACTTTAACATGCTGTCAATTTGCCTTAATTCGGTGCAATTCTTTTTTAGAGCAGTTACATATGGTCCTTAGCCAAATTTTAAGAAAATGAGCTAATTGTATCCCTGGATGACGAATCCTGGATACTATGAATCAGCAATCATTACGCCACGCCTGCTGCCGCATCTGCCGTGTCCGTACAGATTTCTTGTGAGCGGTCTGCGTGTCACAGTTTTTCATGTATTCATTAGATATTTGGCATGGGCCTTGTGTGTGGTAAGGTTACGAAGCCAATCGATTTTGGGAAGGATTGCTTTAGGACATCAGAAAATACACGTTGACTTGTAGGCGTCCAACTGTCTAATTGTGTTTTAGGATAAAAAGAGCTTAAGTTTACAATCCGGCACTTTGAGAACAATGCTCTCCAAACATTCTGAGCAACAAAGAAAAGTGATTCTGACACTCCCCTTTGTGTTCATGTCATAAGTTGTACACGGTGGGCGATTGTGTGTCCAACAACACACAATGGCTGGTTTGGTGCTGCCGCGCTCTTAGCTACTCATAATATTTTATCGTTATTTTAGCATTTTGTCCTTTTGACATTTTATTATTTTAACTCTTTATTATTTCACTTGTTTTATTGTTTTCAGAGTCTCAAATAACATTATGATGTCCTCTGATGCTGGTGAATGCACTGTCTTGGTGCTGCTTGACCTTACTGCAGTGTTTGATACCATTGATCACCGAAATTTGATAGACAGGCTCAGAAATTTGGTTGGTGTTTCTGAGAGCGCTCTTGACTGGTTTATTTCCTATCTCTCAAACAGACATTTTGCGGTAGCTGTTGGCCCTCATACATCTGAGTCTGCTGTCTTATCCTGTGGGGTACCTCAGGGCTCTGTCCTGGGTCCAATTTTGTTTGCCCTATACATGCTTCCTCTCGGAGCCATTATCGATAAATTTAATGATGTCTCATATCATTGCTATGCTGACAAAATTCAGCTGTATATTTCTTTTAAACCTGACAGGGCTGCGGAAAAACTCACCATCTCACATGATTGTTTGTTTGCGATTAGCAGTTGGATGGCCAATCATTTCCTCCAGCTTAACGCTGACGAAACAGGTTCTCATCCTTGGCAGTGATCAAACTTCACTGTTTCAGTGGTGTCTAACTGTACGGGTTCCCTAAAGCCCTATGTGCGCTCTAGCTTAAGAAATCTTGGTGTTATTTTTGATCAGGAGATGCACCTTGACAACCGCATTAGGTCCCTGTCCTGTACATGTTTCTTCCACCTGAGGAACATCGCCAAACTCAGATCTATTGTTTCATATACCAGCTTGAAATGATCATCCATGCATTTGTGTCATTGCGCCTGGACTATTGTAATGCACTCTTCACCTGTATCAGCAAATCATCTCTGAATCATTTGCAATTCGTTCAAAATGCTGCCGCCAGGCTCTTGACCAGGTCCAGGAGACAATGCCATATCACTCCTATTTTAGCCTCTCTGCACTGGCTTCCGCTCACCTTCAGGATTCAATTCAAAGTTCTGGTTATTACTTATAGAGCCCTACATGGTCAGGCGCCTGCTTATCTTTGCGACTTGCTCCATCCATATGTACCCAGTAGGGCTCTGCGGTCCTCTGATCAGGGCTTATTGTTAGCCTTGTGGTTTTCCTTTGTTTTTATTCAAATGTTTTGTTTACTTCATTTTTTGTAAAGCAGTGCTAGTGAAGGGCTGGTTGACCAGCTAAAAGTGTCCAAAACACAGCTTAAACCATCCTGACCAGCCTGGGAAAAAGTGAATGAATAAAGCACTGACACAAGAGTGCACCTTTCACGTTTTCGCAAGTTTTGCGGCCACCGTAGGTTTTCTGAGAAAAGGAATGGTCAGTTGGTTGCAATCTATAATCTGACCACTAGATGGCTCTAAATCTTACACAACAATCCTTGAAGATGCCAAATAACAGTTATTTTTCTTGCATTCTTGAGCATAAAAATTAGTTTTAGTGGTTGAATGCACAAATTTAAGCCATTATCAAGGCCAAAGGAGGCCATACAAAATATAGTATTTTTTGGTTTTTATGTGTGAATAAGGACTATTTAGGTGATTCAGTTCATTATTTGCCAGAGAAATAACAAAATAATCTTTAGTTTTAAACAAGTTTTTGACAAATTTCATAATTATTTCTGTTTCCTCGTTTTTATGACAAGTGGTCTAATAAATTTGTTAAGGGTCGTACATGCCTGCATTTTCCAGTAAGACAACACCAAACCACATTCTGCTCAGATTACACGTGCATCGCCTGCCTGCAGTCCTGATCTGTCTCCAATTGAGAACATACAGTGCATTATAAAGCACAATATACAGCGATGCTCAGCTCAAGATTTGCATAATGAAAGAAATGGGGACAATTCTAGTTGCTGAACTCGACCAACTGGTGTCTTCAGTGCCCATAAGCTCAATAAGTGTGACTAAAATACAAATGTTGATGCTCCACAGTAGTAAAATTTGACTTGGCCAACTGTTTTTGCATTGTATTGCAGTTATCACACTATATTCTTTCAAAAAAACAACAAAATTCATTTTTGAACATCAAATCACGTGTTGTTGTACTGTTTTAAATACAGAGGGTGAAAAAAACCTTTCCAAGTCATTCCTTTTTGATTTAATTTGCATTTTCCATCATGTGCCAACTTTCTGAGGATTGGGTTTGTAGAACAGAGAGTTAAATCGAACACAAAACACACCCTCAGCTTTATGCAAGTGCAAGTAATAAGGGACACTCCCTAAGGCATTGCTACTCTGGTCTAGAGAGACTCCATTTTATAGACGTTATATTATTTCAGTTTCCATTCATACTTTCCAATAGCCCAGAAGAGTTTTTACATTATAAGAGTTTATTATGTAAAAGTATTTCATTTGTGGACCACAAATACCAAACAACGCAAAACCTGCAGCACTAAAAGTGGCAGTTTTTCAGAAGGTTCTGTAAGTTAAATATTCATATTCAATCAAGAAACCCAAGAGAGTGAAGCATCCTGCTCACCAAAGCGCAGTTTGTCCCGGGGAAACTCCCATTTTGGGTCATATGGGAGCTGGGTGGGATCGATGTAAACATAGTTGTTGCCATGAATACTTTCAATTACTTTCCACTGGATCTGATATTTGGGTTTCTGAAATAGAGAAAGAAATTGAGAGGATAGATTAATGAGCGAAATTGGGAGAAAGAATGAAATCAAAGAAAATAACACAATTTCTGGTATTTTACCGTCAATGTGTGACATAATAAAGCTGTGTTACTGACAGTACAGTGTGTATAAAACTGTTACCTGTAGAACATGATACTGTAAAGGTGTGTTTAATGTTAAACAGTGTTTGACAGCAGAAGGGTATGTCACCAGAGGAACAGTGTGACACCATGAAGGTGTTACCTTTAGAGCAATGTTCAACCATATGAAAGAGCGTTACCTGTAGAACAGAATGTAATGCTATAAAGACGCGTTCCCTGTAGAACGGTGTGTGATTGTATGAACGTGTGCTATTTGTTGAGCAGTGCGACCTCTCAAAGGTGTGTTTCGTGTACAGCATTGTGTGACAGCATACTTGTGCGTTACCTGTAAGTAACTGTAGAGTAGTGCCACAAAGCTCAAACTCAGCACAGCTGCAGCCAAAATCAATCCACACAGTAACGGTGTGAACAGCTTATGGGGAACTGTATGTTCTAAAAGACACACACATACAGTATACATGTCAGCAGGGTGAGTTACTGTGCTAGCACAAACACATACACACACACATTGTCAGCTCTTCAGACAGATGCTAAGAGGATTACTTCCTTTTTAAATCTCGGCAAGCAGCGTTAGCAAAAACGAATCCCCGCGATACAAGCTTTGATCAGCAATCAGTTAGAGACATGAGGCCAGTACTAAGTCTGCAACACCCAGCACTGAAGAAGCCTCTGCCTGGGTGCTTCCACAATAATACACATATTTTTCTCAACAGGGTCATTCCATGTCAAATGTCCAAATTTCAGAGAAACTCCCCACTTGATCTCAGATTTGGCTGACCAAATTCCAGCGGGTGCATACACCTCCTAATTGGATAAATCCAAAATTTTAGCTCCCAACTCATAATAGTTTGGTCTTAAAAATATAATTTTGCTAGTAAGTTCAGACATGTTATAGCTTCTGCATGACCAAGCACGTTTCTAAACTTACAGCTTAAAAGAATGTCACAATTAATTTTTTTTCAATTTTATAGGTTCATTTATTAATAAATAAATTAACACAAAGTGTATATATGATAAATCATTTAATCTCTGATCAAATAAAATGGCATTATTAACACATCTTCTGCGAGATAGTCATATAGTATTTGATAATAAATTATTGTAACACTAGCAAATTCATAACAAACTTGAATTTCTGGCCCTGTTAAGGTTGTCATATTTGAATATCTAAAGACTGCATATGGGTATTCTTCAAGTGTAAGTTAACATTTATGAAATAAAGCACTTTGTTGAGTTTAATCTTTCTATCATTAACAATGTTCATTTTATAAAATAATGTTTGAATATGCCTTTGATGCCATTAAATGCTGTATCCACAAAAATACTATATTTTCAAAAATTTATTTTGAGAAAATAAAGGAAAATCCCATCACAAATAGATGTTAATAACAGGCATCTAATCTTTTGAAAACAGTCAATTTGATGTTGGTGGATGGTGTCATTTTTTTGGTATTAAATGTGAAAAATGGCACAATTTTTTTTTTCATTTTCAAGCCATAATGTTTTTTAGATTATGCATAAGAGGCCAGAATTATAATACAAAATACACAACATGTAAGGGAAGCTGTATGTGCAATACCAAATCCCTGTCTTTGAAATACAGTCCTTCAAATATGCTACCGCAGAGCGCACAGGAACATTTTTGAGGAACTTTGATCACACAGAAATATATGATGAACTAAAGGGACACCTTTATAAGTCCATATTCCTCAAGTTATAGCAGCATATTTTCACCCCTGAAAATTTGAATGACTTCGCTGAAATACTTCTCTAGATATAGCCATGTGAAAGTGTCTCCTCAGAAACAGTTGTTCGAAAAGGGCCGAAACTTATTTCCAAAATATTTTTTAATGATGAATCTATGAGGAGTTAAGAGCTAAAATTCAGGATTTCTCCTATTAGGAGGTGAGTGCACCCGCTGGAATTTTTTCAGACAAATCTGAGATGGTAGAGTGGGAGCCATTCAGACATTTGACATAGAATGACCCAACTGATCATTTCCCCCTCTGTTTTAAAAAAAATTTCTGTCCACATGACCTGTCCACATGGCCTACAAAATACAGTAGTCCATACACTGGACTGTAAAAAAGAGTGCAAACACTCAGATCAAGTATGCCAGGCCAGTAGGTGGCGATAATGTTTACATGACAGTGTTTATAATGACAGAGAAGATCATCACCCAAAGCAATGGAGGGCTTGTGCAAAATGAGTTGTGATGTCACAGTTTCCCCAAATGCTCTGTTGCAAATGTCCATACAGATACACAGAAGGCTGAGTTTTCAGTGTTTTAGTGACCTAAAATGCCATTAACTAGTGGACAAGATTCCAAAATGCCTTAAAAGACAGAAACGTTTTCAAGGACACCCATGTATGTGTGGACAGAGTCTCAGAGCCTCCGCAATGCAGAAAGTACCATATAAGTAGCTTTACCATTCAGCTGTGTAAGTCACAGCAGCACTGACAATACTCAGTACCAGTATAAATAGTAAAATATGGCAGCACTGACAGTAAACTGTAGCAATACTGACCGACAGTAAAATATAGGAATTTAGACAGTCAGTACACTGTAGGAGTACTGACAGACAGTAGAATACAGAAGTACAGGCAGAGTGAAAAGTACAGCAGCACTGACAGTAAACTGGGGCAGTACTGACAGACAGTAAAAATTTAGCAGTTTAAACAGTACACTGTGGCAGTACTGACAGACAGTAAAAATTTAGCAGTTTAAACAGTACACTGTGGCAGTACTGACAGACAGTAAAAATTTAGCAGTTTAAACAGTACACTGTGGCAGTACTGACAGACAGTAAAAATTTAGCAGTTTAAACAGTACACTGTGGCAGTACTGACAGACAGTAAAAATTTAGCAGTTTAAACAGTAAACTGGGGCAGTACTGACAGACAGTAAAATACAGAAACACTGGCAGGGTGAAAAGTACAGCAGCACTGACAGTAAACTGGGGCAGTACTGACAGACAGTAAAATACAGAAGCACTGGCAGTGGCAGAGTGTAGATTACAGCAGCACTGACAGTACTGAGTACTGGCATAAACAGTAAAATATATCAGCACTGACAGTAAACTGAAGCAGTACTGACAGTCAGTACAATATCCCATTACTGACAGATGGTAAAATACAGAAGAACTGACAGACTGTAGAATACAGCAGTACTGACCTCCCACGGAGAACAGGGAGAAGGCCTCCTCCCCCTGGGCCGTGGCCACACACTCCAGCGTGTGGAACTTTCCCCTGCTGACATTCACTCTGCTCTCCACCTCCCACCGGCCAAACTCCGGTCGGGACACAATCACCGTGGAAACACCCTCTTCCTGAGAGGCATTCAGCAGGAGGGAGCAACTATGGAACACGAACACAGAGATAACTGTGTGATAGCTTGCGGGTACATGTGATACAGTATGTCTGTAGCAAATATTCGCTCATGTACGCTGGTGCATGCACCTGTGTGGGCGATATGTCTGTAGTGTGTACTTGTGTGACTGTGTAAAAGGTTCGTACCGCGTGTGAGGGGGCTCACAGTAGTACCAGGTAATCTCCGGTGATGGGTACCCGGCAGCGACACAGCGAACCTGCCCGTTAGCAGGGCTGTCCTGAGATATGATTTCAGGCTTGCCTACAGAGAGGAAAACACTGTTCATTACCAACTAAGGCCGCTTCACTGAAAATGAATGATGCTTTCACCAAACCAAACATGCAAATGGAGAGCACACACACATCCTGGTTATACACACTCATACTGCATGCACATTCCGTCACACCCATACAGACATGTATGTCTGACCGCACTTTACTCAGTTTTTTCAGGTACAGTATTTATTTACTCACTTCCTTCAATTTTTTTCCCTAAATCCAAACAACTGCACTGGTCTGACAGTGTCGTTTACAGGCAAATTATTCACATAAAGTCACATTCAAAATGCTCTGCTGTCGCTCATGGGACCGTTGGAATTTTTTTATTTTCACGCCCTCTCATTGCGCTCCCAGTTTAGTCCACTTTGCCAGGTATCCAAGAATGCAATATAAATGTAATCAGCAGCTTCCCATTGACAATTATAAGGAGCAAACATATTTGCCAGTCAGTTAGCGTGCAGAGGGCAGGCGCCATGACAGCGGGCCTTCGACCCTCAATCTGCCGGGTCCCAGGAAAGTACCTTCACCAGCAGGTGACAGGGTGCCTGACAATCACACAGATTATGAAGTTACATAGTTCATTAGAGAGCCGGTAGGGATATATATGGGGTCAGTAAATGCCATATTGGGTGAGGCGTCAGCCAAGCTGCCATTTACTGACCCCATATATTTCCGTAATCGCCCTTTGACAAACTGTGTAACAAATTTATCTCTCCTCCCTCTTTTTCCGCATGCACGCCATTTCAGCTGCTCCAGAGACACGAAAGGAGATAAATGATCAACTCGCACGCCGTGTTTGGGGCTCGGAGATGTAATATGAGAATATACAGGGTTACCACGTGACTGCTTTCGAACAATGCCATCCGCGTATTCTGTCTGAGGTGAGATGAGAGCGCTTACACGCACACAGGCAGAGGGCGGGCAGAGAAGTGCAGCACAGGCACTCATACGTACTGATCACTCGCACCGTGAAGCTCCGGCTGGCCCCGGTCTCTGTGCTCTGGGCTCTGAAGGAGTAGACGCCGCTTTCAGCCGCTTTGATCCTCACGAGCCGAAGCTCACTGACGGACCTGCAGAGACACGAAGAACACATGGGGCTAGATACACACAGAAATATGCAATTAAGCTATAAAGCACACACGCTTACACAAACACACACAAATCATACACACAGGCATAGGCTACACACTCATTCTTTTCACAACACTTCCACAAGTATGAGGTTTTTCTATTGACAGATTACACAATGCACACAGAGGGGGCTGGAGGCACAGAACGTCCCTTTCAAATAATGATCGTAATGAACCTGTTTTCAATTACTTTCGATAATCAGCATTATGAACTTGGAAAACACTCAACTCTATCAGGTGTGGACAGTTCTCTTAGTAAGGGCAAGACAAAAGATATAATGTATCATTTCCCCATTAGATAGCAGGCAACGCGGTCTCTGCTAAAAGCAAATGCAGCTTTACAGAGAATTGAATCTTTTTGCTAAAGTGAATAAAATATTTTCTGTATTGAAGTTACAAGCCTATTGCATTTCTGCAACACTGCATTCAATGGGAAGTTATGTGTCCGTCTGCCAACGAATTTCACAGTTATTACCTCTCCTGCAACAGAGACAGCGGGGCAGGGCATTGCGATCAGTGAGGTTTGTCTACATGGCGTCTAGATGGTTGAACTTATTGGGCTGTAATTTCCTGGTGCAGCGCAGGTGGCGTAGCGTGGCGCAGCCCACGCAGTGGTAATTTCGTCCGGCGCAGCCTGCGCAGTGGTAATTTCGTGAGGTGCAACACAGTGCGCAGACGAACGTGCGCCGAGATGGGTGTGGCGGCGTAGTTGGGGGAGGTGTCACATGTTCACCAATACGCAGTGACAATTTCGTAGAAAAATCTTCGCTGCATTTGCGCAGAAAGCTCGCCAGCTCCAACCTGGTTCACTTTCTGTGCAGTGGTAATTTGGCTGACCAGCGCGCAGTGCGCACACGTTACCGAAACCTCGCAGGCAGGTTTCCAGAATGTCAGACACATTTCAATATAGTAAATAATTACAGCAACCACTGTTTAATGTAACAATCTGAATCAGCACATAAATTATAGTATCTATATCGATTGTCCTCATCTCAGATCAAAGGCGGTTGGCACGCGTAATTGAAACTCGACCTGACTTAATCAATGCAACTGAATCAATGATGCAAATTAACGACTTCACTTCTTTTTCAGCCAAACACAAGCTGCCTCGGCATCAGGCAGTGCGTATATAATGCTTGCGTTCTATGCTCGGTAAAGCCGCTTGCACACTGGACGCGAAACAAATTTTACGCACGACTGATTACAGTCAAAGTCAATGCAAAGAGCTATCGACTTTTCTTGGTCTTTTTATTCGTCTGTTTTCTTCCTTTGAAGATAGACAACAGTCTTTATTCGGTCTTTGTTTTGAAAATTAGTCAGATGGATCGAACAGATTCACGCTTTATTCCCACAGCAGAGATAAAATAGTGCTTGCAATCAGAGAGCAAATCAATTCCATGACCATTGACAGTGTGAATAAATTATTGCATGCACGATCAAGACTGTCCGACGCGAAATGCAAAATACTCCATGTCCGGCACCCAGCAAAAAATAAATTTATTGATATGGGAACAGATTTATAACGGAATAAAGAATAAAAATACATATACATCACCAACCAACAGAACATCCAAAAAAGATGACCCGCAAATAAATTAATCGCAGTGTTCGTTGGATGTTCTGTAGTTAAAATGTTTCTTTTTATTCTTTTATTTCGTTATCAATCTGTTCTAATCGTCCTCTTTTTTTTTTTGGCTGTCAGACACGGAGGCATTGTACATTGTCCCGCGCCAGTGTTGACTCACTTTATTGAGCAGCTTAAACAGAAACATTGATTGAAATTCTTGATACTCATCTTGAAGAACTGAGCCCTCTTATCAAAACATTCACGTTTAATATCTAAAAGAGTCAGTAGATTCGAAGAAATTAAAAACAATAATAGACTGTCGGACACGGAGATATATTAAAACCCTGACAGACTTTCGGACACAAGACACTGCTTTCAAGAAAAATTCGTTTCGCGTCCAGTGTGCAAGCAGCTTAATACTAGGCTACTATTATTGTCACTTAGGTTTTATCGTCTTCAGTGGGGGAAAGGAATACAGCCTGATTGCTATGATCTCGTACTGAGTTAAGATCACATATTGAAAATAAATTTGTAACATATCTTGCATTGTTGTCCATGCATGTTAATCCCCAAATTTTAAGCAGCAAAAGGTTGTAATGATAGGAACACGCTATCCATCGTTTCTCTTGCCAGTGAGCAATATTTGACTCGGCTGTGTTATACCCAAACACGCCTTCTTTGCCAACTTGCGCTGGAAGGCGGGACAGAGGAGTACTTGCGCCAGGCTACTCGGCACGAAATTGCAACATACGCCTGGACACACCCCGTTGGCACGGCGCACCCCCCATTCGCCGTGCCTGCGCCTGGTCTACGAAATTAGAGCCCATTGACTTAAAACTTCCATAGTAAGTGGGCAATGGTCCGTAGATTACCTGATGAAAATTTGCAATATTATGCAATAACCCCCCTCAGATTCATTACATTGACTTCAAACCAAAATCAAAATAAGCATCTTTCATTTCTGCTTCCAACCATATGCATGATGGGGCAGCTTTGATAGTCTCCGTAGCGGTTGGGCGTTAAATGTCAGGGGGGTCAAGGTCATCGCTGAAAAGAATATGTTTTTCCATTGTAACTCAAAAAACGGTTGCAGATGTTCAGATGTGGTTCAGAATCATATAAGAACTCCTACATGAGATTTTATTTGACACCATGACCTTTGATCTTGAGTAACCTTGAAAGGTCAAACTAATGGAGATGGATTTCCAAAGGACTATGAGTTGAAAACGGTCGAGGTCACACTTGTAAAATCGAGTCAGTATGAAAGGCACTAAAATAAGAGCTGGCATCGAGGTTCGGTTTGCCTGGCAACACTTTCTAATCAAGCGAAATGACTGAAGTCTGATGAGGACTACTAATTAGTTAAAAGGGATTGATTCATGCCTCCTATAACTTCAGCCAACCAGCCGCCACTGCCCTACTCACACACACACACACACACACACACACACACACACACACACACAACCCCAAATTAGGAGAAGTTGGGACAGGATGCAGAATTAAAATTAAAACTGTAAGCATAGATTTGTTAATTATCTTCTTCCTGAAAAGGATACAACAGTGCAATATTGGATGTTTCACCCTATGGATGACATTGATTTTTAAAATGCACTCTCATTTCAACATTTATACCTGCTATATATTATTAAAAAGTCAGGACAGTAAAGTATTTACTACTTTTTTACATCGCTATAACTTCCTGAACACTTAAAAAATGTTAGGGATTATATACACTGCATGATTTCAGTAAATGTTCCACGTGCAATTTGGTCCCATTCTTCCTGCAAACACGTCTTCAGGTGTGCAACAGTGCGGGGTCCTTGTTTTTGCATCTTTCATTTCAAAATTCACCACAATCTTTCTATTGGGGACAGGTAGGCCAGTCCAGCTCTCACTTCTTCTCATAGCTTTGCAGTGCACGTAGAATAGGGTTCTGCATGGTATTGTTGAAACATGCATGGCTGTCCTCCAAAAACAATGTCACTTTGAAGGCAACAAGGCAACTTACAGTTTGTTATCCCAAAATCTCAGGGCACTTTTCAGCATTAATGGGGTCATCACAGAAGCACAAGTTACCCTTGTAAAGGGCATTGCCACAATCTCATACCCTGACAGAGCGTGGCTTTCGAACTTGCTGCTGGTAACAGCATAGATGGTCCTTTTCTTTAGTCAGGCGCATACAGCATCCATTTATTCCCCAAAAGACAACAAATATTGACTCAACTGACCACAATACACATTTTCACTGAGTTGGTCCATCACAGATGCATTTGAGGCTTTGAGCTTAGAGACGTTGACACCGCTACTGGACACTGCTAACATAAGATCTCCTTTTTGTTCAGTGCAGTTTGAACTGGCTTTTGCAGATCTATGAATTGTAGTACTTCACAAAGATTCACCAAAGTAATCATGAGCCAGTGTGGTTACATCACTCATAGATGAATGATGGTTCTTGATGCAGTGTCATCTGAGTGAGGGGACATCGCCGGTATGAGACCGATGTCCTTCCTCTTAACGCACAGAAATTCCTCCAGATTCCTGGAATCTTTTAATCATGTAATGCTCCATAGTGGGTGAAATATCCGAATCCTTTCCTATCTTTCTTTGAAGAACATTGTTTGAAAAACTATCAATGATTTTTTTCACGCATTTGTGGGCAAATTGGCGATCATCGGCCCATCTTTGCTCCTGAGGGACGAATAGGCTTTTCCAGGATGCTGCTTTTGAAACAAATCGTCATTACAATCAATTGCTGACATCAGCGGTCTCAAATCATAATTCAATTACAAAAAAATAAAAAAAATCTCATTAGTCTTAAATTGCTCGTCCCCCCTTTTTTTTCAGTTCTTTGAAGGCCTGAGAGGCAGGAATGGATGTATGTTACGCATAAAATGAAGTTCACCAGAAAAAAAAAAAGAATATTGTGTCTTCATACTGCTTGCAGTGAAATAAAAGTCAAACTGAATTTAAAATTCAAAGTTGGGGATGTACATCCTTCATACAGGTTCAATACCAGATCACTCACTAAATCCTTGCTCTACCATCTCTCCCTCCATCCCAGACGATTAAACCCTGCCCACGAGTGGGCAGCACCCTAAACTGGTCCCTACCCCCCAGATTAACACATACACCCTGCACTTTACAAACATAAATACTACACACTCCCCACACCCTACAAACATACTGTACTGTATGTTCTACAGCTGTAACCCAGGTTTTGGGAGGAGATTGTGTGAGTGGGCAGTTACCTGTAACCCAGGTGTTGGGTGGTGATGGTGTGGTCCGAGGTGTTCTGGAGGGCATGACCCATATAGGCCCAGGAGAGGATGTGGGGTCGGGGGTAGGCCTGCATCTCCACTCTGAGAGAGACAGTCTCTCCCTCCCGGACCTCAGCTGTGCTGTTTTCTACCTCAGTCATGTTAATGAAGCCCCGCTCTGGAAACAACCACAAGCAAACATCACGCTCAACCCCTCAGTCTGATCCTGAACAGTAGGCCCAAGCCCCAACGCAGCAGTAAAACATTCAACCCTAAACCATGACATAACTCATGATACCTAACTAGCTTTAATACTACCCCCTTATATTAACCCCCACCCCCAAAACTCTAATAATAATCATTTATATAGCACTTTTCTGGACACTCAAAGACGCTTCACAATGGATACATTATTCATTCACGCTCTGATGGTGGTAAACTATGTTTTTGTAGCCACAGCTGCCCTGGGGCAGGCTGACAGAAGCGTGGCTGCCAGTATGTGCCTACGGCCCCTCCGACCACCACCAAACATTCGCACACAGCCATACAGGAGTGACCCACACAAACATTGGGAGAACATGCAAACTCCACACAGAAAGGCCCCAGGCCAGATTCAAACCCACAACCTTCTTGCTGTGAGGCAGTAGTGCTAACCACTATGCCACCCTGCTGCTCTAACATAAACCCCTTATACCCTAATCCCAAACCTTAACTTCAGTCCTTAACCCCTAACCCTGAGCCCCATTGCAAACCCCTTACATTAATCCCTAACCCCGAAGACAACCCTTAACCCTAACCCCTGACCAGCAGCCCTTAACTTCTGAACTATAAGCAAAATCTCAGCCTCCAGAGTCGATACACATACACATGCCACGATGAGCCAGTGAATCATGGTGAAACTGCTTCTTTCATGCAAAAAACTATCTTACCAAGTATTTCAATCCTGCATTTAGACTTAAAACACATTTTTTTTCCAAAGAAAGAAAGAAATCTGTCACTGATGTGAGATAATTTTGACTCATTTCTAGATTAGTCCATGCGGTAAGAGACTTCTACTCCTCCCATGAACAAATCTACAAATGAGTCAAAATGATTGTAGATCAGTGACAGAAAAGACATTAGTGCATATGGCTCGCATACGGCGAATCAGTGACATGAAGGCAGATCGTTTTCAGGTTTTGCCAAGTGGCGAACACTTCTTTCCCCATCCATATGCGTTTAAGCCTATCTTCCAAGCCATATCTTAAAGGGATGTTTGGGAAAAAAAAAAAAAATTGGTCAGCCGAAGACTGGCCTTCTCACGTTCCACTTTGCTGATGCCATATTTTGAAGTTCGAATTACATAACTGAGGACATTTTTCTCAAAAAATGTAGTTAAAAGTAGCTAAGCTTTCTAACTATCAGTGATATTTGTCTAGATGGCTTGGAAAATGGTTGGAATTCGCTTGGATAACTTCACATCCCCTTCCAATATCCGATAGTGATAGTTTCCCGTGGCCAGCGCAGAAGTAAGCGGATGTGGGTGAAAACACTTGTGGACCAAGTGTTCTCCCAACCCCTGTAAATCTACCTTCAAGGAATGGACACATTCTCCAGAGTCTGATGCGATCAGGTTAATTGCAAGTTGCTCAAAGTGAAGTACAAAACCCAGGCTGGTCTGCGCAAACCACATAGCATTCATTCTTCTTCAATCACCCGACACAGACTGACCTCTGACTGTCCGAACCCTCGTATTTATTACCCTTTTGGCACGTCCCTCTAGGTGGGATTGAATGTGGCTCGTCCCACTTTATCCAAAATTATTAATTCTGATTGGTTCATTGTCATATAGCAACCCTCCACCCTTAGTAACATGTTTACCATTACATCGTAGTGTAAATTCATTTTAAGCCTCCAGGGACGCACGACGACCACATATGAGCCTCCTAAACCTTGGGTTCAGCAAAAGTTCAGTAACTTATCTGGGTCATGGATGGTTCCAGAACACTTAGCTGTGCATGCTCTGATAGTGGGTCCAGGCTGACCGATATGGTCATTCCGGAAGATTAGCTCATCTAGCCAGCCTTGGTCGGCCGGCTTGCAGCCGTGTTATCTTGCTGTTTTGCAGATTTATGAGTTTATGCATCTTCTCTGCTCCACAGTCTTGTAGCAGTTTTGAGGGGCCACGAGAAGCTGGCTGAGTTCTCTCTGTTAAAATGTGATTTTAGTAATATTCTGAATTTAGAACCTTTTGGGATATTTTTCCCACCACACGGACTGAATTGTTCATGCCCAGCTGGTGACATGGCCCCTTTAAGCTTTGAGGCCAACCTGTAGTGCAGGTGTAAAATCAATATTCATAAAATGAAACTCCGCCCCCAGAATTTTGCTCCAAGCATCTGAACTCAATCCAGCACACTTTCTTACCCAGAATGGGGTGCATTCGGGTGAAACCAGCTCAGTTTCAGTGAAAACACACGTCAGGACTTTTATCTCCTGACCCCAGGACTTTACACCCCTGACTCTATCCGAGGCCTCTCTCTAATGAATGGAGCGCATGATATTTTCATGAGGCCGGCTTACCGTACACCTGCAGCATGACTGAGGAATGGGTCCCGCCCACCTCGTTGAGCGCGTCGCAGCGGTACGGTCCCGAGTCGGATGGAAGAACGGCGTCCAGCGTGAGGGTCGAGGAGTGCAGGAAGCCTCTGGAGGGCTGCAGCGAGCGTGAACTGGTCTCACTCACGGAGGGGTGCTGCAGACACAGGCGCGTTAAACGGGCCATCACTCCACCCAAATAACAAGCAACACAGCGTGCAGAGAGGTAAATAAGCGTTTGGATGTTTGCACAATTTCCAAGGGCCGTATTTTCTGAGCAGTTCGACTTAAAATGTGTGTAGAGAGGAAATAGAAGCTGACAGTGTTTGCGCTTCAGTTCAGAAGTACATTGAACACTGCTAGATGTTTGTAAACATGCAGTTCGACACAGTTCTAAAATAGGCCATAGTTGCACATTATGGTACCTTTACAATATACCAGAAGAGCATACAAGACTTTTTTATCCATCTATACACCCATTAACTAGCCCGCTAATTCTGGGTAAAGGTTTCAGCCAAGCTAGGCAAGTCTGTCCCAGCATACGAGAGGCAGGAAACAACCCCAGCCAGTGAACAAAGCAGAGTAATGTGGTGGATCCTAGATTATGGAAGTTGCTCAATGCCAATTCTGCCAAATGGGAATTCAAGCCCTTGTGTTCAGAAAATTTGGACTGAATGGAGCACATGGCAATGCAACCAAATGAAAATTATTTTTCAACGAATTAGGGAGGAGTCATCCTTTATTTAAACACCAGCATTTTGTCGCTCGTGGGCTGCGCTTAGCAGGTTCAGCTCAGCCCAAATATGATTTCTAAAAACAAGGAAAGTAATTAACAGCCAGAAAAACGTACGTAACACACAAAAACAGCAGACTGAGTTACTGCGGCTCCAGCCAGAAAAGCTTACTAAAATTTTTGGCATACGAAAGTTTGTTTCTCAGTGTCGCTGAGTTGTGCGATTTGGAGCAAGAAATTGCATTGTGCTAACTGACATTTTTACTTTACCATAACATTGAATTTAAAAAACGATTATTTTTTAGCGATTCTGGAACCGGCCACACTGGCATACTGTGCAACGTGTGTCAGGAAGAACAAAAACTTGAGCCTCATTGTGGCCTCTTGTTCTCACCACGCCAGCAGGAAAGGTCCAGTTGAGGTGGAAGTCGTTGTTCACATTGGTGGATCTGCAGGTCACGTCAAACCTCTGACCCTTGGTGAGAATCACCATCTCTTCTGTGGACAGGTGGATTATGGGAAGGCTCTCTGGAGCTGACATGAGAAAAAAGTCGCCACCTCAGATGCTTCCGTCAGCATTACAACAAAGAAAGATTTGACATCATTTCCATTACAGCAGTTCAAGTCATTGGAATTTTAAAAAATTACAAGTACGTCCTGATAATGATGCTACAGCAAGGGTCACAGGATAACCATCATCAATAAAAGCCCTTTTCTGTGCACCTGAAACACCGAACAGAATTGTGATATGATTCCCGTAAAAACTGTTTAAGTTATTGCATTTGGAAATACTAGTATACTAGCATCGAGATGGAAATACAGCAGTTACATTTGTAAAGGGCTATGCCACACCCTTATCCCCAAGAGGAAGGGGAGTTCTGTCTGGCATGGCGGTGGTGGAGTGTCAAAAGTAGAATGGTTTGGTTGGAGCTTACTGGTTAGTTGAGGATTTCTCTGTAGACAACATTGTCTGTGTATGTGCCTGTGTTTGTCAGGAAACTGTCCATTGACTTTTGACCCCAGTGACCTTGATTTCTCGTGACGACCTACGGTTTGACCTTTGACCCTCGTGACCTTGACCTTTGACGGAACTGACCTGTCGCGGTCATTTCTTGTGACAACCTACGTCCACATACCAACTGTCATAAAAATCTGTCCAGGGAGATGGGAGATGCGAAAAATTGACCTTTCACCCCAGTGACCTTGACCTTTCAAAAAACTAACCCCTCAAGGACAATTCCAGGGACAACCTACATAGACCCACCAAGTTTGGTGAAGATCCGTCAGAGGACCTCGGAGGAGTAGGGGAACAAACAGACAGACAAACAGACAAACAGACAGACAAACGTTCCTCAAATTATAGTATGATAAAGATTGACCTGGTGGTAGCGGTTCGGTAAAAAGCTCATAGGGTCACATAAAATGATTGGGTCCATGTTCTTTGCATCAGAAATAAACACAAGAAGTTTCCTGCGTTTCTCATAAAAAAAACTGCTCTAATTATTGACATAATACGAAGGATCTGAGGTAGCTGCGGCGCCCAAGGTGAGTCCATGGGGCTCTAATTTCCTGGCGCAGCGCAGGTGGCGTAGCGAAGCGCAGGCCGCGCAGTGGTAATTTCGTAGGGCGCAGCCCGCGTAGTGGTAATTTCCTGAGGCGCGCAGCCTTCAGTAGACCAAGGTGCGCCGAGATGGGTGTGGCGGCGTAGTAGGGGGAGGTGTCACATATTCATCAAGACGCAGTGACAATTTCGTAGAAAAAGTCTCCGCTGGAGTTGCGCAAAAAACTCGCCAGCTCCAACCTGGTTTAATTTCCGTGCAGTGGTAATTTGGCTGACCGGCGCAGAGAGCGCACACGTCACCGAAATCTCACAGGCAGTTTTACAGAATGTCAGGCACGTTTCAATGCAAGAAATAATTACAGGAAGCACGATTTAATGTAACTATTTGAATAAGGACATAAATTACTGTATCTATATCGATTGTCCTGATGTCAGATTAAAAGCGGTTGCCACGCGTAATGGAAACTTGACCGGGCTTAATCAACGCAGCTGAATCTGTGATGCAAACTAACAACTTCACATCTTTCTCAGCCAACCACAAACTGTATATATATATATATATATATATATATATATATATATATATATCGAATGCATGCGTTCTATTGAATCCGCTTCCACACTGGACGCGAAACGAATTTTTCGCCCGACTGATTACAGACAAAGTCAATGCAAAGACGCGATAGTTGGACAGGGTTTTAATATAGCTCCGTGTCCGAAAGTCATAAAAGTTCTAATTTTTCCGAGTATTCCAGGAATTATTAGACGTGGAAACTTGGCCCTTTTTGTGTTCGACCTTCACAGAATGCAAATAGATAGCTATCGACTTTTCTTGGTCTTTTTAGCCTATTCTTCTGTTTTCTTCCGTTGAAGATAGCCAGCAGTCTTTATTCGGTCTTTCTTTTGAAAATTAGTCAGATGGACCGAACAGATTCACGCTTTATTTCCACAGCTGAGATAAAACAGTGCGTGAGCAAATCAATTCCATGACCATTGACAGTGTGAAGAAATTATCGCATGCACGATTAAGACTGTCCGACACGAAATGCAAAATACTCCATGTCCACCAGCCAGCAAAAAGTAAAAGTATTGAAATGAGAACAGATTTATAACGGGATATCCAACAAAGATGACCCACTAAAAATAAATCCCAGTGTTCATTGGATGTTCTGTTGTTAAAATGTTTCTTTTTATTCTTTATTTCGGTATCAATCTGTTCTAATCGTCCTCTTTTTTTTTTTTTTTTTTAGCTGTCAGACACGGAGGCATTGTACATTGTCCCATGCCAGTGTCGACTCGCTTTACTGAGCAGAGCTTAAACAGAAACATTGATTGAAATTCTCGGTACTCATCTTAAAGAACTGAGCCCTCTTATCAAAACATTCACGTTTAATATCGACAAGAGTCAGCAGATTTGAAGAAATTAAAAGCAATAATAGACTGTCGGACACGGAGATTTATTAAAACCCTGTCAGACTTTCCGGCACAAGACGCAATCTGTCGAGCGAAAAATTCGTTTCGCGTCCAGTGTGCAAGCGGCTTAATACAAGGCTACTATTATTGTCACTTCGGTTTTATCGTCTTCAGTGGGGAAAAGGAATACAGCCTGATTGCTATGATCTCGTTCTGAGTTAAGATCGCATATTGAAAATAAATGTGTCACGTATCTTGCATTGTTGTCCATGCATGTTAATCCCAAAATTTAAAGCAGCAACAGTTTGTAATTCATGGGAACACGCTATCCATCGTTTCTCTTCCCAATGAGCAAGATTTGACTCGGCTGAGTCGCCTTCTTTGCCAACTTGCGCTGGAAGGAGGGGCAGAGGCGGGACAGAGGAGTTCTTGCGCCAGGCAACGCCGGGCACGAAATTGCCACATACGCCTGGTCACACCCCGTTGGCGCGGCGCACCCCCCATGCGCCGCGCCTGCGCCGCGCCTACGCCTGGTCTACGAAATTAGAGCCCCATGAGTTCTGTAAGGGCTCAGCTCTGGGGATGTAATGACACACACAGGAGAACCAGATGAACCCTTAAATTCTGAGTTTGGATAAATGGATCCCTGATGCTTCTGAGGGACTGACACGGCTCTATGGTGAATTAAGGGTTCTACCTGGTGCATTTTAGGAAGTGGCACACATAGGAGAATGGGATGGACCCCACTCACCTGGCAGCACCGTAATGGTGTACTGGCTGGACGTGACGTTTTCTCCTTCCAGAATTCCAGTGCAGATGTAGCAGCCCTCGTGCTCTGTCTGTATGTTGGCGATGGTCACTCCCTGCTCCAGGCTGGTGTCGTAGGAGAGGCCTGGCGGCAGGGCGTGGCCTGAACAGGTGCGTAGAGCCAGGTGAGTCATGGCAGGATCGGTTGGCAGACATGGGACAACACAGCTGCGGCCCGCTTTACCCACGATCGCCGTCATCAGCGCCTGCTGGAACGGGCTGCGAGCATCTGTCAGAGAGAGACTGCTTACTGTATTATGTTCACTTGGTGGACACTTAGGGAAATCAAAATGATGCCGAACAGTGCAGACAGCTGATGACTGCAAAAGCTGGAGAACAAAGGATAGAGAAAACAAGCAAAATTCACATGAAGTATCAGTTCATTCATAGCCACAGACAAACGGACAGGGGCTGAGGGGGGAGGGTAAATGGTTGGTGTTAGGCGTTAGGGATAAAGGGGTAAGGTCCAGAGCTTAGGGGCAAATGGGTACCTTTCACAAAGACATAAATGCTGCTGTTTTGTCCCTGGTGGTTGAGGCAGGTATAGCGGCCCATGTGCTGCGCCGTTGCTACCGGAATTACCGTCAGGCCGGGATCCGCTCCTTCGACCCGACGCCGCTTTGCACGATCGGGCCAGCGCCATTCGACGCGCTCCTCATCCTCACAGCGTAAGCTGATTGAGCCCCCTTTCGGCACCACCAGGTACGGGCCGCTGGGGGAGATGACAGGCCAGGGCACAGCTGCCACAACAAAGGTAAACACCCCAGTCACACAAACTGTGGGCTCAAATACTTCAGTGCCGCTCCCTCTTAAACAGTGAACCCCCTAAATCCCATGGACCCATATATGGGTAGGGAGTCCATCAAATGCAGTTGCTGCATTCAAACCTGTGGAATTTCATTCCAATTTTAAATGTTAGTGGGGATCCTAAGTTTTCCAATGATCCCAAACATGTTCTGCAAAGATGTGCATCACGTCAGACGTCAGATTATCTTAGGAAATGATGTAACTTGAGTTTATGGGCAGGCACTGTCTATTTGAAACTTCTAGTTGCAGAACAAAGGGAATAATAATGGGCATTTTACACCCAAAAGCTTATATTTGATAACATAATAAAATAGAGAAGGAGATGAGAAAGCAAGTTGAAATTTCGAACAAATAAAGCCAAGATAAATACATTCATGTGGAACAAGTTTCATTACCATGGGTAACTGCCCACATGGTGAACTTACCAATCCAAAATTGGCCAAAAAAAAAAAACAGTGCCTTTTTTAAGCCGGGACCCATTTCAGGGTCTCCTAACTCCACTATTATGCCTTGGGTGCAGTCAATCCTCCTTTCACAGTCATATCTGTCCTCAAATAGAAGGAATTCAGCACAATTTAGCCTCTGTAAGGGAATCTGGCTTCATAGGGGGCCCTTGAAAACTGAATTTTTTTATTTCCACCCATAAAAAGCTTCATATTTGACAGGCCAATATCTTGAAAATGAAAAGAGATAGATAAAATTTGAAAAGAGATTCTGAAAGGCTAGACACAAATTACCCTCGCAATTTTCAGCCCACACCTATGATTTGTTCCAAAGATATTGGTCTCCAAATTCCCAATCGATTGACATTCGCGATTTGCGAGGGCCCAGATATTTGGGGGGGCATGTCTTGGAAACCCCTAGCAGTAGGAGGCTAACATTTTGCATGTGTTCATTATGAATATACAGCTACTCCCAGAACAAATTCGAGCCATATCTGAGTCGGTGACCTGGGGACCTCTGGTTGACTTCATATGGAATGACTCATACAAGATTCTATTAATCCTAAATAAAATTTATATTTTAAAAAAATTAACTTCTATCTTGTGCTGTTGAAAACCTATCGTGGCTGTGGGAGCTCTTTTAAAAAGTCGCACATGATAAGCTCTTTCAAACAAGTGGCCACATGATAGGTTTTCAACAGCTTTGATTTTGATACCTTGCATCATTGAGCAAGAATAGCTGCATTACACACTAGGGGTTAACCCTTAGAGCTTTTGCTCACACTTTGATGAGTGCAATCATGTGTGGAACACACCAGCCCTTTCTGCACAACCATGCACACCTTTGCCTTATACAGACACTGACCTTTGCCTTATACAGACACTGACCTTTGCCTTATACAGACACTGATCTCTGCCTTAAACAGACACTGACCTCTGCCTTATACAGACACTGACCTCTGCCTTATACAGACACTGATCTCTGCCTTATACAGACACTGACCTCTGCCTTATACAGACACTGACCTCTGCCTTATACAAACACTGATCTCTGCCTTATACAGACACTGACCCCTGCCTTATACAGACACTGACCTCTGCCTTATACAGACACTGACCCCTGCCTTATACAGACACTGACCTCTGCCTTATACAGACACTGACCTCTGCCTTATACAAACACAGATCTCTGCCTTATACAGACACTGACCTCTGCCTTATACAGACACTGACCTCAGCCTTATACAGACACTGGCCTCTGCCTTATACAGACATGATCTCTGCCTTATACAGACACTGATCTCTGCCTTATACAGACACTGACCTCTGCCTTATACAGACACTGATCTCTGCCTTATACAGACACTGACCTCTGCCTTATACAGACACTGACCTCTGCCTTATACAAACACTGATCTCTGCCTTATACAGACACTGACCTCTGCCTTATACAGACAATGACCTCAGCCTTATACAGACACTGGCCTCTGCCTTATACAGACAATGATCTCTGCCTTATACAGACACTGATCTCTGCCTTATACATACACTGACCTCTGCCTTATACAGACACTGATCTCCGCCTTATACAGACACTGACCTCTGCCTTATACAGACACTGATCTCTGCCTTGTACAGACACTGACCTCTGCCTTATACAGACAATGACCTCTGCCTTATACAGAAAACCTTAATTCCCCTGAGGTCATGCAAAACAGGGACAGTAATAAAATGTTTGTGGGGAAACTCCTATTGTTTCTGCAGAACCACAGGTTCTGATCCTGAGGCACTTTACAAAGTATTCATGCAGTACTATAACTTTCCCAACACCCACAAGTGTGTGCACTGCTGGATCCAGAATGAAGTCTGTCTTAAAAACAGCACCGCAATGCAACACTGGCCGAACTCCAAAGCTCTATACTGCAGCACAAAAACATTCACAAGCAGCCAAATAATGCACAAAGAATCATATTAACAAAACTGGGCAAACAAAGGTCAAGGGAAGATGAACCTATTATGTTGGACACATGCCCAGGGGCACCATGTCCTCGCAGGGAATCAAGCAGCCCCACAGATTTGCATATTCTTTGCCCGAGCGAGAAAGACAAAGGCTTACTGGACAACAGGTTTTAAGCATGAAATTTGCAGACTCATTCTCAGGTGTTCACTGGGCAATTAAGCTGTCATTCAGTTATTTCTGTCTTACCCCGGAGTCACAGCATCCACATGATTGATTCCCAACACGTTTTTCCTCACAGCTGACATCATTAATTGCATGTCTCTCATAAAATCACTGTGTTCTGAGTTTGTTAATTCAGTCATTGGCCATTAGTTGTTGTTGTTGTCTTTTCAATGTTAAGTCTAAATGATTTTAAGTTGTTTGACAGCTCAGTCAACTTTCAATAAATAATTGCATTTTGAGTATGAGATGCATTGCCATCTCTGGAGCGCTTGAGACAAAGTCTCAAAGCAATCTGTAAGCCAATCAAAAAGAAAGCCCAGTATCTTTGATAGTATGCTGACGGAAAACTTAAAAAAGAAAATAATATTGACTGGGAGCTTACATGCAGGAATTCGTAGTTTCTTTCTTTGAAAAAGAAAGAGTCGACAAAAACAGCCCCCAGCCAGCTGGATCCAGGCAAGGGGCAAACATGGTCACAGCTGACGCGTGACAAGAGTGAGACAGCCCTGCGTGAGGGGAATGTGGTATGACAATGTCCATCAACCACAATACAGAAAGACACTACATCAGTTCATTTCAGTTTTTGAGCTCTGTAAAGGGAAAAGGTGAAATTTTTATCTGGCAAAAAGTCGTTTTTGGTGGAGTGAGCGGATACAGCAATCGCCTCAATCCTTCTGTTGGTCTGTCCGTCCGTCGAACTGTCCACAATTTATTCGTCTCACTCTACGGACTACAGTTTCTGTTGGATTCATTTAATTTTTGTTTTTTGGGTCAATGGTGACATGAAGACGAACCCTATTGATTTCAGTTAAAATTGGAGAATTTTTTACGGAGCCGTGGCACCTAGCTCAGCACATCCCAGAAGATGGCTTATATACTGTATAGGCTGTTCTTACTCCAGAGAGTATAGGTTTTGTTTAATCCTTTTTACTTTTGTTTTTGTGGGTCAAAAGTGATAATGAGAGGATCCAAATTTATTTTGGTGATGATCGGAAAAATTTTCATGGAGTTGTGGCACCAAACATAGCACATTCTGAGACGTAGCTTAATATAGCTTGCTCTCACGCTACATAGATCCCAAGTTAGCCGCATCGAGCGGGTCCAACCCGCATTTGAATGGCAAAACCCGCGGACCCGCAAGGAAATGAGAAAACCCGCAACACCCGACCCCGTTCAATGAAATGAAATGCTGTCGTTATGGACCAGCATTTTGGTCCTTCAAACTTGGAAGGTATGCGCTACAGGGTACAATTCTTGCTGTATCCATTTCTTCTTTGTTTTGTTGGTCAATATTGATATGAGGAGGTCCCCTTTTGATTTTGGTAATGATCAGACAATTTTTCACGCAGCATTGGCACCGAACTTCTCACATCCCTATCACAGCTTAAAGATAAAAATGGTAAAATCTAATAAGATAATGGCTTACATAAAATCTGTTCTCACTCTTGGCACAGTTTTGGTCAAATAATTTGCATTTTTGTTTTGTGGGGCAATAGTGATACAATTATAAGATCTTTATTAATTTTGGTAGCCCACGTTCAATTTTACGCCTATGATTAGTCAAGTAACATCTCATGGAAAAGGCTGTCATGTGAGTGCATTACCACAGTTCGATGGTTATTTTTTCATTAATCTATTACTTTATTTAATGGTAACAGTGCTGAGTTCATATACTCAGCAGGATTAAAGTAGATTTTGAAATGCGGTCCCAAGACCAGGTCAGGAAACCAGTTGCTGTTATTGATTGCTATCATGGAGGTAATATAAAGGAACTGGAGAGAGCGAGGAAGTCCCACCCCTGTTACTTTCAATGAGAGATGCTAGGCTAGCTACTTCAGCCCAGGAAGTACGGAATTGACCGACGCCATCTATGAAAATGGCGTTCCATGGGTGCTTATTTTCGGCACCATTTTATAAGATTGCCAATCTGATTACACAGCCCAAATGGCCAAGAAAATGTGTCGTCTGTGAGGATTGGCGAATGCGTTCGAGGGGAAATGACGAGCAACATTGTTGATCCGGGACGCGCACGCACTATACACTCATTGGCTGAACTGATGCAGTCAGAGCAACAGCTGGACGACCAAACTCGTGCCCGAGCTATCATCAAGCTATAAGTAGCGGTTCTTATTTTAAAGGCCCTCTTGAAAACATCGAACAGTTGCGTCAGACAAAGAGCAAAATAATGAAGGATTCCCGAATACATTTTCTTTTGTTTTCACTTTATTTGGCAAGAAAAAAATGTGCACTTTTCAATTGGGGTCTATGCAGCTCACGCGTCTTTGGCCACAAAATTGCATCCTTGGGAAACGTGGAAGCAGGAAGCTAACATGCTAACTGGCTGAAGCAAAGGTACTTCCTCGTTCTCTCTGGTTCTATTATATATCTCTATGATTGCTATATAATTATCAGTGGAACGAAGTTACCCTATTGAAAATATTACAGACATAAATAATGTGATTTTTCAGCCTTTGGGAGGATTTTAAAGACTGTTGCCCAGAGACACTATAGGGTTTCAATCCAGCCCTGACAAAGCCAAGCAATTCATGTAACCAACCAACAGCCGATAAAGTTGTGATTGGACAAAGGTGCTGGGGTCCAATGAGACCATAATTGATAGTTTTAGTCAGACGCAACTCTGATGTGCGTGGTGTTAAGAGGGAGATATACAGTATACAAGGAGAGACATCCGAGTAACCTATGCTGGTGAGTCAGTGACGTCTTTGGGCAGTTTTAATTCCAGAAGCCCAGGTCACCGGTTAAGATCAATGCCTTGATGTTTTTCACTGAGTACAATTCAGACTAAAATTTAGTTGCCACTGCCCATCTGCTCTCAAAGCTAGCAGCCTGTGTCATCTGCTCTGAAAGCTGACACTTGGCCATGGGTTTACTTTCCACCAAGACAATGACCCCAACTGCACTTTAAAATGAACACAGAATTGATTCTGGGACAATGATGGCCATCTCAGTCACCAGACCTCAATCCCATTCAAAAACTATTGCCTGAACTGCAGAGGGCAGTTTATAAGCACAAACCCAAGAATGTCACAGATCTTGAAAGGATCTGCATGGAGGAATAGTTAAAATTCTTGATTTTGCTTGTTAAACAGCAAAAGACAAGACTCCCCGCCATTTCCCCCCCCAGAGTTCATTACATCAAGTACCAGTGGTGCCAATCATTTGTTAGCCACATAACATAATTGCCTGTCTCATTTTTTCAAGTTTTGATAATTATTATTATAATTTTTTTTTATTTAAAAGAATGGACTTGAAGGTTTTTGAGAAAAAAGAAAAAAAAAACAATTTTTTGCCAACACAAAAGAACAGGCAGCTGATATGTCAATTTGGCAAAAATATGATTTTGTCTAGTTAAAGTGGAACGTAAACCCCTTTGCGCAGAATAGAAATGATGACAATTTTTCCTGTTGTGCATGAGCCTATTTAGGCTTTACAACTCAGTATTTGTATCAGAGAAACAGTGGAAAATTATTCCAGTGAGGCAAGACATTTGGAGATTCAATTATGGAATTATTTTGGAATTAAATTTGGGAATTTATGAATGCCAGCGTCTATATCTGCGCAAAGAGGTTAACAGACAACAATATTTTTTGCATCTTGGTATTTTGTATTTAATGCTGCCACGTTATGACTTATTTTTTTAATATTGTTTTTAGTAGAAGTCCAGTCAAGGGTGCCAATCATTCTGGAGCCCACTGTCCCTGTAACTGGTCTATCTGGCATTTCACCCTGGGCATAATTTGAAAGAGAAGAATGCTCACAATGGAACTTCCAAAATTAAAAATTTGTTAAACAAATGTAAACTATACAGTCACGTCATCATGATCACATGGGCGTAGCCCCTGAAAGCTGCTTTCTCCCCTTTTTTGTGTATTATTTGGCCAATACTGTTGCCATGGCAACCAAAATCGATAGGTGTCATAACTTAAGTATAACCCAAGTCCATACCAAATATGAAAGTAATCGGTCAAAAATTACAGCCTGTACAGCGTCCACAAGGAAGTGTTTACGGATGCGGCAGCGGCGGCGGAGACGACGAGCACGAATCCATAGTTGCTGCCCGACTTCGCTCGGGGGCTATGATTCGAGGGGCTGTCAGTAGAGCGTATATCACCGCCTGCACTATCGTTATAGGCCTTTCCTGAGATGTTGACCGCAACCTTTGACCTTGACCTGCAAAAATCTCATCACCTCTTACTAGCATCATATATAACTATAAAAAAATGGTCCATAACAATTTCAGTAATCCTGCTTACAAATGGACAGACAGACGGACAGACAAGTAAACACAGGCAAAAACATAACCGCCATCCAACTAATGAATGTGGTCAAAAAACATGAGACAATACCACTGTAAGACGATGAAGCCCGTAGTATAAGCTCAAAAGAGTGTACATCATGTAGCTGCAATGATTTTGGAGTGGGAATACACTGGTGTCCAGTGTTAGAATAATGTTTACAGGGTCTCAGAGACCTCATTACATCCAAAAATATTCCAAAACCCTAATCTTGATCCTAAAAATGTGGAAAAATGATTCGGTGATCCCATTGTACCTATACTTCAGATCAAATGCTGTTTTTTTTCCACTGAACAACTATATTTAGGGTAGCTTCGCACCTAAGATAGACACAGATGAGACAGTCATCAGATGTCATGGTTTGGTAACTTGTTTCAGCATTTGTGTGTATTTCTGTCAGACTGATTTTCCATTCGTAGGATTGTTGCTCTGTTTAGTTAATTGCTTACTTCCAATCTTTCTTCCCTCTCTCTCTCTCCCTCCATCTCTCTCCCTCTCGCTCTCTCCCCCTCCCTCCCTCTGTCTCCCCCTCCCTCTCTCCCCCACTCCCCGCTCAGTGCCTTCTTCCTTTGTCGTTACCCCATTAGTGACCACACCCTCTTCCTGCCTTTGTCTCAGTACTCACCTGCTTTGTGCTCCCTTGATTGGCCCCCTGTGTTTTGTCTTTACTCTTAACTGATTTTAGTTTTTAATTCATGTTTTCATTTTTTTCGCTCTTTTAGTTTCCCTTGTGCGTCCCGTATATCGTTTCTCCCCACTCCTCTCCCCTTCACTTTATTTCTTTTTCCTCTGTCTTTATGGTCTTGCTCTGTCCTCCGTGTCTCACTCCCAGTCCTCATCTGATGCTTGTTACCCTGTCTATTTAAGGTCAGTGTTTCAGTGTATTCTGCACAGTGTAGTCTGATGGTTTCCTGCGGATCTACCTGCCTCATGTGACTGGTCCCAGGTCTTCTCCTCAACTTATTGTTTTTTTTAAAGTACTGGTAAATATATTTGTTGGTATCTGCATCTGGTTTTTATCCTAAGTCCTGCTGTTAGTAGGCCTATTATACATTGTTTCATGCAAAAAAAAAGAAAAAACAAAGTTGAAAGCTCGTAAAATGTAGGGTGAAGTCAGGTAATTTGGGACATCAAGTCAAATGGGACAAATAAGGTTTTCTATCTTCAACTCAAACATTTGCAGCCTATCACCAAACACATTATTGCACTGCTGCTACAAATGTCCTTGACATGAAACAATCATTTTCATTTGTCTGAGATATTAATGATGAGCAGAGCAAAGATTCTTTAAAAATCGCTGGTCCCTGAACTTGCAAGGCATGAGGCATGTTGACTTTCTCTTGGCAAAGTAATCCAGCTAAAACATTGCGGGCATGACACCATAAATAGTAGTAAGATATTGTATTTTATGACCTGTTTGACTTATTTTCACACGACTCATAAGCTCTTATGAGAAAGAGTTTTAAGTGACTGATTGCATAAGGCAAAATGGGATAAAAATATGCTAAAGTGGGACTCTATCCAGGTGAAACCTACGTGTGTCTGAGTAACAGGTGCCATAAAATCACGAGTTGCGATGCTACTGTCTGGCGCTGTTATTTTTATAATTTTTTGTCGAATAGAAGTAAAAAACCCAAAACCAGTGAAGTTGGCACATTATGTAAATCGTAGATAGAAACAGAATACAATGATTTGCAAATCATTTTCAACTTATATTCAATTGAATACACTGCAAAGATAAGATGTTTAATGTTCACACTGAGAAACTTTTTTTTTGCAAATAATCATTAACTTAGCATTTAAAGGCAGCAACACATTGCAAAAAAGTTGCCACAGGGGCCTTTTTACCACTGTGTTACATCGCCTTTCCTTTTAACGACACTCAGGAAACATTTGGGAACTGAGGAAACCAATTTTTGAAGCTTTTCAGGTGGAACTCTTTCCCATTCTTGCTTGATGTACAGCTTAAGTTGTTCAACAGTCCGGGGTCTCCGTTGTCGTATTTTACGCTTCATAATGCGCCACATTTTCGATGGGAGACAGGTCAGGACTACAGGCAGGCCAGTCTAGTACCCGCACTCTTTTACTGTGGAGCCATGCTGTTGTAACACGTGCAGAATGTGGCTTGGCATTGTCTTGCTGAAATAAGCAGGGGCGTCCATGAAAAAGACGTTGCTTGGATGGCAACAGATGTTGCTCCAAAACCTGTATGTACCTTTCAGCATTAATGGTGCCTTCACATATGTGTAAGTTGCCCATGCCTTGGGCACTAATGCCCCCCCATACCATCACAGATGCTGGCTTTTGAACTCTGCGCCTATAACAGTCCGGAAGGTTCTTTTCCTCTTTGGTCCGCAGGACACGACATCCACAGTTTCCAAAAACAATTTGAAATGTGGACTCGTCAGACCACAGAACACTTTTCCACTTTGCATCAGTCCATCTAAGATGAGCTTGGGCCCAGCAAAGCCGGCGGCGTTTCTGGGTGCTGTTGATAAATGGCTTTCGCTTAGCATTGTAGAGTTTTAACTTGCACTTGCAATGTAGCGACGAACTGTAGTTACTGACAGTGGTTTTCTGAAGTGTTCCTGAGCCCATGTGGTGATGTCCTTTACATACTGATGTCGGTTTTTGATGCAGTACCGCCTGAGGGATCGAAGGTCACGGGCATTCAATGCTGGTTTTCGGCCTTGTCGCTTACGTGTAGTGATTTTTCCAGATTCTCTGAACCTTTTAACGATATTACGGACCATAGATGTTGAAATCCCTAAATTTCTTGAAATAGATCGTTGAGGAATGTTGTTTTTAAACTGTTCGACAATCAGCTCACTCATTTGTTCACTAAGTGGTGACCCTCGCCCCATCCTTGTTTGTGAATGACTGAGCATTTCAGGGAAGCTGCTTTTATACCCACTCATGGCACCCACCTGTTCCCAATTGGCCCGTTCACCTGTGGGATGTTCCAAATAAGTGTTTGATGAGCATTCCTCAACTCTCTGTCTTTTTTGCCACTTGTGCCAGCTTTTTTGAAACATGTTGCAGGCATCAAATTCCAAATGAGCTAATATTTGCAAAAAATTACAAAGTTTACCAGTTCGAACATTAAGTAATTTGTCTTTGCAGTGTATTCAATTGAATATAGGTTAAAAAGGATTTGCAAATCATTTTATTCTGTTTTTATTTACGATTTACACAACTTACCAACTTCACTGGTTTTGGGTTTTGTATTTCAGATCAAGCATTTAGGCCATGTCAGCCACAATATCCCAAAATTAGACACCATTATACAACCCCAATTACCGAAATAGTTGGGACAAAGTGTAAATTGTGAATAAAATCAAAACGCAATGACTTTCAAATCACACCAGCCAGTATTTTATTCACAATAGAACAGAGATATTATAACAAATGTTGAAACTGAGAAATTTTACAATTTTATCCACAAAATTAGCTCATTTCAAATTTGATGGCTGCTACAGGTCTCATATAAGTTGGGACAGGGGCCTGTTTACCATGGTGCAGCATCCCCTCTTCTTTTTAACAAAGAGTGGAGGTGTCAGGGTATTGAGGAGGCAAGTTTCTTGAGTTTAACCATTGGAATTTGTTCCCACTCTTGTTTAATACAGGCTTCTAGCTGCAGGAGGTTTTTGGGTCTCCTTTGTCTGATTTTTTTGTTAAATTATGTGCCAAATGTTCTCAATCAATGAAAAATCAGGACCCCAGGCAGGCCAGTTCAGCACACTGACTCTTCTGCTACGAAGCCATGCTGCTGTAATAGCTGCAGTATGTGGTTTTGCATTTTCCTGCTGAAATACACAAGACCTTCCCTGGAATAAATGTCGTCTGGAGGGGAGCATATGTTGCTCTAAAACCTTTATATACCTTTCAGCAGTCATGGTGCTTTTTAAAACATGCATGTGTCCCACACCATATGCACTAACGCATCCACATACCATCATAGATGCTGGCTTTTGACCTGAACGCTGATAACAGGAGGGGTGGTCTTCCTCCTCTTTAGCCCAGAGGACACAACGCCCATGATTTGTTAAATTCGTCTAACCACAGGACACTTTGCCACTTTGCTACAGTCCATTTTAATTAAATGAGCCTTGGCCCACAGAACACGGCAGTGCTTCTGGATCATGCTCAACAATGGCCTCCTTTTTGCATGATAGAGTTTTAGGTGGCATCTGTGGATGGCACAGTGGACTGTGTTTACAGACAGAGGTTTCTTGAAGTATTCCTGGGCCCATTTAGTAATGTCAATGAGAGAATTATGCCGGTGAGAGGTGCAGTGGCGTTTGAAGGCCCGAAGATCACAGGCAGTTAATGTCTTCGGCCTTGTCCCTTATGCACAGAGATTTTTCCAGTTTCTCTGAATCTTTTGATAATGTTATGCACTGTCGATGATGAGACCTTCAAAGCCTTTGCAATTTGACGTTGAGGAACATTGTTTTTAAAGTATTCCACAATTTTTTTACGCAAGCCTTCACAGGTTAGAGAGCCTCTGGTCATCTTTACTTCTGAGAGACTCAGCCTCTCTAAGACATCCCTTTTATAGCCAATCACACCTGATGCCAGTTAACTTAATCACTTGCTAAATGTTCTTTCAGCTGATTCTCTTATATATTAATTGCTTTTTCAGTCCTTTTGTGCCTGTGTCCCAACTTTTTTGAGACGTGTTGCAGCCAGAAAATTTGAAATAAGCTCATTTGTGGATACAAATTTAAAATGTCTCAGTTGCAACATTTGAAATGTTATCCTTGTTCCATTGTAAACAAGTATTTGCCACTAACGTGTCTGTGTCCCCCGCCACAAGGCTATCAGTGTGAAAATGCACAATGTCTCGGTGTGACCTTGAGAGTGACGCGAAGGTCACCGAAATCGACTGGCGCCGGGGTATCACCCTAATACATGTTGACACGAAATTTGAAGGAAATCCGTCAATTCGTTCTTGAGGTATCTCGCAGACAAGGATTCGGGACGTACGGACGGTCGTGAATACCATGTCCCGCCGCTTCGCGCGTTCCGCGCGCGGGGGACAATAACATATAAGCCCATGCGATTTTAAAGTCATTGGATTTTGATTTTATTCACAATTTACACTTCGTCCCAACTATTTCGGAATTGGGGTTTTACAAACATGCACATTATGCATATTCAAGTGTTTCTCTCTCCCTCTCTTTCGCTCTTGTTTGAAAGGGAATATGGCCCATTTTGCCTTACTAGCTGATGAGCTCATTTCTGATGAGCATGTCTGTGGAGTGAGGTAGGAGTTCTTGCTGTGGTTGAAAGTCCAATGTTTCTTAAGTCTTCTATTTGACAACAAATTTTCTTTATAGGAATAGGGTATAGCAGAGATCATTAAGTTAATGATCAAAATAACATTTAAGGTAGTCTTCAGATGTCTCGACAGTTTTCTTGGCAATCTGCCAATAAAAAAAGTGTCCCAAATTACCCGACATCACCCCATAAGTGCCTTAGTGATGTCATTTTAAGACATATTTTAAAACATCAACCGCAAAATAACAGGCTTACTAGAGACTGCAAATAAAAAAAAAAAAACTTCTAAGTTTGGCGAGCAGCAGAAGGCCCGAGGCTCACTGCAGTAATGTGGGTCTTCCCATCAGTATAGAGGCTCTAAACAGAGCACTGTAGCAGGTGAAATTATTTCCAACCTTACAGTGAGAGACATTCATATCTGATAAACTTTTGCTGATTTTTTAAACGTAGTTATAAGGGGGAATAGGATTAATCTTACAACTGGGGCAGACCCTTCCCATTTTCAGTGGTGTCGCACATGTTGAAACGTAACTAGCATGATTTTACTCAACAGAAGACCAGTTCAGAGACCAAAGTCTGTGATGCTGATCTTGGGATGTTTGGATCATTGTGTTCCAATCCGAACATAGAATAAATCTGCAAGATGGATTTGACAACAAAAAAGTCTGATCTGGATTAGAAAGCAATTCACTATTGGGCCCCATGTTAGTGATGGCAGTTACATGCATCTCGTCCATCAACCAAGTGTGGAGCGACTCGACCCCAGTCGCCCGCTTACTGCAGCTGAGAAAGGTGACCAACTAAGACCTCTGTCCCAGGACCCTAACAGTGAGATGATAAAAAAATGTCTGAATAAATGACAGAATCCACGAGCAGCCACTATGGCGCCCATACCTGTAGCGTTCAGCAAAACTATCAAATTTCTTCTGAACATTTGCTTGGTCGTTGCCCAAAGGTATTTCTTACACAGTTATGCAAATTGTTCACAGTAAAGCGGTGGGCGCGTTACCGTAAATCGCTATGCCCTAAACGTGCCGTGGCTTTCCTCTATACAGCGACACGCTGAAATTCATACCACACGCCTATACAAAGTTCAATTAATTCCGAATGCGAGAAGAGCTGTTACTTATCCGCATGAATATACCGTTATTGGCATCATCTTACACGCAAGCGGTCTTTGTATGAGTAATGCCTCAACGCTCACTGGGCATATGAATTATTCACCCATAGGGAGAAAAGTACACAGAGTCATAACAAGCTCGAGTCAACAATACACATTTCTACTGGTTTTTTTTCCCCCCAGAGGATTGACGTTATTCTAAATAATCATAACCATTTCCCCATATTAAAGAAAAAACACCCTCCGTTCAAATATAGCCTATTTATTCCTTTCCAGCCCCCAAATGCGACGTTTATCCTACCTGGTTTGAGAGTGAGCAGGAAAAGCAATGTAAACAGAATCCTACTGAATTCCATCGTTCATACACTTATGCCATTTTCTTTCCACAAATCTGCGTGGTCGTCTGCGTTTCTTTTATCACCTGCGCGCGCGCGCGTGTGTGTGTGCGTGCGGTACAGTGCGGGCTCGCCTTATGACCAAGCTAAGCCCGACAACGAAGTGCTGACTAACTGTATTTAAATGTTTTAAAGGGGCAGTGCAGTGGTGAGGTATCTCGGCTACCTGCGCGTACTCCGCAAAGGCTAAGCCTGAGTCACATTAGGAAAAAGCTAATTGTCATGATATTTCGTTTTTTTTTTCTTTTTCATTCTTTGTTGCTGAAACCTCTGAGGGTCGCAGTATTAACAGTTAAAGTATCGTCATTAAATGGCATTTTTGGCTTACAGGTCCAAGTTAAAATAAAAGAGCCTAGTTTAACAGGACAAGCAAATTGTACAAACTGTCGAGACCAGAGGACCTATTACTGAGAGTCGGAGGTCGTCCTTTTTTCTTTTTTTTTGTGAAACTTCGAGTGTTAAACCAACATTGACGGGAAATGACTAACCGCCGAAGTCGTAATGAGTCTGCAAAAACTGTGATCTAAAATTCACCACAAACGGGCTCTCATCTGCCAAAATCCGATTTCCTCTCTGAAAGCTTTGACTTCGGCCAAAAATATATAGAATATTTACCTTCTCCAGGAGATACTGTGATCACTCGCGCGCTCACGTGTGAGTATGTGTTTGTCAGCAGGATTACTCAAAAGCTATTTGATGGATTACCACGAAATATTACGGGAAGTTGGACTGTATGAAAGAGAAGGGGTCATTAAATTTCCCGACCAATCCAGACAAAGATCCGGATTTTGCAGGTGATTATACAGTTAGTGCTGATGGGTCAAAACCTGCTGGCGGAGGTATGCGCGCTTTGAGTGCCCACCGGTTTAACATGTAATAACATTAACATTATTTACGCATGATCCACTTAACATACAGTGAAGTCAGGTACTTTAGGACATCAGGTAAAATGGGACAAATAAAGTTTTATCTTATACGTTTTAGCCTAAATGGTCGCAGCCTATCACCAGGCAGGCTATTGCATTGTTGTTACAAATATCCTTCGCATGAAACAATCATTTTTACTTGTCCGAGATAACTAAGATGGACAGAGGAAAGATTAAAAAAAATCATTGGTCCCTGAACTTGCTATGAAACCCATGTGACGTGTTGATTTTGGTAAGGTACTGCAGCTGAGACAGCGCATTTATGATACCATAAATTAACTGTTTGACTTAAAATCTAATATTTTCACAATACACTTTAGTTATTCGTGGGAAAGGGTTTTATGTGACTCCCATTGTCCGTGAATACAGTCAGTAAAATGAGATGCTAAAATGGGCACTTCTGGGGTAAAACCTGCACAGATCTGGGCAATGAGGTGCCGTGAAAGAGTTATACGCTATTGTGTGCCATCTTGTCATATTGCAGCCATTTTTAGTATTTTTCTCATGTAAAAACATTGAAGATGATGCAATGAGTCAGCCCCAGTAACCCAAAATTTGCGACCGTTGCCAAACTGTTACAAACTGGCACCTTTTTTGCCAGCTATTTTACAGTCAGTTTATAACAGAGGTTTTGTGTATGTTAACTGAAAACCACAGTTAAATACGCACAGGGCTCTACTTACAGTCAAAATAAAAAGGAAATAATGTGTTAATTTTACTGTTAAATTCAGTCAATTTATAACAGTGTACAAACACGATTGCACACACTCTCACATGCATGTGTCTGTGCATATCACATGCAAGTGCATACACGATGCACACGCAGTAGCACATCTCTCTCCCTCTCTTTTATACACACACACACACACACACATCCAGGTGGGAGAGGAAGATATAGTACGAGAGGGAATATTAAAATGGACCGTTTTCCTTATTAGCCGTTTCAATTTACATGTGCATGTCATCGGAGTGAGGTAGGGGTTCTTGATATGTAAGAAGGTCCAAAGTTTTACTTGGCAACATATTTTATTAACATATAGCAGGGATCAATAACAAGTTCTAAAAACAACATTTAAAGTAGTCTTCAGAACTATAGGTGTTTTTCTTGGCAGTTTACCAAAAATTGTCCCATATTATCTGACTTCACCTTTCAAGTGCCTTAGCAATATCATTTTAAACCATATTGCAATAGTAATGGGCTAACCAGTGATGGCAAAAACAAAAGTTTCACAGCTCTACAAGCGGCAGAAGGCCAAAGAGGCATGCTGAAGTAGTGTGGGTCTATTAATCAGTATACAGGCTATAAACCGTTTGTGAACAAAATATTTCAGCATTTGAAATTATTCCTATTGTATAGTGAAAGACATTTTATATCAGATTAACTTTTGCTGATTTTTTTAAATGCAGTTATAAGGGTGAATGCAAGCAGCAGAACAAAAGCGAAGGAAAACTGTCCTAAATTACCTGACTTCACCCAGCTGGATCTGTCATTCCTTGTAAACAGTCTGTCAAATGTTAACACAACAATTGAAGCACCTATTACTAAAACCCCATAAGTCACACTTGACTTGACTTGTGGGGTTTTAGTAATCAGTGCTTCAATTGTCATCGGACATCATTCCAGCGTCTTCTGAATTTACATCCGAAGTAGTATTTCTGAGTGGCCACAGTGCTTATAAACTTAACTATCCATTTTTAGACCTCTTCATAGTAACTGCGTTCATATAATTGAATTCATTGTGTTTTAGTTGCTGGGATGACTGATATTTTACAGTTTTTCACAATTGCAAAAACATATTTCTTGAAACCTCCACCCATTTTCTCAAAACCTTAAACACAAATACAAAAATTCAAACTACATTCACAAAACCTCAGACTTTTCTATCACAATCACACTATCACCTCAAAACCAGTTATCCTGTGTTATGTAGACACTACATAAAATAATTTAGGACACAGCTTCCAGGGCATGTGGTGAACAGAAAATGTTTATTGTAAATGCATTTAGCAAAAAATTATCGTAGTCAAATTGATATCTACATTCAGCACTTTCATAACAAAAAAAGAAAGAAAAGCACATTACTGCATAGTCACAGTCACTGAGATTCAATCTCCAACATCTTGTCTTTGCGCGGGGTCCGGCGAGAGGACTTCATCCACATCACAGGCAATATTCTCCCTTGCCAGACTACAGGGGAAGAACCCTCTGGTGTGCCAAACCCAGCCTTGACAAGTTATGTCATCACAGGCCAGTTCCATTGCCTCCAATAAATTTTCTTTGGTGCAGGGCTGTCATAGACCTTCCACTGCCATGCAGAGAAAAACTCCATTGGATTCAGGAGGGGGCTGTAGGGTAGAGGGACAACCTTGATGAAGTGCTGGTTGTTGGTGAACCACTTGCGTACCAGGACAGCATGGTGAAAGCTCACATTGTCCCAAACTATGACACATACAGGATGCACTGCTCGCTGATCCTGCTGCTCACGCACAGTCATACAGTAATATCCTGTAGACCACCCAGAAATGTCAGAAGATGTTCAGTGTTATACAGCCCCAGGTTTGCATGATGGTGGAGACCCCCCCAGTTACTTACGGCTGCACAAAGGATGACTTCGCCACCACGCTGGTCAGGGACTTCCACAACAGCACGTTGACCAATTATGTTCCTGCCTCTCCGCCTCCTTTTTGCCAGATTGAACCCTGTTTTGTTGCTGAATGTATTCGTGGGGTCTTTCCATGGAATCCAGTTCAAACACTATAAATAGATAAAAGGTAGTTTAGTACAGTAAGGAATACAGAAAGACAGACTTCTGAAATAGTGTATTTACAGTATGCACTCCAGATTTACATACATTACAATATAGTTTACAGTTCTGTAAAAGTAGCAACTGAAACTACTAACCTACAGTAACAGTCGGCCCATGAGCATAGAATTGTACTGAAAGCATCAGCGCTGAAAGTGTGTGTAGGTTACACTTACTTGCACATTCTAATATCTTAGATCTTTGACTCTTGCGGAGTTGCACTCAAAGGGTACTCAGTGCACTTGTTTCATGCTAAGTCTGTTGCGTTGGAGGACACGGTCAATAGATTACAGAGACACTGTTGATTCCAACAAAGTTGACATTGTCTTCAATCACTTTCAGCTGGATTTCATGGAGAAAGATGGCATTATTTTGAAGGACCATGTCAACAGTGAGTGCTTCTTGTTCTAGGGAGAGAGGTGCAGTCCTTCCACCCTCATTTGGTCGTCTTTCAATACTACGAAGAGGAAAATGCTCTTACAAACATATCCAGCCAGTAAAAATAGTATTGTAATGAGCATTACAGTACTTCTGTATGTCAAATGTTGTACAACAAGAAACTGTGACCTGTTCTCTTCTCTGAATGTCCGGATGATGCTGCCACAGAGAATCTGCTCACATTGGGTTGGACTCTTTCTCTGGCTTCGCTCATTGTCATCCCATGAATATGGACACGGTGTACAACAGGTGCCCGAGTTTCATCAGTGATGATTGTTCTTGGTCCTCCTCGGTCTCTTCTTCCTCCTCCCCCACCTCTCACACAAACTCCTCTGCCTCTGTATGTCTCAGTCCATCGTAGATGGAAGCACATGTGCCACCTGTGCACTCCGAACTGGCTTTTATCCTGCCCAACTGGTGTGATCATGTCATTAGAAACGTGCGCTCAATGTTGAGTTGTTGTGTGTAAAAGATGACAGCTGTGTTGGAGTTGTGTTCACATTTTGCTGCCAGTGTTTACAATTTTGCAGCACAAGTGTATCACAGTGTGAAATGTGTTTAGTGACTGAGAATGTGTTTAATGTTTTGAAAAAAAGAGCAGATGAGTTTTGCAAATTGAGTCTAAGTACCTGAACAGTGTTTAAGTTTTGGCCGAAGGAGTGTTTGATTCGAAAAATGAGTTTAGGCCACTGAGAATTTGGTTCAGAGAATGGGGTTTCGTCTTTTAGCAATTGTGAAAAACTGTAATGGGTTATTTGATCATATCTTTACATAAGGCAGCCTTGCGGCAGAGTGCTTTGCATCGAAAATTAAAATGATCGCTTTGTCATTTAGATACCCAGCTTTGTGCAGCAATAACACCGCAAATATTGTGCGAAATTGTGTCAAGCTCTGTGCGTGTGTGTGTGTGTGTGTGTGTGTGTGAGAGAGAGAGAGACAGGGAGAGAGTGGGAGAGAGAAAGAGAGAGAGAGTGAGAGAGAGAGATGGAGAGAGAGCAGGAAAGAGACAGAGAGAGGGAGCGCAGGAGAGAGAGAGATAGATAGATAGAGAGAGAGAGAGAGAGAGTGTGTGTGTGTGTGTGTGTGTGTGTGTGTGTGTGTGTGTGTGTGTGTGTGTGTGTGTGTGTGTGTGTGTACTGTGTTCTGTAGAAATTAAGTAAGTATAATCACAAGAAAATGCAAGTAAATGATTTGATATTTATTTTTCTCAGGAGTCTCATGCACCACCAAGGTGCCCAGCCCACATCAGCTGTCAAGACACTGCCAAATGAACAATACAGCAGTAACCAATAAAAAATGAATTGTAACCAATAAACAATAAACAATGGCAGACATGAAATTCAAAAAGGAAAAAGAAAAAAAATTTGACACTTTCCACATTACACAAAAAGAGTCCCCTTTCGCTGCTGGTTTGCATTTAATCAGAACTGAGCTAAGGGGGAAAAACTTGCTCTGCAAACAGATATTGAAGTCTTCCTTCATCAGACATGGAAACCATATCAAGACAATCGGTTATTTTACAAAAGAGATTATATCTGAGAGAACTGTATAATGGACAGTAGAACGGAAAGTGCATTTCATTCACTTCTTCATTTAGGTAACATAGAAGACACTTTCTAACCTCCTCGGGGAAAGAATGAAAGCGTCCCGTTTCTAGAGCTAGAGGCAGGATACCACTTCCCAGCTGTGCGCATACAGACCTCTGTGCTCTCGGCAGGTTAAGGGTGACGTAGGGCTCTGGATGATAAATAGTCTTAATCAAACAATATGTTCTTAATTTAGGTTTATGCAACACTTCCTCAGCCCATTTTAGTTTATAATTTTCCAACAGCGTTATTTCAATTAACTTAACATTACACAATAATTTGTTCATATATATAAACTGGAAGCCTACCTCGTAAAAAAATTTTGTAAAGCTCGCTTGCCTATGATCGACCATTTGAAACATCCCAATTAAAAATTTCAGCCTGTTCCGCAGTCGCACCATGTCACCCTTAGGTTGTATCACATGGCTCCCAACCCATATCGCCACATATGGCGAGTTTTTGGGCAGACTCACACACACCAAGAAAGCAACGCATAGCTCTGTTGTGCACCACTTCCCCTTTAGTATTTTTACAGGACCCCCAGACCCCACAGCATAATCCTTGATGGAACAAACAGGAATTGTAAAGCTGAGTGTAAGTTACACTTGACTTGACTTGACTTGTGGGGTTTTAGTAATCAGTGCTTCATATGCTGCAAGCAATGTCTTTTTCAGGGACATCCCTGCTTATTTCAGCAAGACAATGTCAAGCCACATTCTGCACGTGTTACAACGGCATTGCTTCATCGTAAAATTAGTGAATATTTCCAAGAAAACAGTGAAGTATAACAGTGTGAACATTAAATATGTTACCTTTGTAGTGTGCTCAACTAATTATAGGTCAGAAAGGATTTGCAAATCACTGCATTCTGTTTTTATTCACTTTTTACACAACGTCCCAACTTTATTGGAATTGGGGTTTGTACAATATACTCTATAAATTATTGAGGTGTATATATATATATATTTATATATGTGTGTGTATACAGTAAATGTGTATATATATATCTATATAATGACCTATTAAGTGATTTCACGATTTTTGTGGAACAAGGCCTCAAAGTCCATATATAAACCCATAAATGATTGTTCTGAAAAATCAGATGATTTCTAATGGCTATACAACAACATGAGGGACATTTCGATACCAAACATAAGTATATACTTGAAAAACTTAAGAAGTTTCAAACAATTTTCCATCAAAAAATGCATCTGTCTTGATCAAAATTGATGTAAAATGTAAAGTTCATCTTGAAAAACAAACAAAGTTTCTATTAAAACCTTGTTTGTTTCTATACACAAGGCCTTATCTGGAATAGATGTCATCTGGAGGGGAGCATATGTTGCTCTGAAACCTTTATATACCTTTCAGCATTCATGGTGCTTTTTAAAACATGCAAGTGTCCCACACCATATGCTCTAATGCATCCCCATACCATTACAGATGCTGGCTTTCGAACTGAACGCTGGTAACAGGAGGGGTGGTCTCTCTCCTCTTTAGCCCGGAGGACACGACATCCATGATTTTTTTTAAAAGAATGTCAAATTTGTCTAACCACAGGACACTTTGCCTCTTTGCTACAGTCCATTTTAACCCCTTACCACTCCGGTAACATTTTCTTAAAATGCCTATGAAGGACGTACTCAAGGTAAAATAAAATCTTTTCTTGTTTTTAACTTCCCTGATGGGCCCGTATACAGGCTGTTGGAGTGGCAAGGGGTTAATTAAATGAGCCTTGGCCCACAGAACACAGCGGTGCTTCTGGATCATGCTCGACAATGGCTTCCTTTTTGCATGATAGAGTTTTAGGTGGCATCTGTGGATGGCACGGTGGACTGTGTTTACAGACAGTGGTTTCTTGAAGTATTCCTGGGCCCATTTAGTAATGTCAATGACAGAATCATGTGAGTGATGCAGTGGCGTCTGAGGGCCCGAAGATCCCAGGCATCCAGTAAAAGTCTTCGGCCTTGTCCCTTATGCACAGAGATTTTTCCAGTTTCTCTGAATCTTTTGACAATGTTATGCACTGTCGATGATGAGACCTTCAAAGCCTTTGCAATTTGACGTTGAGGAACATTGTTTTTTAAGTATTCCACAATTTTTTTATGCAAGCCTTCACAGGTTGGAGAGCCTCTGGCCATCTTTACTTCTGAGAGACTCAGCCTCTCTAAGACATCCCTTTTATAGCCAATCATGTTACAAACCTGATGCCAGTTAACTTTCAGCTGATTATGTATCAATTGCTTTTTCAGCCCTTTTTTGCTTTTTTTGAGACCTGTTGCAGCCAGAAAATTTGAAATAAGTTCATTTTGTGGATGAAAATGTAAAATGTCTCATTTTCAACATTTGAAATGTTACCCATGTTCTATTGTAAATAACATATTGGCTTATGTGTTCTGAAAGTCATTGCATTTTGATTTTATTCACGATTTACACTTCGTCCCGAATATTTCGGAATTGGGGTTGTAATTTCAGTTAAAGAGCTTGTGCATATTGGTGGATTAACCATTACAGAAACACAAAAATTATTTTGGTAATTATTGCTGCTGAGCAGTAATGGTCGAGGCAATTTTAGGCAAAATTAGGCAATTCTGAGCAACAAGCAGAGTGTAAGAAGATGAAAAAAGGTGGCTCTAATGTGCATTTTACATCAAGTTGAGGCTTGAACTTTCAGTTTCTGGCATAAGAAACGATTCTCTATCTCACTGTGCTAATTGGCAAATGGAAATGTCACAATTAGCTTCACAAATTGACAAAGCCAGTCACCTGTGTGCAAGACAGCAGCTGTTAGCGTGTAAAGGCAGATTTCAAACAGCTTCCAAAAATTCAGTTATTAAGACAAAAATCTGAAAATAAACAAATTGCATCTAATCAGCATAAAGATGTTGGTAATGTGTTTTTAATAATGATTTATTGGCTCCGTAAGTGAAAAACTGATGTTGTTGCAGGGGATAATAATGGCACGGTGGAATGTGCTGTGTGTTGGTTTGCACCTGAGGTTAGATTAACATCCTTTTAGGACCTGATTAGGACCAGCTGATTTTTTATGTCCTGAACCGTAAAACCGTAGAACTGAAAGAGGGTGTACTTTCTTTTTCTCATGACTGTATATCCTTCATAAGAAATATAACCTGTTCTGCACCACACAGAATGCACGCAAAAACTGCCTGTGCACATCTACACATACATATTGAGTAAAGAAAAAAAAAACTTAAAGATTAAAAAAGTTTCTTGGCCTACAATATTATCCACATACATATTCTGGCTTGCAATTGTGTCGTGTTGATTATATGCATTTTTTAGGCTAATAATTGTTTTATTACATTGCCAAAAGGAATAAATCTAGAGCATGGAGAACCAGTGAGTGTCACCCTCTTCAATGCACTGATGGTCATCTTGTTAGTCATATGACTGGTATCTTCAGTTCGAAGCGCCAACATACCAGTAGTCATATGGAGTGGCTGCTGTGCTTATTTTGGGGGGGTAAGGCAGTCACATGAGGCTTGAGGCCAGGCAAAAGCATAGTGTATGTAAATGTGTGTATGAGGGTGTGTTGGTGGGGGAGATCTGATAACAGCTATCGTACACAATATATGAGGTACGTGTAGCCATTATAGAGGGCATGATGACATGAAGCTAGTGTGTAGAAGTATGGACGGTCGTACCGCTGCCTCGCTCAAAAAAAAAAAAGTTGAAGGTTCCTATCTGGCTTGGCCCTTTTCTCTGTGGAGTGTGTTCATTTCTTCTCACGTTTGCGTGGGTTTGCTCCAGATTTCCGAACTCAGTTTGAAGACATGCATGTCAGGCTAATTTGAGGCACTAAATTGCTAATAAGTATGAATGTGTGTGTGAATGGAGTTTGCACACCATGGATTGAAGTGCAGTCGGGAGGCTTTCCTGCCTCATGTCCATTTGCCAAGAAGAAGCTTCTGGGTGGCCCCTTGATCCTGTTCCAGAAAAAAAGGTGATTATATGATCAATAGATGCATGGATGAAAGAAAGCTTGGATGGGCGGAATCAGATCAGTTGCCTTGCTGTGAGCGATTGGTGTTTGTAATATACAGACTGGATCTGATCAGTAGCCTGACTGTGATTAGTGCGGATAATGTATAGACTGGATCAGGTCGGTAGCCGTACTATGATTGGAGCTTGTGATCTACAGACTGAATCACATTTCTGAGGTGGACAGACCACAGGCTGACACAGCTCAGATATGACGTCATCCTGCTGGTATTACTTTATTCACTAATGAGCAAGTGCTGAATTGATTGCTTGAGGCTGACTCATGATCAGAGATAGCATGGCTAAATGCCAGAGGACACAGTCAGCCATCTTTACAAACAAACCCTTTTCAGAGTTTAATCACCCGAGCTGTAATCTGAAATTTTCAGTTTTTCTTCAGCAAAGTAGGTATCTTTTTACTCTTGTCTCACCATTATCTGGGTACACACTGCACGGTGTTATGTTTATGGAGCCATTTTTCGCAGGGCGTCACTGAAGGGTGAGTGAAGTTTTATTATCCCCCAGCCAACACGAAGGGGGAGGGGGATAGAAGTTTAACCTCCGTCCGTCCGTCTGTCCGTCCGTCCGTCCGAGAGAGAGGGGACAACTTTTCTCAGAAAATATTACAGATAGGACAACCAAATTTGGTGTGTAGCTTCAGACCATAAAGGCCTTTATGGAGTTTGAAAATAAGAGGCACACGATTGATTTGATTGGGGATGTTGTAGACCATGTTGACTTGTTTATACTGAACCTTTCAAAACCAAGGTTACAAAGTGCAGAACACACAGATAAAGGGTTACAGGAGCAAGAGAAAATCAAACACCAGCATTACAATATAAAACAGCTCTCAGGAGTCCACCGCGTTATCTGGGATTGTGGAGTGGTATCCGAGTTGGTCATGATGCGTACCGATACAGGCCCAAAAACTGGAACCAGTAAGTTGACAGATTCTGGCAAGTTCAGTAGACGTCTCAGTGGCGGGAGTCACAGTAGACTGGCGTCCTTCTCTGTTCCTTTCGCGTGCGTGGAGTGTAAGATGCATGTGACACGAGAAATGTAGACATATTTATCTACTACATATATACATATTTACATTAGCACAAGCTGCACTTCCTACATATTAAATGGTGTCAGGGCGTAAATATAAAGGGCATTTTATGTAGCAGCCCACTCAGATGCTCTTGAGCCATTAAGAGCTGAAGCACAGTGTGTGATGTCACCCGAAGATTCCCTCAGAACAGAGGGCTGAGATGATCTCAAATAGAAGCTTTAAAAACCAATAAATAAATTTTAAAAAACCTGACAGTGCAAATTACATCATCATTAATGTTATTTTGAAGCCTACTAACAATGGCATGACCACCACGGATAGATGCTGCATCGACCCTGTGGAGCAGCCTCATCAACAGTCACAAGGATGATGTGAGGGGCAAGCCGCGTGGGGTAACAAGTCCACAACGGGTGGGGCGGGTCAACAGTGGCCTACGTGGAGAACCAGAGAGGACACTGGGCATTCTCCCTACATATGAATAGGGTGGCCACAGGACATCGGTTGCCATCAGAGGTCAGCCTATAGAAGCCTCTAACCTTTTACGCATGATTGATCTCAACTCGTTCCCATTTTAAATCACCTGATTACAATCAAACAATTTATTTACCGAAATGACCTAAACATACGCATATACTGATTAAGAAAGAAAGCCGACGCTGTCGACCCTGACAGCATAGGGTAAATACTGTATATCGGCAAAATCCCCAAGCGAAAGCTCCTCAAAACGAAAGCTTTGCTACAGTATTGCGCCAGACAGCCTTCTTAAATTATTACAAACTGAACCTAATTTTATCTTATATATGCACAGACTGCCTCTATTCACTTATTAATAATGAAAAATACGCTAAACCATTTATCATGTGGGCAGTAATAAATTGAACAACCTAAGATTTAATCCACTGATATTATTGGTGTAGAATTCAGCAATAATTGATTATGACTGAAAAATTCAAATGGCAAATTTTATCAATATGACTGTGAAATTATCAGGTAATACATGATAGAATTTATTATTAATAATACAAAGCCTAAAATCAAATTCTACATCTTCATAAGGCGCATAAAATTTGTAAAGGATCTAATGAAGTAGTTTTTGAGTTATTGCGTTAACACAAAGGATATTCAGCAGACGCGGCGACATTCAAGATTCCATACTTACAACTTGCATGACTGACAATAAAGTGGCAAACGTTCAAGCCAATATTGCCGGCACATCACGCAACATCATGGAACTCAGGTGTTCCAAGAAAGTAATGGGTTAACAAATTTATTCCTACCATTCTAAAAATATTAAATCCAGCTCTCTGTCTAGATTAGGTTTGAAAGCATATAAAATTTGAAAAGGATCTATAAAATACTAATCAGGTTATTGCGTTAACCCGAACAACCTATGGTGGATGTGGCGGAAATAATGATTCCATGCCCAGATATACAGAGGGCTCCAAAATTACTGGCACCCCTGACTGCCAATGCAAAAACAACACTTTAAAAAAATCTAAAAAGTGTATTTATAGAGAACTCTAAATGACAATATGTGAGAAATACTGTACAAAGTAATATGTCAATGAAACCAACTAAAATCAATAACTAATTTCATTAAAAATCAGATTCCTCCAAATCAGCGTTTCACAATTAAAGGCAACCTTAAAGGTCACTGTCATTACGAGTCAAATCAGACAGAATTTGGGAAATGTGTTGCTCATCGACTCAGATTTTGTTCCAACTTTTTGAACATGTTATTTCGGACCAAAAGCTATGCTGTACAAAATATTTTGGCTGAATTTAGAAAATTTCATGTTTTTTCACCCCTGGTAAATTTGGAATTTTCATACTGCAAAAAGCACCTTCGCTGAGAAGCTATTTTTAAGGTTCAATATCTCCAGGCATAGATCAAATCATTTCCTCCAGGAAACAAACATTTGAAAAGCTCATATAAAGATCAGGTTTTTAATTATTTGTCCCTGAAAATGGCATAAAATGCAAAATGTTCAAATGAGGGTGGTATTGGGGGCTCAAAATACCCCTAAGTATATATATTTGTAAATTTTGATATTTTTCCTAAAAAGACAATCTTTCATTGATTTTCTAACAGCAATTCAGGGCTCTAACATGAGCAGAATTAGAGATATGGCAAGCAGAGGTTAAACATTTTCACTATTTTGACATGCCAAGATGGTGATGTGGACTTGTTCGTAAGACCATGAAATTTCATATATGAGGCTTATATGTGGTAATTTTAAGTACAAAGTCACAAGCTGCAACCATGCTGTCTTCGTAATTAAATTTAACAAGATAAGAAACCAGGAAAGTATGGAACCATGATGAATATGCGCAGTGATCAAAGCTACAGGTGGCCAAACAAATATAGCGTGCAACCTTTTTTGGATGGGCAGAGAATAATAGCAGAGAAAATGTTGAATTTCTGCATGGATATCAGTGATGTTTTTCCCCAGAGGCATTTCACTTGGCCTCAGTTGGTCTTATGCTCTTAAAAAAAATAGTGTCTCAACACTGTAATAAGGAATAATGAAATGAACAATACAGTAAAATCATAAAGGAGGAACTAATACTGACATAGAAAAATGTCAGATTTAATTGTTCAGTACAAGACTGAATCCTACATAATGAAGAATTTCCATAAGCACACACAACAAAGGGCAAAGGCCAATTCAAACGTAGCTTTCACCCAGTGGGTATGTACAGGGACGGGCATAAGCACTTCCAGGGAAAGACTCAGCACATTTACACTGGTAGAGAGTAGGGGTGTCAACATCTACAAGTGTAAACGGTTACATGGATAACAAATCATAACAGTTTAGAAAAATCAATAACCGTGTAAACGTCATTTTTACCTCCTCTTCCTCCTCCTCGTTCATTTCTCACCAATACGTACAGAAGCCTATTTTTAGGGGTGATGATGTTGCCTGAAAGCTTCAGATAATAACATTAACTAACTATATACTTAAATCTTCCCACTAGTGCAGTTATCCGCATACAGATTTATGGGGCGCAATGTTACCTTGATATATATATAAAATAAAAAAAACCCGCAGCCGCAGCCAGTGTCGCGTCACTTCAAGAATAGGCTGCGGAGGACTTGAGAAGAGCTGCGCTCATCATCTTCTCAATGTGCAAATGTCGTGCAGCTGAAAACAAAAACTGTTAATGGCTTGTTATTTTAGCCTATATTGTTGCGTGTTGTTGTACGTTATATTGTTGGTTGGTGTTCTGTTGCATTTTCACGACCTGATCACACATCCTCGTGTCTGAAGAGGAGAAAGAAAACTTATTTTTCTCGCCAATTTTAGTGAATAATTGTGAGTCCCCCTCTACTTTTTTAACTTTGTGGATATAATGGTGAAGTTTTTTCCTCTCACTTCAGCTTACTTTGGCTTCTTTTTGAGTTGCTTTCTCTCGCTAATTCCACATTACTTTTACTAGGAGACGTCAGAAATTCAGATGCAGCTCCCGTCTGCTGTCAATATTACTAAACTGTATTATGATGAATGATGCATTAGACTGCTCTGGTGAAGCCTTTGCCTCAATTTTCTGTAAATCACATTGAACTGCTGTTTTGGTATGAAATGCGCTATACAAATAAAGTTGTCTTGCCTTGCCCGTTGCGAGAGGGATGTAGTTTGCACTTTAAGTTTAAAAAAATATTGCACAAAAGTGCGCAACAGTTAAAACAATGATTAAAAATTAAGGTTAAACCTTTTTTAGCTTTCAATTGTACGTCTTATCTGTCAAAATGACAGATGATTTTATTTTCAACTCATTTTACTTTCTGTGGTTATATAGCGCAACTGCGATAGAAAAAGATCATAAATCGACGTGTAACCAGGTACACGTCAGTTAGAAGTCCCGTTTACACGTGTAGAAAAAATTGTAAACGTTGACACCCCTAGTAGAGTGTGACCAATTTTGTGAGGTGAAAACCTATACCACCACATTTTCTTTCGAATGTTAAAAATTTGGCCCACATCACTAACTTCCTTCAGTGAATAGAGCTATGAAATTTTACAGCTCAAAACTTAATAAATAAAATAAATAAACTGATGTAGAAAACCAGAATATTCATACCAGAATTTCAAATTACGCATTTTCGAGCAATGACTGCAAAAACTGACAGAAAAGAAGATTGCACTCCAAACCGAAGGTAAGCTGATGTAAGTTGAACTAATTTAGCTTATTTTCTTAGAGACTAATGCTCAGCCAACCCGTGCATTTTCCTTACACAGCACATAGAATTTCTGTTTCCCATAAGATAACAACTCTAAATCAAAGAACAGACAGACAGACAGAAGCCACAACAAGGCGTTGAGTTTTAAATAAGCCAGCACAGAACTGAAAATAACGGACACAGCTCACTATATGTCACAGTTTAATTGTTATGCTCTGTATCATTAAAGGAACTCTCTATTACTGGGTACTTTGACACTAATTCCATAGTTCTGCACTTGTAAACTATGTCTGCAGAAAAAATTCCCATGAAAATACACATTAATAATTTTAGGCTTGTTTTCTGATGGCAGACCTTGATTTTCATCCAGTTTCTGCCCCACCCACAATTAGGTCCAACTTCCGTGGGATCGACACATCAATCTGCTGACGTCATATAAAGAAGGAGAAGAGCACAGTGGAGCTCGTTTTTCTATTACTGCCTACGGGACACGAACTGCAGTAGGTTTATAAAATCGTTATTTTCTCGCAAAATTTTGGGAAATGGCGGAGCAAATGCCTACCAGATGCATTGTAGCAGGTTATAGTATTGTATCCAAAGAAGGAGTCAGCCTTCATCAATTCCCAAAAGATGCAAAAATAAGTAAAATTTGGGCGTCTCGGGTGAAACTGACTCAGACAAAATGGCAAAGACCAAGCGACAATATTGTGATTTGTAGCGACCACTTCAACGATTCCGACGTCGATGATAAAGGGTTTTGGTCTGAGTTCGTGATGAAAAAGAGGAGAAAAATCAAGCCAGACATGATCCCGAAAATCAAAAGTCCATTCGAGAGAGAAGCACCAAGGAAAAGGGGAGAGAGAATAGGAGACCGGGCACTGACATTCAGAAGAAAATGAAGGTAGGCTGCCTGTGAACAATTGTAACGTGTTAGCTACACCAGCGCTTCAGCAGGGCTTTCGTTTTAGACACTAGAGAGCTTAATAGAGCTCTGGTTGCGGCTGGCACTTAGCAGGCTTTGCCTTGCATTCCACAAGTTTAACGCCTTCTCATCGCTGGCGCTCTATTAAGCTGCTTTCACGCCAGATGCGAAACGTGTGTATTAGCGTCTTTGCATTGACTTTGAATGTAATCTGTTGTACTAAAAATTTTGTTTCGCATCCAGTGTGACAGCGCTTCCTCCTAGCTGCTGCTGCGCATCTAGTTGCATGCTGCCGCTGTGTCTGGACTCGTGTCGTGTTCTAATATTATTGTTTGACTCTAGCCTGACCAAATGCAGTACATAATCTAACGAGCTTGTTGGATGTCATCTTAGGAGAGCATAATGAACGAAGTCAAATCGACATCAAAGTGTAGCACGCAGTTTGGCAAACTCGCGAACAGCTGATTGAGGAATTCGATTTTCATAACAGAAATCTGGGTCATACGCTTTTAAACCGCAGTACTTATGTCATTATAAATGGAGAACCAAACACCTGAATAATGCGTTTAGCTGTCGCTTTCACAGACGGCGAATGCAAGTGAATCACGGCTCTCTAGCCCATTTAGCGTGTCTCTGATTGCCCCTTAAGAAAACGAGTGCATGATTAAATAAAAAATATACATATTGCCAATTTTTCTTTTGCTCATAATGTAAATCTTATCAGATTTGAAGTTATTAAGCACTGGGGTGGCAGAAACATGTGATGAAGTGATCTAAATGATATTTTAACATGCAGTTGTACATACCGGCTATGAAGCAAATTGGTCCAAAGTTCTTTATATGACGTCACACTAAGAAAGGGCAGCATTATCGATTGTAGCGATTAAAAAGGGGTGTTTCCAGGGCAAGTAGAAAGTTACTAATTACTCCAAAATGGTTTCATATTATGCGAGATGACTGCCATGTTTTTTCTCTGGATGAAAAATAACATAATGAGAACCTGTTAGTGAAATTTCATCCTCCAGGCGCTGTAGTTCCTAAAGTGGATCTTCACAAAAGAAGTGGTGAAGTCAAAGTTTTTGTTCACCAGCGTCTCAACTGCCAATAAGAACGCGCCTCAAGAACTTTACTGCGGTAGAAACTCCTGCAATGTATACAGAGACTGTGTGTTTTTTCCTGCATGGACCTGATAATGAGCTTTTAGATTGCTCCTCCTGGAGAAGTTCCTTCCACAGTGCTCACAAGCGAAAGGTTTCTCCTGAGTGTGGACGCGCTGGTGAAGGTTCAGGTTGCTGATTTGGGCGAAGGATTTTCCACACTGCGGGCAGCAGAATGGTTTCTCACCTGTGTGGACCCTATAGTGACACGTAAGATTAGACAGCTTGTTAAAGCTTTTCCCGCACTCTTTACAGCGAAGCTGCTTCTGTCCAAGGTGGACCTTCTGGTGCTGTTTAAGTACACACAGATAGGCAAAGGTCTTATTGCACACAGGGCAGCGAAGGCATTTGTCTTGGGAGTGAGTGAGCAGGTGAGATTTAAGTTTTCCCTTATGGGAGACGCACTTTCCACAGCGCTCACATTTGAAGGGTTTGTCCCTGGTGCGCAGGCTCTGGTGGGTTTCAAGGCTTCTTTTGTGTCGGAAACGTTTTCCGCTCTCCGATTGCTGCCTTGCGTGAGCGCTTTTGCTCGTTTTGAGGACATGGGCCTGGGAAATGCTTTTGCTGCAGGTTGAGTGCGTAAGAGTTTTCAGTCCGCAGTGAATTTTTTGGTGCTTTTCCAAGATGCTGGAGTCCGCAAAATCCTTGTCGCACTCCGAGCAGCTAAACCCTTTCCCCGTGCTGTGTTGCTCCCCATATAACTTCATCTCAAGAGTGTCCGAGGATGTCTTCCAAGAGCATGACCAATCAAATTCCTCCCGCTCCTCGACTCTCCAGCAAGTCTTCACTTCTGCTGAGGTTTTGAAACTTGCCTCACATGGGGTACTTCCACTGCACTCCGCCTGAGAGCCTGGAGGGATCGCCATCCCTGCCAAAACCTCAGGATGTTGCAGAGATCGATCCCTCACAAGGGGGCAGCCATTTTGTCGCCGATTGACACGTGATGCCAGGCCATCGTCCCTCCCCTTATACAGCCTCTGAGAATCTCTGTAATGCTGAGGAGAGAAACTGTTGTTGTTCTCCAAACGTACTCCGAGTTGTCTGCAATTTTCTGGAACCTTCCCCGACCCGGAGGCCTCGCTCCACACGCGTTGGATCTCCAGCCCTCCAGCAGACCCCAGCGGGTGCAAAGGCTGCCCGTCTGACTCCGGTTTAGGTTCTGCTTGCAGCCCAGTTTCGGAGTCACCCGTAAGGAAAGCCTGCAGGTGCAGCTCCTCCTCCTTACAGAAGGCGCCTGAAAAATGCAGACATCTTGAAATCTAAACAAACAGATGTCAACAGGCAATGAGATAACATTACTGGATTCAGCCTGATTGTCAAGGGACCTGCAGATACATTTAGCAAATTTCACATTATTAACAGCCTCAACTCTTGATTTTCACTTGAATTTCCCACTAAAGAACTAGTATATGAGATCTAGAGCCATCCAGTGGTGAAATCATAGATTGCGACCAAATGATCATTCCCTTTCTCAGAACCTGGGGTGGCCGCAAAACTTGCAAAAAAACGCAAAAGGCGTGCTCTCGTGTCAGTGCTTTATTTAATTACTTTTTTCCTGTTCTGGGCTACCGTAGAAACAAGACGGTACAAAATGGCGAGCTCCGTGGAAGAGGACCCGCTGTCTCTGTTGATATAAAGGGCTCATTCTGGATAAAAGAAAAAAACTATAATTCATACTTGCAGGAAATAATTCACTGATGAAAATGTACTTTTGAATATTATATTCCATTCATGCCAATTATTCAGCCAGATTGTCCATCTAAATCTTGCATACTGGCCCTATAAGTAAGTTCAAAGTGAGAAAAAGCATATGTTCCATACTGAAGGACTCATACATATGCTGTACTTGCTGGTGACACCAATTCACTGAGGCAACATCACACTTATATTAAAACCAAGGATGTCATGTTTGTAAGGGCGCAGTATTACAAAAACCTTAAAACACCTGTATCTTCTGCATTATTTGGAACAAACACTTTTCTCCATAATTCAGAAAGGCATATTGGGGATCTTTGGAAACCCTTTAATCACCTCTTGAATTTAAATTGGACCTGAAGTTCCACGCATTTAAATGAAGGAGCAGAATCTCACAAAACCAAATATGGAATCGCAGTGTTGAGTGGGGTTAAGCCCAAGAGAATATTACCATCGGTGATCTCGTCGTTCCTTTGATCCTCCTGAGACTGGCTGCTCTTAGGATCGTCTTCTAGCCAATCATCTCTGAGCAGCAGAGATTTAGACCAATCACGCTCCCCATCTGCAGGCTGAAAAACAGTAAATGTGAAGATTCTGAAAATCTGAAGAACCTGAGCATCCGACAGACAATATCCGTATCCATATCCTCAATCCAGATAGCAAGCAACTCTGGGGTGGACCACCACTGGCTCCAGCGCACATCGCAACCGCAGTCATGGCAGACTCACCCCAATGGTGCGCAAAGCGTAAATACAAACAGAACAGACTGCTGAAAGTGGACAGACTGAATGCAGTCGCATTCGTGTTGCCTATTAACCAACCAAACAGCTATGTCAGAAATATAACCTTTCAAAACATCCCACATTTGTTTGAATAATTTTTGAGGGATCCTCAACAGCAGTGTATAACGTCAAACCGCATTTGGCAAAGCTACACTGGAAACTCTGCTTCATTAGCAAAAACAAAAAGAGCAGATTGATCAGTTTTTATCTATTCTGATATCTGTAGTGTACACAATCTTGTCTAAGTCACAAAGGCAAAAACATTGGGAGCCCCCTTTCCAGCAAACTGTTCATACACATTCAACAACTAAACCCGTAAACTGCGTCCCTTAAATTCACGGTGGTTGTCTGTCACACTGCACTGCATTTGTTCTGACGTATTCTGTAGTTCTTAATACAGATGGGTTTTTTGTCATACCTGAACTTTTCATTTCTCATAATACTTTAATATCACCACTGTGGTTCTGTCGATTCCAGCATCTGTCCGATGTGTTTTGATGTATCAACTTATAAATTGACATAGGACATTCCACAGATTTCCACCAGCGGATGTTGTATTTTTAGTTGTTAATCAGAGAAATTAATGACTCTCAATAAAAGACCAATACGTAAATAAGAATCAATAGAAACCTATCAATCGAGTTTTTGCCAAGGCTATGGCTTCGTAAGCTGCAATCTGGTCACTCAGTGCTCAAAATTATGAGGCCAACTGCAAATTCACAGGAATAAAGTAGCTACCACTAAAAACTAAAATACTACCCTTGGATTCAAAGTCCAAAAAGCTAACCCTCCCTAGAGACCCTAGAACCAATACACTGAAAACAAAACGCAACCCAACCTGCACAAAAATGACGCAGGTTCCAGATACTACAGGGCACAAGCCACATCAATAAACAGTACTATAACGGTCAGGATAAGTATTTTACCTCGCACTTCATTTCCAAGACATCAAGAGAAGCCGTTTTAATCCGCATGGGCATATTTTCACAATTTTTCATCGCACCCGAGATTATTCGCTGGGTTACGGCACTCTCGGCGGCGGCATCATGTCCGTCCGCTGCAGCTGTAGGGATGAAAATACACAATTGACGAACATACACGTAAACATTTCAAAATTTTGCAGTTAGACGGCAAATAAGATTTTATTTGATGCATTTATCCTTTATGTAGCCAGGAAGGTCCCTTTGAGATCAGAGTTCTCTTCTTCCAGAGAGTCCTGGTTTTGACGGCAGCATAACCAGTTTCTCATATAAACCTATAAAATATGTATATGTACGTCCGTGCAATAGGGCATTCCACTCACTCTGCGTTTTCTTGAATTCGACGTTATCCAGAGCCTTGACAGAGACGTTCAGATAACCATCCGGCGTTCCACCTCCGTATCCTCGCACAGCCCTGAGCTCTCGCTCTAACAGCAGTACCTTGCTCTTTAGCGCTTCGTTCTCCCTTTTAGACATGTTTATTTCCAAAAGTAAATCAGCAGACCGATTATCGGCCATTCTAGTAATTTCTGCCACTGCCGTCCTAGTAAAAACCTCCATTACGGAGGCCAATTGAACCTCAAAAGAACCACAAGTCGACATTTTCTGGAAATTAGGCGACCTATAGTACAGTATCATAAGTGAATTGAAATCTGGGCTGATTTGCGTTTGCCCCTGAAACATGAAGGTTTAGCAACTAGACATTTATCACAAAATCAACTACAGTGCAACTAGTGGACCGTAGCCTCCTTCTCCGAGTATTGTTGTTTTTCTTTTTCCTTTTTTCCTCTTCTTCTTCTTTCAGTTTTATTGTTATTGACGTTTATTTCAATGGTGCATTACCGCCACCAGCTGGACTGGGGTGTGGCACTAGAGTCTAACCTTCCGAGAATGAGGCAAAAAAAACAAAAAAAACAAAAAAACCCTAAATTCTCTTAATTAGTCCTGTATTCCTGAGGAACTTGAATACGTAATTAAAACAGATTTCACATGAGCTTCTTTTTAAAATGTCCTCTAGGATTAAACTTAACTTTTCTCCTTGTAATTGCAATATCAGTGTTTGTCTGTCTTCTTGATATTTAGGACAGTGTGCAATGACATGCTCTATTGATTCTGGACGACCACAGAATTCACAAGTGCCATCAGCCCGCTTCTTCATTATTAGCAAAGTATTATTTAGTCTTGTGTGTCCATACCTCATTCTTGAAAATACATCCCCCCCCTCCTTGCTTCTGATTGTATTCCTGCTCTTTCCCACTTCATTCTGGGTATAACAGAACTGTCTTCCAGTCTGCCCATTGTCCCATAATGTTTGTCGTGTTTCTGTAACTTTATTTTCAACCATAATTTTAAATTCTGCTTTACTGTATTTGATATCAATTTCTACGCTGGGGTTTCCAGCTGCTTGCTTGGCACTTTTATCTGCTGACTCATTTCCTAAAACTCCTATACGAGCTGGGACCCATACAAGAGTTGTCTTTATCCCTGAATTTAACAGATTGTTTGCAACTTGAATTATTTCAAATAAAATATCCTGCCTTGACTTTGATTGAAAGGTTTTGATGCTGAACAAAGCTGAACTGGAGTCTGAAGCAATTACTGCCTTCCTTGGCCTATTAGTTGCCACCCACAGCAGGGCCAACCACACTGCCACCAACTCTGCTGTATAGACAGCTAGGTCATCACTCACTCTCTAGCCTACTTTTACTTTTAATTTTGGGATCACATAAGCAAATCCCATTCTCTCATCATCCATTTTAGAGGCATCTGCATATAAAGTTATTTCCTCTCTGTAATTCTCCATAAAATAGCTCAGAACTCTATATTTGTCAATGTAATTTTCCTGCTTCTCTTCTAATAACTCCATATCTATGGGCACTTCTTTAAACATCCATGGTGGGGCAAATGGTAAAGGCACAGTAGGACTAATCTTTAATTCACTAAACCCCATTTCATTAACTTTATCATTGACCACTCAACCAAAACTCTTAACTTGAGCATTTTCACGCTCTTGGCATTGCTTCAGAACTGACTGACTCATATGATTTCCATCATGGCCCCTCAGGTTTGCCCAGTACACCAATGCTAAATGATCTCTCTAAGGTTAAGCGGCATTTCTCCCATCTCTGCCTGGACAGCTGTCACTGGTATGGTTCTGACAGCACCACAGCATAACCTTAATGCTTGATTTTAGATCACATCCAGCTTACTTAGTAGCGTTTTAGCTGCAGACCCATATATTATGCTTCCATAGTCAAATACAGACCTGATAAATCCTGTATAAATTGTTCTTAGAGCAGCTCTACTTGCTCCCCACTCCACTCCGCATAGACATTTCATTACATTTAGTACCTTCTTGCATTTATCAATTATTCTTTGTATATGCACTGCCCATGTTGGTCTTTGGTCAAACCATATGCCCAAGTACTTAAAGAAGTCCACCCTTTCTAATTCATTAACAGATCATTTCACTTTTATATCCATAGCCATTTTCTCTCTAGAGAAAACCATTGTTTCGGTTTTCTCAATTGAGATCCTAAAACCCCATCTAATGGACCAATTATGTACTGCATCAACTGCTTGCTGAATTTTATTCATTACTGTAGTGGCTATTTGTCTTAAACAATCTAAAAGAAAATAAGAGAAAGAAAAAAAAAAACTTTTCCAAATAAATCAAAACAATCAAACGGCCACTGAGGCACTTAAGGGAGTAAAATAACGCAGGAGAGAAATTAACCCAATGTCCTGACAAAGCGTTTGGTGGTTTATTTCCATAGGCAATCAAAGAGCAATGACCTCTACTGCCTCTTTCTCTCTCACCCTGGTAAAAAACCATAACCCTTCCCAGTGCCTGCTCACCTGTCCCTGATTACTCCTATTTAACCCATCCTGGTGTGCCCCAGTGCCTACAACCTTCAAAATAAAAGCATCAACAAATAATCTAAATTAAAATAACACTAATGGCCTTATGAAATTACTAAATGAGTATACTTAAACACTAACAGAAACCAACTAAACTAAATGAATAAATATTTAAACAATATTACAAAAAATAATAAATCGCTCCAACATTCCGGCCCCTAATTGTGAAAGGTATAAACCCACAATTACTTCCATTTCTGAATGGAGCTATTCTTTTCACATCTTCTCTAACGATATCATGCAGGTTCTTCAGCCGTCTTCTGGAAATCTGCTTGGGAAAGAAAAAGACAGGAGGAGGACAGAATAGAGAGAAAAAAAAAATAATTGTCCATAATTCTACACTGTGGCTTCCAGGAGCAGACAGATCTTTGTTACAGGCCTCTCCAACACCAGGAGCAGACAGATCTTTGTTACAGGCCTCTCCAACACCAGGAGCAGACAGATCTTTGTTACAGGCCTCTCCAACACCAGGAGCAGACAGATCTTCGTTACAGGCCTCTCCAACACCAGGAGCAGACAGATCTTTGTTACAGGCCTCTCCAACACCAGGAGCAGACAGATCTTCGTTACAGGCCTCTCCAACACCAGGAGCAGACAGATCTTTGTTACAGGCCTCTCCAACACCAGGAGCAGACAGATCTTCGTTACAGGCCTCTCCAACACCAGGAGCAGACAGATCTTCGTCACAGGCCTCTCCAACACCAGGAGCAGACAGATCTTCGTTACAGGCCTTTCCAACACCAGGAGCAGACAGATCTTCGTTACAGGCCTTTCCAACACCAGGAGCAGACAGATCTTCGTCACAGGCCTCTCCAACACCAGGAGCAGACAGATCTTCGTTACAGGCCTCTGCAACACCAGGAGCAGACAGATCTTCGTCACAGGCCTCTCCAACACCAGGAGCAGACAGATCTTCGTTACAGGCCTCTCCAACACCAGGAGCAGACAGATCTTCGTTACAGGCCTTTCCAACACCAGGAGCAGACAGATCTTCGTTACAGGCCTCTCCAACACCAGGAGCAGACAGATCTTCGTTACAGGCCTCTCCAACACCAGGAGCAGACAGATCTTCGTTACAGGCCTCTCCAACACCAGGAGCAGACAGATCTTCGTTACAGGCCTTTCCAACACCAGGAGCAGACAGATCTTCGTTACAGGCCTCTCCAACACCAGGAGCAGACAGATCTTCGTTACAGGCCTTTCCAACACCAGGAGCAGACAGATCTTCGTTACAGGCCTCTCCAACACCAGGAGCAGACAGATCTTCGTTACAGGCCTTTCCAACACCAGGAGCAGACAGATCTTCGTTACAGGCCTTTCCAACACCAGGAGCAGACAGATCTTTGTTACAGGCCTCTCCAACACCAGGAGCAGACAGATCTTCGTTACAGGCCTCTCCAACACCAGGAGCAGACAGATCTTCGTTACAGGCCTCTCCAACACCAGGAGCAGACAGATCTTCGTTACAGGCCTCTCCAACACCAGGAGCAGTCAGATCTTCGTTACAGGCCTCTCCAACACCAGGAGCAGACAGATCTTCGTTACAGGCCTCTCCAACACCAGGAGCAGACAGATCTTCGTTACAGGCCTCTCCAACACCAGGAGCAGACAGATCTTCGTTACAGGCCTCTCCAACACCAGGAGCAGACAGATCTTCGTTACAGGCCTTTCCAACACCAGGAGCAGACAGATCTTCGTTACAGGCCTCTCCAACACCAGGAGCAGACAGATCTTCGTTACAGGCCTCTCCAACACCAGGAGCAGACAGATCTTCGTTACAGGCCTCTCCAACACCAGGAGCAGACAGATCTTCGTTACAGACCTTTCCAACACCAGGAGCAGACAGATCTTTGTTACAGGCCTCTCCAACACCAGGAGCAGACAGATCTTCGTTACAGGTGTAATGTGAATATAGGCCACTAGATGGCAGTATTTACCTTTTTTTTTTGTTAAACTCAGACTGGAGTCATGTTTAGACATGTCCTGGCCATGTCTGGGGCAAGTCTCAGAAAATTAAAAAAAAGAGGTCTAAATGTGGGTGGGGTCTGCAAAAGAGTATATAAGGAAAAGAATTGAGACAGTAAAGTAGTAGGAGAAATTGCAAGAAGATGACCAGACCTGCCATTCTGTTCAAGACCTGTGACGTTTCTTTTGTGCATTTCTTTGCCTGTGTTTGAGCATTTTCTTCATCCAGGACATCACCAAGCCACCCCACCAAAAAGGGACTGTAATTATTTCTGTTTTTTCTTATTTATCAATCTTAGTCTTTAGTTGTAGGTTGTTATTAGTCTTTGTCTTTGTTAAAAATTAAATGTGTTTTAGTTGTTAAAACTGTGTTTGTCATCCCTTGCTGTTGCTGTTGTGTTATAAATGTAATAACAAATTGGGGCCATAACAAATTGGGGGCTCAAGGTCCGGGATAGACCATTGTGTGAGTAATTTATTGAAAATCTAACATTCCAAATTGTGAAATTGTTTTTGTGAATTTTCCTAGATATATATTGACAACAGCAATGGATGATTTCTTGGCATCACCAACCGTAGGGGTTTTGAAGTCTTTTAAAAAGACAGAACTGCTAGAAATTTGCAGACAGTTGGAGCTGACAGAGGTAAAACCAGCCATGCGAAAAGCAAGACTGGCGAGAGAGATAGTTGAATATTACATTGATGAAAATGTGTCTGCACCAGGAGATCTGGAACAGTTTCCAGTGGAAAATCCAAATATAGAAATGGAACTTAAATTAAAAAGGCTAGAGATTGAAAGGGGGGAAAAAGAAAAACAAAGAGAATTTGAGAGGGAAGAAAGAGAGAAAGAAAGGGAAGAAAAAGAAAAACAATGGCAGTTTGAGTTAGAAAAATTAGCAAGAGAAGAGAAAATAGAAAGGGAGGAAAAAGAAAAACAAAGAGAATTTGAGTTAGAAAAATTTGCAAGACAGAGAGAATTTGAATTAGAGAAATTCGATAGAGAAGAAAGACTCCAAATGGAGCTACTAAAAATTAAAATTCAAACTGAAAATAAATTTCGGGCTAGCCATGTGGTAAAATTGGTGCCTCCATTTTCAGAAAAGGATGTTGACAACTATTTCCAGTGTTTTGAAAAGGTAGCAAAGAGTTGCCAGTGGCCAAAGGAACACTGGCCTCTGATGTTGCAAACTGTCCTCAAGGGTAAAGCTCAACAAGCGTATTCGCCTTTGTCTGCAGATGATTCCTCTGATTATGAGGTTGTCAAAAAGGTTATTTTGAGAGCTTATGAGTTGGTTCCAGAGGCTTACCGACAGAAATTCAGAGGTCTGAAGAAATCTGAAAATCAGACTTATGTGGAATTTGCTAATGAGAAGAAAGTTTGCTTTGAGCGCTGGTGTACTTCTATGGAGGTCAAGGATGATTTCAACTCACTAAAAGAGATGGTGTTAGTTGAAGAATTCAAGAACTGTGTTAAGGATGATGTTAAGACCTACCTTAATGAGAAGCAAGCACTGAACTTGCAATCAGCTGCCAAATTTGCAGATGAATATGTTCTCACTCATAAGTCCAAATTTCAGTCTAGCAGTAACAATAAATGGTCCCAATTTCAGAAAAAGGGTTACGGTGATACCCAAGATTCCTCACCCAAAGACAAAGACAAATCTGGTGATGGTGCTCAGAAATCCAGTAACAGGTCTGATCAAAGTGTGAAAGCTGACAGTGACAAAAGTGGTCTAGTTTGCAGTTATTGCAAGAAATCTGGTCATGTTACAACTAACTGTTGGTTCCTTAAAGCTAAGAAAGAAAAAGAAAAGGATACCAAACCAAATGCCTTTGTGAAAACAAGGTTAGAAACCCCTGTAGTAGATAACCAATCTGCTAAATTGCCTGCTTCTTGTGGGGCTAAAAAGCCTAATACAGCTGACTTTGTGAGGGAGGAATTTCTTCCATTTGTGTCAGAGGGATTTGTGGCTCTGAATGAGCATACTACTCCTGTCCCCATATATATCCTAAGGGATACCGGAGCTTCTCAGTCACTTTTGTTGATGGACTCCTTGGAGTTACGTGATGAGACCGCTTCAGGGGATTTCATACTTGTACAAGGTATTGAAGGGAGGACTGTATCTGTACCCCTGCGCTCTATATTCTTGAAGTCAGATTTAGTTACAGGCCAGGTAAAGGTGGGACTTATGTCAAGTCTACCTATAAAGGGTGTTTCTCTGTTGCTAGGCAATGACCTGGCTGGGGGCAAAGTAGTTCCCCCTGTACATCTTACTTCACAGCCGAGCACTGAAGATGGGGATGAGGACCCATCTCTGTATCCTTCTTGCGCAGTGACTCGTGCTATGGCTAAGAAAGCTAAAGAAGAAGATGTTGTGGTGCCATCCAGCACATTGAATAGTCAGGACTCAGGTGGTTCGCCTCATGACTCTGATTGGCCTACTATGGTTTCTCCGTTTGAGGACTTATCAGATACTTTTATCAGTTCATTGTTCAGCCAGTCAGATGGGTCTGGTGATTCTGATGTGTCCGGAGACTTGTCTCTGTCCAGAAAGCAGTTGATTGAGGAGCAAACTAATGATCCTGAAATTTGTGTACTAAAGAGGAGAGCCTTTCCTGAAAAAGAAATAGACGCAGTTCCAGTTGGGTATTATCTCAAGGATGGTGTGTTGATGCGGAAGTGGCGCCCTCCTGATATCCCTGCCAATGCAGATTGGGCAGTGGTCAGGCAAATTGTTGTTCCGAAGGTCTACAGGAATGAGATCTTAACAATGGCTCATAGTTTACCTTTAGGAGGTCATCTTGCTGTTAACAAGACTGTTGATAAGATAATGAAACACTTCTTTTGGCCTGGGCTTCGGAAAGACGTTTCCAACTTTTGCAAAACCTGTCACACTTGTCAAGTAGTTGGAAAACACCAGTTAGACCCACCTGTAGCTCCATTGCAGCCTATCCCAGCATTTGGGGAGCCGTTCTCTAAAGTCATTGTTGATTGTGTGGGTCCATTACCCAAGACTAGATCTGGAAATCAGTACTTGTTGACAATCATGTGTGCATCCACCAGATTCCCCGAAGCCATACCTCTACGTAACATCAAGGCAACTGCAATCTCGAAGGCTTTGATAAAGTTCTTCACATTGTTTGGCCTTCCCAGGGAAATTCAGTCAGACCAAGGTAGCAATTTCACTTCAGGATTGTTTCAGCAGGTTGTCTATGAACTAGGTGCAAAGCAGATTCTTTCTAGTGCCTATCATCCAGAGAGTCAGGGTGCCTTAGAGCGGTTTCATTCCACTCTCAAGACAATGATGAGGACTTATTGTCATGACCATGAGAAAGACTGGGATGAAGGGGTTCATTTGCTGTTGTTTGCAGCTAGAGAAGCAGTGCAGGAGTCTACTGGATGCAGTCCATTTGAGCTAGTGTTTGGTCATGAAGTGAGAGGACCTTTGCTATTATTGAGTGAACAATGGCAAGAGGAAGAGCCGCAAATCAGTCTGTTAGACTATGTTAGCAAGTTCAAGGAAAGATTGCGTGCAGCTTGTGACCTTGCCAAAGAGAACTTGAAATCAAGTCAGGGAAAAATGAAAACTTGGTATGATCATAAGGCTAGAAGCCGTGAGTTTAAACCAGGAGACAAGGTCCTTGTGTTGTTTCCCTTGCAGTCCAATCCATTGCAGGCTAGATTTCATGGTCCTTATGAAATTCTGACAAAACTCAATGATCTCAATTACATTGTGAAGACTCCAGATAGGAGAAAACCAAAACAATTGTGTCATATTAACATGCTAAAGCCTTATCATGACAGAAATGCTAGGGTTGCAGCTGTCACTTCAGATTCTCCAATGGTCGAAACGTGTGAAGATGAGGGGGAGTTTCAAGATGATGAACCAAGAATTAAAGCTGAAGTTCTTTCATGTAAATTGTCAAACACTGAAGTGTTGCAAAATCTTGATGTAAAACTCCAGCACTTAGAACCCTCACAGAGAGATCAGTTTGAAAGGTTGATCAAGAAATATGAGGATTTGTTTCCTGATGTTCCAAAGAGAGTTACTATAGCCTCTCATGATTTAGATGTTGGTGATGCCAAACCAATAAAACAGCATCCATACCGGATGAATCCTGAAAAGAGAAAGATTGCTGAGAAAGAGGTTGAGTACATGTTAAAACATGATATTATCAGACCCTCCAACTCCGATTGGAGTTCACCCTGTGTGCTAGTTCCAAAACCTGATGGAAGTACTAGATTCTGTACAGATTATCGCAAAGTCAATGCTGTAACTAGAACTGATGTGTTTCCAATACCTAGGATTGATGATTGTATTGATAGAGTAGGGCAAGCAAAGTTTCTGACCAAGATTGATTTATTGAAGGGTTATTGGTGTGTGCCTTTAACTGAGAGGGCCAAGAGCATCTCTGCTTTTGCCACACCATCTGGATTGTACCAGTATGAAGTCCTACCCTTTGGCATGAAAAATGCCCCAGCCACGTTCCAAAGGATGATACAGTCTACAATCGCCGGATTGCCACACACGGGTGCATACATCGATGACCTGATCACATGGAGTGACTCCTGGGAAGAACATCTGAAAGATGTAGAGACGTTGTTCCAGCGCCTGACCCAGGCTAACCTGACTGTTAACCTGAACAAGAGTGACTTTGGTTGTGCTACTGTCACCTATCTTGGCTACGTCATCGGCCAGGGTAAGGTGGCACCCATAAATGCTAAAGTCCAAGCCATCATGGACTTTCCAGTTCCTGACAACAAAAAAGCTTTGCGCCGCTTCCTTGGAATGATCGGGTACTACCGCAAGTTCTGCAAGAACTTTGCTGAGATTGCTCTCAGTCTAACTAACCAACTGAAGAAAGGCGTAAAGTTCACCTGGGATGATGCATGCCAGAGAGCCTTCGATCGCCTGAAGTCTCTGCTGTGTCACTTCCCCGTGCTCAAATCTCCTGACTTCAACAAACCGTTCTCCATCGCGGTCGATGCTAGCGACCAAGCTTGTGGATCTGTGCTCCTACAGAGAAGTGACTCTGATGACATTGAGCATCCCGTGGCATACTTCTCCAGGAAGTTCAATCGCCACCAAAGGAACTATTCCACAATAGAGAAGGAACTGTTGGCTCTGGTCCTTTCTTTACAACACTTTGAGGTTTATGTTTGTACAGGACAAAAGCCAATGATTGTGTACACTATCATTGTACACAACAAGAATCGGAGATTGTTGAATTGGAGTTTGATTTTACAGGAGTTTGACTTGGAAATTAAGCATGTGAAGGGTACAGACAATGTAATTGCTGGTTGCTTATCCCGTGTTTGAATGTGTATGATATGTATATATAGACAAGTGTTCACTTTACCATTTTGTATTGAAAAGAAAAATTTTGCCTTTATGAGTCAAAATTTTTCCCTTTTGGAATGGAGGTGTAATGTGAATATAGGCCACTAGATGGCAGTATTTACCTTTTTTTTGTTAAGCTCAGACTGGAGTCATGTTTAGACATGTCCTGGACATGTCTGGGGCAAGTCTCAGAAAATTAAAAAAAAGAGGTCTAAATGTGGGTGGGGTCTGCAAAAGAGTATATAAGGAAAAGAATTGAGACAGTAAAGTAGTAGGAGAAATTGCAAGAAGATGACCAGACCTGCCATTCTGTTCAAGACCTGTGACGTTTCTTTTGTGGATTTCTTTGCCTGTGTTTGAGCATTTTCTTCATCCAGGACATCACCAAGCCACCCCACCAAAAAGGGACTGTAATTATTTCTGTTTTTTCTTATTTATCAATCTTGGTCTTTAGTTGTAGGTTGTTATTAGTATTTGTCTTTGTAAAAAAATTAAATGTGTTTTAGTTGTTAAAACTGTGTTTGTCATCCCTTGCTGTTGCTGTTGTGTTATAAATGTAATAACAAATTGGGGCCATAACACAGGCCTCTCCAACACCAGGAGCAGACAGATCTTCGTTACAGGCCTCTCCAACACCAGGAGCAGACAGATCTTCGTTACAGGCCTTTCCAACACCAGGAGCAGACAGATCTTCGTTACAGGCCTTTCCAACACCAGGAGCAGAGAGATCTTCGTTACAGGCCTCTCCAACACCAGGAGCAGACAGATCTTCGTTACAGGCCTCTCCAACACCAGGAGCAGACAGATCTTCGTTACAGGCCTCTCCAACACCAGGAGCAGACAGATCTTCGTTACAGGCCTCTCCAACACCAGGAGCAGACAGATCTTCGTTACAGGCCTTTCCAACACCAGGAGCAGACAGATCTTCGTTACAGGCCTCTCCAACACACTGGTCTTAGTTTGGAGGCGCACAGAACGGACTAATCCTTTGGAGTCAGATTTAGTGGTCAAAACTCGGCCCATGATCCAGGATCCTCTTGGAGCTGTAGCATCAGCGATGATAACAATATCTCCTGGAGCGAAACTTCTTCTTGGCCTTGCCCATTTTTGCCTCTCCTGCATCACAAGTAAGTATTCAGATGTCCAACTTTTCCAAAACAGCTCTGCAATATACTGTATTTGCTTCCATCTTCTCCTGGCGTACGAATCGCTCTGCTCAAAGAGTCCTGGTGGAAGGATGGGCTTTCCTTTTAACAGAATAATGTGGTTTGGGGTTAAGGCCTCAAGGTCATTGGGGTCATCGGAGACCTTTGTGATGTGTCTGTCATTCAATATTGCCTCTACCTAGCAAAACTGCAGGCCCTCATCATCCAATACCTGTTGTCGAAGAACGGAGGAGAGTATACTCTTTCTGGAAAGGATCAAACGCTCCCAAATTCCACCGAGATGGGAGGGTGCTGGTGTATTAAAGCTCCACTTAATTCCATCCTGAATCAAGGCCCCTTGGATTTTTGCATTATTCAAATTAGTATGGCTCTGCCTTAACTCCTTATTTGCTCTGATGAAATTCGTGCCATTGTCAGATCGTAAGCTTGCTACAGGACCTCTTCTACAAATAAATCTCCTCACAGCATTAATGCAGGAGTCTGTGTTAAGGGTGTGCGCCACTTCTAAATGCACTGCACGACTTGTCAGACAGTTGAAGATCACTCCATATCTTTTTAAAAAGCTTCTTCCTCTCTTAACCTCCAGTGGGCCAAAATAATCCACTCCCACGTCTACAAATGGAGCCTTATCTGGCATGACCCTCTCCTCAGGCAGGTCTGCCATTTTCTGTTCTCCAAGTTTTCCTCTGTAACGTTTACATATCACACATTCTGTAATGGTCTTTCTAGCAGCAGAGTTGGCATTGATTATCCAGTATCTCTGTCGAAGCCTATGCAGCATGTGGTTTCTACCAGCGTGTCCAAGTTGTTGATGGATATGACGTAAAATAAGCTGGGAAACATGCAGATCTTTTGAAAGAATGACAGGATGCTTGGTTTCTGATGGTAACGTTGACTTATGCAAACGACCTCCAATTCGAAGAATGTCATCCTCAAGTATAGGGTTTAACTTGTACAGTGGACTGTCCTTGGAGACTGATCCATGTTTTAGTGAAGCAATTTGATTTTTGAACTTGTGTTTCTGCACAAACTGAATGACTGCCTTTTATGCCTCATCATACATCTTCGGAGTCAAAATTTTTCCCCCCCAAGTACGGCTTTGAAGCTCTCAAGTTCTCTCAACAGCATTTTTATCTCTGGTATCCTTGTCATTCTCAATGGCTACAAGTTCTTTTCTCTTTTGGCTCAGACTCAAAAGAACCCTTTTAACTCAAGGAACCAGGCAACAGATGTTCTAAGGTTCCTCCATGATGAAAAGTAGTTGATGAGGTTGTCTGCAGGATCTTCTGAGTGCTTGATTATGGTACACGGCTGATTCTCTTTCGACCTCTGGGTCATCAGCAGGGATCACAACTGACTCAATGCTCAATACAGGCCACTCCTCTTCTGGCAAATAGAGAAACTCTGGGCCTTTAATCCATTTTCCCTGCTTGAGAAATTCCTCAGCTCTCAGTCCACGAGATGCTGCATCTGCAGGATTGACCTTAGAGCCTACATACTTCCATTGGTTGACATCTGTAGCTTCTCTAATAATGGAAACTCTGTTGGCAACAAAAGTATGAAAACGTCTCCTTTCGCTATAGATGTACTTCAGTGCAGTCGTGCTGTCGGTCCAGAACACTGATCTCTCCAGCTGCCACTGGAGTTCCTTCTGAAGCATCGCATCCACTCGGACAGCAAGAACGGCTGCTGTGAGCTCCAGACAGGGAATGGTCATCTGTTTCAGGGCCTTTCCCATGAGAAATGAAATATGCACATTATCACATTATCACCATCTTTCAATCTTAGATAAGATGCTGTACCGTAACCAACCTGACTGGCATCAGAAAAATAATGAATTTGTGCTGTCCCAGATGTTCCAAAGTTCCAGCGCTCCACTTTGAAGCCGCTCATCCGTTGAAGGTCGCTCAGCCAATTAGACCATTGTTTGGAGAAGAGGGGGGAAATTTGGTCGTCCCACTTCAGGTTTCTTCTGCAGAGCTCCTGTAACAAAAGTTTAGCTGACATGAAAAACGGGGCTAAGAATCCAAACGGATCATACAGTGAGCTGATCACAGATAAAATTCCTCTCCTGGTCTGTGGTCGCTCCTGTACTGACGTCCTGAACATGAACTTGTCGGACTCAATGCACTATTGCAATCCAAGTGCCAACACAAAACGGCTGTTAGAGACCCATTTTTGGAGACTAAATCCACCTTTGTCACAGAGTGCAATTAGGCTCTTTGCAATTAGAATTGCATCTCCCTCTGAGGCTGTGGACTTCAAACAGTCATCCACGTAAAAATTATGGTTGATTGTGCTGATCACTGCAGGAGAAAAGTAAGCTGCATTACCCTCTCCCGTTCTCCTCAAGGCATAATTAGCGCAACTCTGGGACGACACAGCTCCGAACAAAGGCACCCTCATGCGATATTCCACTGGTTGTTGCCCTGAGGTCACCAGAGAAAACGCAGGAAGTTTACATGTTTATCAGGCACCCGGACCTGATGAAACATCGCATGGATATCTGCCATAACTGCAGTAGGCTCCTTCCTGAACCGAATAAGGACCCCAATAAGAGAGTTGGTGAGATCTGGGCCTTGCAGAGGCTGGTGGTTCGGTGACATTCCTTTATAAACAGCTCCGCAGTCGAACACAACCCTTAGTTTTCCTTTGGTGGGGTGATACACTCCATGATGAGGAATGTACCATACCTTTCCATCATCTTGTTCGAGCTGATCGGTAGGCACTATTTCAGCATAGTCTTTGGCTAACATATCACTGAGAAATGAAGTATACTCCTTATACTTGACATCTGTCAAATTTCCTCTTCAGACCTTGAAGTCGCTGCTCTGCCACACAGCGGTTATTTGGTAAGACAGGATCTTCTTCTGTGAATGGTAAATCAATACAATATTGTCCATTTTTTAGTTCTGTTGTAGCTTTCACAATCTTCATGAATTTTATGTCAGCTTTTGACATTTCCAATTGTTCAGTTGATGTTTTTTCATTAAAATCATTATATTGATTGATGAGCATCTCTTCCAGATGTTCCACAGAGATGTGATTGGTTGTAACAACGGAACAACCAGTTTTTACATTACTGTTGTCTCCATCACAAAGCGGTCCATTAATTACGCAGCCCACTTTCGTTCGGACTGCGTATGGTCCAACACGTTGGCTATTAATTAGCTCCCATGGTTCCATCACTTTTGGTGGATCTGTTCCAATAAGCAAATCAACATCAGCATCCACATCATGAAGTTTTATGTTGCTCAGGTAAGGCCATTTTGCTATATCCTCTTGCCGTGGAATGTTCAGTCTCGACACTGGCATAGACTCTGGAGTCTGAACGTTAGGCAACTTAATAAAATCGTTCACATCCATACCAGAAACTTCCAAACCAGACAGTACAGTGGTATTCAGAATCTTATTCTGACCTATTGTCCTAAATGTTTGCAGGTTTGCCTTTTAGTCCCAGTTTCTTTGCCAACTTGCCAGCGCAAAATGTTCCTGAACTTCCAGGATCCAGAAAGGCGTAAGTATGCACAATTTCATAACCCATCTGGCTTTTAACCTGGACGGCAACAATGGAGAAAACAGCATTATCCTCGTCACCGGCCCCTATATGACCACATGTCTGGAACGGCCGAGGAGAAACACTCAATGGGGAGCTCACAACTTCCTGTGCTTCTTTGTAGGACATACCTTTATCCTTTTCCTGAATGTGAAGGACTGATGGATGCTTCTGGTGACACACGGCACAATCCAAACGACTTCTACAGTCTTTGCTGGTGTGACCAACCTTTAAGCAACCGAAACAAATTCCATTTTCCTTTATGAAATTTATTTTGTCCCGATGCATTTTCAACTTAAAGTGTGAGCATTTATCTAGAGAGTGACTGCTTTGTTTGAAAAATAAACAGCATTTTGGGTCGCTTTGGACAGAAGACTTTCTCATCCTTGTGGCTGTCATCTCCTTCCTTACCTGCAGTGACATTGGTGGCAAATGTACTGCCATTTTAGTCAGGGAGCCCAGTGGAATTTAATTACTCTTTTGGGCACGAAAGGTCTGATGCTGTCAGTTTTTAGCCATGTATGAGAGAATGAAAAAAAGGCATTTCTTAAGCGCGACATTCCTGGCATTTAGAAGGGACAGGGCCAATAGGCACCCCCCAAAGGGACATTCATTTACACTTGGGAGAACAAGGCTGAAATTTACGGCGCAGAGGACGTCGGTGCGCCATCCAGTTGCACAATTGAGGAGCCGAGTATCGACACTGGTCAGACTTTTGATAGTGGAGGTGTTGATTTGTTTGCAATGGACACAACTACAGGTGACATTGTGAAACCATATAATGTGTATGTGAGTGTTAATGGTACCAGAGTAAAAATGGAAGTAGACACTGGTGCAGCCGTATCAGTGATATCTGAAGGTCTGTACCAGCGCAGGTTCAAGTCAGTGAAACTTAGCCCAGCTAATTGTGTACTGAAAACGTACAGTCAAGAATCATTGAAATTGATGGGAAAATTCACAGCTAAAGTGAAATGTAAGGATGTCACTAAAAAGCTAGAATTGCTAGTGGTGAAAGGAAAAGGTCCTGCCTTGGTGGGACGAGACTGGATTAGCCAGTTACAGCTAAATTGGTCAAAAGTCAACAGAGTAGCTCCTGAAACAGTGGACAGCGTGTGTGCCAGACATGCGGCTGTGTTCAAACCTGGTTTAGGAAAACTTAAGGGCATTGAGGCAAAGTTACAAGTAACTGAGAAGGCTGTGCCCAAGTTCTGTAAACCAAGAAATGTACCTTATGCACTTCGAGAAGCTGTGGAGAGAGAATTAGCCAAATTACAAGCTGAAGGGGTAATTTCACCAATCAACTACAGTGAATGGGCAGCTCCCATAGTCTGTGTGCCAAAAAAGGATGACAGAATATGTATATGTGGGGACTACAGGTTACAATTAATCCTTGGTTAAATGTGGAACAATATCCATTACCCAGAGCCCCAGATCTGTTTGCTAAATTAGCTGGAGGTCAGCAGTTTACCAAACTTGACTTATCACAATTCTATCAGCAAGTGCAGTTAGAGGAAAACTCAAGACGTTACCTCACTATCGATACGCACAACGGGTTGTACCATTACAACAGACTACCATATGGTGTTGCCAGCGCACCTGCGATTTTCCAAAAGATAATGGATCAAGTACTTCAGGGCATGGATGGTGTTATCTGCTATTTAGATGACATACTGGTTACTGGAAAAGATACAGACAGTCACATAGCTAGCTTGGAAGAGGTTCTTAGGAGACTAGAATCTTACAATCTCAGAGTGAAACAAGAGAAGTGTGAATTCATGAAGAACAGCGTGTCATACTTAGGACATGTCATTGATGCAACGGGTATTCATCCAATGAAGGAAAAGACAGATGCAATCCAGAAAGCTGCAGTTCCGAAAAATGTGACTGAGCTCAGGTCGTTTTTAGCACTGCTAAACTACTATGGGAAGTTCATTCCTAATCTGTCTACTCTGATTCAGCCCATGACAGTGCTACTGCACAAAGATGTTGAATGGCAATGGTCAGAGAACTGTCAAAGAGCGTTTGAAAATGCAAAGCAATCTCTTCAGTCAGACAAGTTGCTTGTTCATTATGACCCTGATTTACCGCTCATTTTAGCATGCGATGCTTCTCCGTATGGAGTCGGTGCTGTAATCAGTCACCAAATGAAGGATGGAAGCGAGAGACCGATCGCCTTCCCTTCAAGAATGTTGACAAAAACTGAACAGAATTATTCACAGATAGAGAAGGAGGCTCTTGGTTTGGTTTTTGGCGGTATGATGTTCCATGAATACCTTTATGGTAGGAAATTTCTGTTGCTGACGGATCATAAGCCATTGTTAAAAATCTTAGGACCAAAAACTGGAGTTCCTACTCTAGCCGCAGCGAGGATGCAACGGTGGGCTCTAATCTTAGCCGCGTATACCAATGAAATCCAATACAAAAAGTCAGAGCAGCATAGTAATGCTGATGCGTTGTCGAGATTACCTGTGGACCCTACTGTGAATGTTGCGTCTAATCCAGTGTACAGAGTTGCATATCTAGAAGAATTGCCCGTCACAGCTAAAGAAATAGCTAAAGAGACCAATAAAGACCCTGTGCTGAAAGTAGTTAAACTACTGGTTTTAACAGGATGGCCAAAGCATGTGCAAGATGAAGCACTGAAGCCTTATTTTCAGAGAAAGTATGAGCTTACTGTTGAAGATGATTGTCTATTGTTGGGATTACGAGTAGTAGTTCCAGAGAAACTGAGGGATAGACTACTGTCTGAGCTTCATGAACACCACTGGGGAATAGTTAAAATGAAATCCCTTGCCAGAAGTCTCTTCTGGTGGCCTACATTAGATGAATGTATCGAACAAGTGGTGAGTGAGTGTAGTATTTGCCAACAGCAGCGTAGCATGCCAGCTCCTATACGTGAACATACTTGGAAATGGTCTTCTAGTCCATGGGAGAGAATACACCTTGATTTTGCTGAGGACCACAAGCAAATGTTCTTAGTAGTGATGGATGCTTATGCTAGATGGCATGAGAATATTCCTATGCACACCACTACATCAGCAAAAACAATTGAGGCACTGAGAACATTGTTTTCAGCTTATTGGTTACCAAAAGAAGTAGTTACAGACAACGGACCGCAATTTGTGTCACAAGAATTTGAGTCTTTTCTTGCTAAGAATGGAGTGAAACACATAACTTCACCTGCATATCACCCTGCAAGTAATGGTTTAGCTGAGAGACTTCTACAGAATCTTAAGAAATCACTTGCAAAGAACAGAGCAATTGGTGGTATGACATTGGAGCATTGTGTTGCTAATTTTTTGTTTGGTTACAGAAACACACCCCACACAACCACAGGCAATACGCCATCAGAGCTGTTTCTACGGAGACAAGTGCGAACCAGGTTATCTATGATTAAACCTGAGTTTTCCCAAAGAATGCAAACCAAGACAGAACCAAACCTTCCTCGTGTTAGGGTTTTTACTGTTGGCCAGCAGGTTTTGGTAAAGAGTTACAGGGAAGGGGAGAAATGGTTGAATGGCGTCATACGTGAAGTGTTGGGTCCTGTAACTTACAATGTTGAAGTAAATAGAAAATGTGTGAAAAGACATGTAAACCAAATGTTGAGTATGGTTCAGCTGACACAAGAGGATTCTTGTGCAGTTTTGGATTTTGAGGAGTCCGACACAGAGACTGACATGGAACAGCCTATGCCGGTGGCTGTGGAAGAGCAACCCAGAGTACCTTCACCAGTGCCAGTGGTGGAGCGCCGTACACGTCCTGTTAGAAACAGGCGTCCTCCTGACAGACTGAACTGTTGAGATGTTGAGACTGAACTTGTAACTACAGATGTTGAGTGAAAAAAAAAATGTTGAAAAGAAAACTGATGTACTGGGTATGTTCTTTATGAGTTTCATGTACGTAATGAGTTCAAGAACTAAGGTACCTTAAGGATATAAAAGATAAGAGGTATTAAAAAGGAAAGAGATTATGATTTACTGGGGAGGAGCTGTGGTGTTCCAACACCAAGAAATATAATTCTGTATTGGGTGAGTTATCACTTATGTTGGTACTGGTAAGGAGAAGTTCTCAGTGGCTGTTCACTGCTGTATAAAAGGTACTGCGCCACTAGGCGCCGCGCTCTCTCCCACTCTGGACGCTGATGTGTCGTGCAGAGCACAATGTTCAGTGGCTATAGTAAAGAAATAGAGTTCGTGTTTTTTTGCTTATCTGCCGTCGTGTTTTTCCAATTGCCTGCTTAAACATATTACTAGTGTGCAAGTACACCACACCCGGCATTGCTGCTTAAGAAGGGTCATTAAGGTTCTCGAAGGGTCAAAAACCCTTCACATTTACTCTTTGCAGAACAGTGCTGAGGTTAACATCCTCCTTTCTTTATGACTTACTGAGTGAAAATATCCAACTAAATAATGAAATATTTCAGGGGTTTTCAGTTAAGAAGGGTCTTTTGGGGGTCAATAAAGGGTTCCATTTACACTACAAAGCAGAAATTTGTTCGGGTGTATTCCATAACCAAGTTCTTCATACAGATGTGACTTCATTGCAGGTATAGAGATCTGAAATAATATCCTGGATTGGACGTAGGGTACTCAAAGCGGCAAGAATGGCTGACCAGCCTCAGAGTGACCAGCACTGCGACAAAGATGCAAACTAAGTTGATGACACTGGTATGGTATCACAAAGCTGTTGACACTCTCGACTCCCCCAACCCACCCCTCAGTCAGTGCAGTCCAAGAGGTCTGATTATCCAAATGATTGCAGACATGGTCACATAACAGTTTCTTTTGTCTTTGCTTACAGTGCCTGCCCAGCCGACATCGCCGTCAAGATGCATAATACATGTAGATGGACATGTTCAACCAGAGGCAAGTGCAAAGATACTTCCATGGCAGGTTGACAAATGGTCGGTTGTGATTTGTGCGGCAGAAGCCAGGAAGAAATCTAAGAACTTCCACGCGTCAAAGTACAAAGAAGTTGTTCAGGCAATACCGAAAGATCATGGATTGCAAGATGGTTACCACAGTAAATGCTATAAGAACTTCACTGCTATTACATGTAGTCCTGTTCATGGCGCTGTAGGCCCAGAAAGCAAGACTTTGCGTTCAGCTACTCCATCAGTTGTATCTAACAGGCCTAGCAATGAACCTGGCACTAGTGAATCCAGTGCAGGTATTTTCCCCGAGAGATGTTTGTTCTGTGACAAAAGAGTGAAAACAAGGTCTGATGGAACAAAAGAGTACCCAGGAAAACTGTTGACTAAATCTGCAGAAGACAAGATCAGAGAGATTGTAGATACCCTCAAGCTTGCACAATTACACGTCAGAATTAGTGGGGTTGACCTGATAGCTAAAAATAGCTATTAAGACAATAAAAGTCTTAAGTACATTTAATGTGAGCTACTTTAAGTACCAAAAGTATTGTGAGAAAAAAAGCAAGTACAAGTACTTTTCACAGTACGCATAGAAAGAAGAGGAACAACCACTCTTTGTTCTCTCCTGGTGCCTTTTAATCAATTTTTAGGTGAAAGAAAAATACGGTATTCAGTATTCGGCTTGCTTGTGAATATTCAATAAATGATTCTGGTGTGCCATCTAGTGATAGACTATTGTAACTGCGTGCATAAATTTGCAGCTCCATGTCCGCGTTATCCTGTCTCTTTCCTCTCTCCTCCCACCGGTCGCATTTGCGCAGGCGTGCCTGAGAGTTGCGAGGAAGTCAAATGGCTCACTCTGAAGCTGCGTCATCTCCAGCTCTTGTGAAACTACGCTTAGTCCAGTTCCAAAGCGTGAAATACTTTAGCAATGACTTAACGACAAATTATCGATGAATAAATTAGTCAACAACGAACTTTATCATCGAATTTTGCGAAAATGTCGATGAATTGTTGCACCCCTATTAGTTACCATTGAAAAATAGCGTTGATACTGAAGATTCTCGAGCAGAGCCTCCGCCCTCTCGCGTTTATATGGCAAGCCGTTTTCACTTTACTGACAGACTGAAGTAGGCGCGGTTAATCGGCATGCAGCTGTATTCCACTCGTCAAAGTGGCGAGTACCTGCCACAATTCGGCCGCAAGCCCCAAAATCTACATTCCATTGGCACTCGGCGGGTGCCAATTTCGAGCCCTGTATACTCATACTCAAACACGGGATAAGCGATCAGCAATTACATTGTCAGTACCCTTTACGTGCTTAATTTCCAAGTCAAACTCCTGTAAAAACTCTAATTCAACAATCTCCGATTCAATAGAGAGAATTACTAACCCAACTTACCTCAGACGCAAGCGCAGTAGGACTACAGGAGAGAGCAGGGGGGCGGGGAGGAGTCGGGTCCTGTGTGCAATCCATTGGGGACCGTGGCGAAATTGCAGGCAGGTTGCAGGCAGACAGACACTTAAGCCTGAATATAAATGCTTTATTTAGCCATTGCTTAAAGACTTTACGACTGTATGTACTGTTGTTAGATTGCTGTGTCTTTGTTGTTGTTGTTTTATATTGTGAAACAAAAAGTATTTATTAAAAAAAAAAACTTCTCCCCTCCCTGGTGCCCTTTCTGCTCGTGAGCACCCCTAGCATCCGCCTAATCCGCCTAATGACAGGAGCGCCCCTGGTCGAACAGATGGAACGTTGGTATACATTGCACATGGAAAGAAGGCAGACCTTTTCAGAGTTCTTGAGGACAAAATCTCCGACCATGGTTCACCATCTGATTTGGAAGCAAGCATAGTTGATGGGAACTTCCTTCTACACTGTCTTCCACCGGTAACCCCGACATATGGTGGACTTTCTGAAATTTTCCTTCAGTCAGTCATGAAACAACCATCGAAAAGGGTAGACATTGTCTTTGACACTTATGAAGAACCGTCAATTGAGGACAATGAGCATGAGCGTCGTGGGGTGGAGGACACTATCTACCTCATAACAGGACCAGAGCAAGTTCGTCCCCGTAACCTTGAAAATGCCTTGAAATCCCGATCCTATAAACAACAGCTACCTCGCTTTCTTGTGAAAGATTGGAGAGATAAGCGCCATTTTGCTGTACTAAATGGTAGAGAGCTCTATGTTGGTTTCGACTCAGAGTGTTTCCGATTCAGAGGGGTCAATGATGAAATTGAAGTGACACCAGTGTCTCGATTGGAATGCAACCACCCGGAGGCGGATACCAGAATTTGTTAACACGCAGTTGACGCCGACTTGTTCAGCCAGCCGCCGGGTGGTGACATTGTTGTCAGGGCATCAGATACTGATATAGCAGTCATCCTACTTCACCATTCGCATCGCATGAAGCTGAAGGTGTGGATGGATGTTGGCACCAAAGGCAAGGGCGACAGACATTATGTCAGTATATCGGCCATAGCGGAGAAGATTAGACCAAAGGTCTGTGAAGCTTTGCCAGGATTTCACGCCTACACTGGGTGTGATTACACCGCATCCTTTTTAGAAGGGGAAAGAGGCGCCCACTGAAACTTCTTGAGAACAATGAACGTTACCTTGATGCCTTTGCGGCTTTGTCAACTAATGAAGTCGATCAGGCATCATGTGACCTTATCAAGGAATACACAGCAAAATTATACGGCGCCAAGAAGGCTATGCCCCTGAACAAGCACCGCTATCAACGATTTGAGAAGTCATTTGGTCCAAAGAAGGGCAAGGGGCCACTTTCAAGCCTCAAAGTGGCGGATGCCAGCAGCCTACCTCCATGCCAAAATGTGGTTATGCAGAAGATCCACCGTTGCAACTTCCACGCCAGGACCTGGCATTCAGCGTGTGAGAGGGAGGTCCCAAAAGAACCACAAAAGGGATGGGAACTTGTGTATAATGCCTATCGGATTGTTTAGTTCACAGGCCCCCAAATGCCGGACACAGTTGTGCCGGAACCTGCTGACCTGGCTGACAATGATGGCGATGTCGCGAAGACTCGAGACAGCCTTGACTCGAGACAGCCTTGAATCTAACTCGGACTCAGACGACAGTGATGTGTCCAATGAGACTGATGATGACAGTGAGTGAACTAGAGAAGCCACCTTATTATATTGTTTAGCTTAGGCAGAAATCGACTTTGGCAAATTTCATACATACTCGGTATTGCAGAAATTGGCACTGGCAAATAATACATTTGATAGTCAGTTTATAAGTGACAATCGAACTCTAATCAAAATAAACATTTGTGTTCAAGTTAATTGAATTTCGCCTTCTTTACAACAGCCTCTTTGAATGACAAGATGGAGGCCTACGGAAATATAGAATTTCTGTAAAACTTACACATTGCTATATGGGAGAAGTGGATTATGTCTATTCTTAAGCAGTAATTCCAGAGAAAAATGTTTCTTAAGTTATATATTTTAGACAACCTTAGTTATAGCATTGACCAGAACAAATTTCAGCTTCGTTCTCAAAAGTGTAAATGGAACCCTTTATTGACCCCCCAAAAGGGCCCTTCTTAACTGAAAACCCCAGGATCCATTGTTCTTATGTTGCACAATTTCACTCGGCGGTATGTTTACGATCATCAATGTAAATTTCAGCCTTGTTCTCCCAAGTGTAAATGAATGTCCCTTTGGGGGGTGCCTTTTGGCCCTGTCCCTTCTAAACGCCAGGAATGTCGCGCTTAAGAAATGCCTTTTTTTCATTCTCTCATACATGGCTAAAAACTGACAGCATCAGACCTTTCGTTCCCAAAAGTGTAATTAAATTCCACTGGGCTCCCCAACTATTTCTTCTTTGCTTTGGGCGGCACGGTGGCTAGCATTGTTGCCTCACAGCAAGAAGGTCGTGGGTTCGAATCCGGCCTGGGGCCTTTCTGTGTGGAGTTTGCATGTTCACCCCGTGTTGCGTGGGTTTTCGCCGGGTACTCCGGTTTCCTCCCACAGTCCAAAGACATGCATATCAGGCTAATTGGAGACACCAAATTGCCCATAGGTATGAGTGTGAGAGTGAATGGTGTGTGAATGGTGTGTGCGCCCTGCGATGGATTGGCAAGCTGTTCAGGGTGGGTCCCTGCCTTTGCCCGTAGTCAGCTGGGATAGGCTCCAGCTCGCCCCGTGACCCTAGTGAGGAACAAGCGGGTATAGAAAATGGATGGAACTCTGAGACACAACCCTGTTCGCATTAATTTACATGCAGAATGGGACGAAAGGAAGAAGACAATTAAACTGAACGTTTGATTATCGAAGTGAAGAAAAACAGAGTGCGAGTCCTAGTAACTCATTTTGGTAGAAAGTAGGTTAGAACAATTTTTGAAATTACTAAGTTACTAATCATCAAATAAAGTGCCCAGTCACCAATTTGCTCTTTTTTATTGATTTTTTTATTTTTTTTTTACAGCAAGTTTATCCTGAATGACTTCAGTTCTTATGTTTTCTCAGCTTCATGAAAAAGTGAGTGACTTGGTTTTTCCCAGATTAGGGTAGGAGTTTCCAGCTAACTCGGAGGACAAAGCGTGAACACCCACTTTACCTGCCAAGGTGTAGACCGTTCACCGCTTTTCACGCGACTTTAACGCGCGTCGTAATCCGCGAATGTGTAGCCAGGCCCTTAGCCTGGTTTTTTTTTTTTTAATCTGTCAGGCCTGCAGATCATCACGTGGGAGAGTTTCCTGAATTTCTATTGGCTGACTATGGAACACGCTTAACTCGACGCGTCTCGTGATACGCTCAGAAAACCCTTCGGAGGTTTCTGAAATTTCACGCGGCGGTGACAGCGCGTTCTTTTTTTTCCTGTCTCGCCGATGTGTGGACCCGATCATTATAAATCAATTACTCCAATCAAAGCGTTTTAGCGCCGCGCTTCACGCGGCCGTGACACGTGGCGTAATCCGCGAAAGGTTCGGCTACACATTCGCGGATTACGCCGCGTGTTAATTATCCTGTCAAACTCGACACAACCCTGTTCGCATTCATATACAATAGTAGGGCTGTTAAGGGCTATTTTTCAGCAGAATCGTGCACTTTGGGTTAAAAGCATGAAACTTTGCATACTGATGCAGTGACCCATAGTCATTGATTTTGGATATGGCAGCGACCACTGGTTTGGCCGCCGAAGGACCCAACAAATTCTCCAAATACCTGTATCTTGGGAACTATTTGTCATAGAAAGGTGTTCTTGGTGTCTAAATATACGTTTTTGAGGTTGCTGAAGCCAATGCAGGCACTATAATGTCGTTAAATGTAGAAGTTTTGAAGAAAAATTGATTATAATTATTGATAATTGCCTTTGCTTGTAACGCTGAGATTACGGATTGTCCGTGTGATCTGTAATGTTTCTAATTGATCAAATTTACACAATAAAGACATGTTCTAGAATAATAATTAGTTAGATTTTTGTCTCATTGTTCATTTTTGGGGACATTGGTGGACAATCAGTATTGAGGAGTGAGAGGAACTTGTCTGATTTCATCCAGCTCCGACTGGTATGAGGAGCTCACCTCACATCACTGGGGTCCTGGGTTTGATTCCCGGTCACTACACTGTGGAGAATTTTCGTCCCTCATCTGATTTCTCCAGAGGTTTCTGGCCTAATTTAGCCTATAAACTGCATAACACTGCACTTGTAAAAAGGCATGTAGAGGTTCGTGCAAGTGCAGTAAGGCTAGCCTCCAGTGTACTGAGGGCAACTGCTCCCAAGAGTGACAAAAATCAGTCTAATGCACCAGCTAACTCCATTACATGCGTATAACATAATTATTACTTCATGTAAACTAGGCATGTTGTTTCAGTACAAAAATACACCAGCAGTTCCATGCCCTTAATCTGCAGTTTGTGATTTGTACGCATACATCTATAATTTTATAATCTTCAGTTATGTTACTCTCGATCTCAAGAAACGAAAAATATTGTCGTAACTAGTTTCTTGGGACACTTGTTGTTAATCTGTTAGTGGTTGTGAACATGAACAACTTGCTTAATTATCATTCCAGCTGCGGCGAATCTGCCATATAATGATTATTTCTGTAATCCTAGAAGTATTTAATGTCAAACTCTTTTAATATCTCCCATGAAATTATACGTCAAAGCACAAGTAGTTTGTAATGTATCATATTAGTTGAAATGTTATGGAAGCAACTATGAATGGCATTAATGCTTTTCTACAAATTAGTTACCTGTATCATCTTTTATCTTCTATATTGTATTCTTTGACTTAGAATGTGTAGTCTCAGAAACTCAAAATCGAGTTATGTTGCTCTCGATCTCAACAAATGAAGAGTAACTTTCTTAAAGCAATGACTTTCTTGAACACTTGTTGTAATTCTTTTGTGACTAAAACAAGATGAGCAGCTTACTCAATCTTTATGTCAGCAGTGGTGAATCAGTCATATGATGAATATTTCTTGAAGGATGTAATATTAGAGGTACTTCATAACTCATGTCAAACTATCGCAGAATCTTAGTGAGGCTCAAGCTATTTGTAATGTATTGGTTTCTTTGAAAGTTTATGAACATAATGTTAATGACATAAGTTTTTTTTTTCTTTAAATTAACTATTTGTATCCTTTTTTGTCTGCATTTTGTTATTAGACATAGAATGTATAGACTCTGAAACCGAGAAAATTATCATATGAGAAAAATACCCAAACATGCAAAGATAATGATTTGTCATATGGCAGCCATATTTAAAAAAAAATGCTTGTAATGGCCAGAAACTGTCACCTGTAATAAATATTTTATTGTTTTTATTGGCTCCTGTGACCTCTAAGTTACAAATTTAGACACTAAGAACAGTTTTATACAACAGAAATGCAATAGTAATGTCTCAAGATACGTGCATTTCAGGACGTCATTGGTCATCTGGTGGCCATTTTGAAAAAGGGGTCGCTGCTGACTTGGACCCATATCCAAAATTACTCACTAGGGATCAGTGCACATATGTGCAAAGTTTCATGCTTTTAACCCAAAGTGCACGATTCCTTGGCTTAACCACCCCACTACAAGCAGAATGGGACCAAAGGAAGAAAACAATCAAACTGAACATTTGATTAACAAAGTGAAGAAAAACAGTGCGAGTCTCCCCTAATCTGGTAAAACCTATTAACTCATTTTGGCAAAAAATAGGTCAGAACCATTTTTGAAATTGCTAAGTTACTAATCATCAACTAAAGTGCCTAGTCACCAATTTGCTCTTTTTCATTGATTTTTTTTTTTAAACCAAGTTTATCCTGAAGGACATCAGTTTTTTTTTTTTGTTTTCTCAGCTTCATGAAAAAGTGAGTGACTTGGTTTTACCAGATTAGGGGAGGAGTTTCCAGCTAACTCGGAGGACAAACCGTGTACACCCACTTTACCTGCCAAGGTGCAGACCAGGGATGGGCAATGAGGGCCGTATCTATCCCTGGTTTTCACACCAACCTCTGCCCTTTAATTAGTTAATGATCTAAATTAGCCAAACTATTCATGAAATCTGACATTTCTTTAATTTATAATGAATTACCACCAAAGACTGTTCTTGTCACGTATACATAAAACATTTTTCTTTGATCAAACCTTTGCAAAAATCTATATTTGTATATGCAGCCAATTAACTCAATTAGTCAGGGTAATTGATAGAAAGAAAAACCTGCATACACACCGGCCCTCCAGGACTGGAGTTGCCCATCCCTGGTGTAGACCGTTCACCGCTGCGTATTACGCAGCGTTTGCTCAGAGCGTTTTTCGCAGCTTTTCACGCAGCCTTAACATGCGTTATAAACCGCGAATGTGTAGCCAGGCCCTTACGGGTTGCCTGGAACGCACCATAAGCAAAGCAACTCAGTGCTCTAAAGCAGTGTTCCCCAACCCTCTCCTTGAGGCCCACCTGCCCTGCATGCTTCAGATTTCTCCCTGCTTCAGCACAGGTGATTCAAATGAGCAGCTCGTTAAACACCCCCTAAAGCTGATTGGTGACAACCTGATCATTTGAATCACCTGTGCTGGAGCAGGGAGAGATCTAAAACAAGCAGGAGAGGAGGGCCTCCAGGAGAGGGTTGGGAAACACTGCTTTAAAGTAATCAGTAATCCAGTTGGTGGCGGTAATGCACCGATAGGTAGATTAGAACAGCAAATAAACTCAGAAGAAGAAGAACAACCTGAGACAGGAGCTACAGGATTTGGGGTGGCAGTACCGGCAAAAGGAATAGGGATTAATAGAGAAAAAAATCTAATAAGTTAGGAGTGTACACAGTGGAAATGGTGGCAGTGCTGGTTGCGTTACGGTGGGTGGAGAAAGCTGGTCTGGATAAGGCATTGGTATGTTCAGATTCATCTTCAGTGCTAGCAAGCCTAAGGTCATTCCATTCAAACAGCCATCAAGACATACTGTATTCAGTCCTCCTGTCAATTACAAGAATAGTTAATCAGGGAGGTCAGGTAAAGTTTATGTGGGTTCCAGCGCATGTAGGGGTGAGGGGGAATGAAAGGGCAGATGAGTTGGCTAAGAGAGCTTTAATGAAAGGAAATGTAGATATGCAGCTCAGTATCAGCAAAGCAGAAGTTAAAAGTGTAATCAGGGAAAAGACCAATGCAATGTGGCAAGATTGTGTTGACAAGGTTAAGGTTGGGGCATAGTGCACTAAATAAGACATTGAAATTGATGGGGAAGCATCAGACAGGCTTGTGTGAGGAGTGTCAGGAGGAGGAGGAATCAGTGGAGCATGTAGTTCTGAGGTGTAGGAGGTATGAGGTGCAGAGAGAGGAGATGATGAATAAGATGAAGAATGTTGGGGTACAGGAATTTACATTAAAAGGGTTGCTAAGTATAGGAGAAGGGGCACAGATTAGGGCACTGATAGATTTCTTAAGGGGGACAGGGGTTTATGATATAATCTGATGGATAAGCAGGGCTAAAAGAATAGGGCGGTTGTAGATGAAATGGGTGTGGAAAGTTTAAAGTAAGTTTTTTTTTTTATTATATATGTGGTGTGTATAATATTGTGTTTGATTAAGTCAGGTAAAGGAGTTAAGACTGTAAGTCTATTGTCTGGTTCACACTCCGGAACAGAAGGTGGCGGCAATGCACCAATAAGCTGGGGTCTCCACAGCCATTAAACTAGAAGAAGAAGAAGAAGACTGCCGACTGATTGCAGACGCGAGTGTTGTGTGAAGGTGGTGTATTTGTGAAGAAATGGCGAATTGTGCATCTTTCCAAGTTCATTTGGCGTCCATCATGGATGTTTTGACTAAAACGGCAATAGTAGAAATTACTAAACTAGTCGAAAATCGGTCGAATACCCTACAAACGCAAATGCGCAGGAGCCAAAGAGAGAACGAAGAGCTCAGAAATAAGTTACTGCTTATGGAGAGAGAGCTCAGGGCCGTGCGAGGATACCGAGAAGGGACAGAGGATAATTCTATTAATATGTGTTTGGAAGTTCAGGTCTGCAACGATTCTACAGAAATTCAAAAACGTACGTATGATGTTTCACGGGGAAAGAGTTTCTGTTGTTCTCCTTTGTGATCTGAAATGAAATGCCGAATAGGGGCGTTAGAAATTACTTTTTGCTTCTGTTGACATAATCTCGTTATTAAGATTTCCTTACTACTTCGACATCAATCAGACATGCTTTATTTTGACATTTCTGGCTGCGTGTTTCATTTTGAAAATTTCATGGGGGCAATGTAACGAACTCCTTCCCACGTTTTTTTTTTTTGTTGCATTTTTTTAAAATCACAAATAATAAACTAGCTAAATGCCCAAACTGACATGTTTATTATTCCTTCAGCGAAAGTTGCAGGGATTGGAAGTATTGTCGCCGCTGATACTGCCTTTACTGAGCGATTCAACGCAGATTCGGAGGAAGAAGACCAGGAGGTTAGCCAGCAGACGAATAAGAATGCGCCGGATGGTCCGCATATAAAGAACGAGGTAAAATAAGCAACGGCTAGATAGTTCTTGAAGCCGTGTTTTTTGATGCGGCCACTTGTGTCCTTTTGATCGTTTACTACGTTAAATGTCAGTGGGATTCTTCTGGATGTCGTTTTAATGTTGAAGTTAAACGGTGTTATTTGCAAAATAACTTAATATTGCTTAATTTTTAATTAAGTTTGCTTAATATTGTGGGGGAGAACAGCTTTGTTTCAAAGCGGGTGTTACGGATCAACTGGTTTCCCTGTGAACTGGTGACCATTGTTTACAAAAGTAGGGTCTTTCATACTGCAGCAGCAGGTTTTCCGCTGTCCTTAATTGTCCATTCAAATGCCTTAAAGGTCCAAAATGTACAAAACCCAAAACCAGTGAAGTTGGCACGTTATGTAAATCGTAGATAAAAACAGAATACAATGATTTGCAAATCCTTTTCAACTTATATTCAATTGAATACACTGCAAAGACAAGATGTTTAATGTTCAAACTGAGAAACTTAATTTTTTTTTTGCAAATAATCATTAACTTAGAATAAAGGCAGCAACACATTGCAAAAAAGTTGGCACAGGGGCCTTTTTTACCACTGTGTTACATCACCTTTCCTTTTAACGACACTCAGTAAACGTTTGGGAACTGAGGAGACCAATTTTTGAAGCTTTTCAGGTGGAACTCTTTCCCATTCTTGCTTGATGTACAGCTTAAGTTGTTCAACAGTCTGGGGTCTCCTTTGTCGTATTTGACGCTTCATAATGCGCCACACATTTTCAATGAGAGACAGGTCTGGACTACAGGCAGGCCAGTCTAGTACCCGCACTCTTTTACTATGGAGTCATGCCGTTGTAACACGTGCAGAATGTGGCTTGGCATTGTCTTGCTGAAGTAAGCAGGGGCGTCCCTGAAAAAGATGTTGCTTGGATGGCAACATATGTTGCTCCAAAACCTGTATGTACCTTTCAGCATTAATGGTGCCTTCACATATGTGTAAGTTGCCCATGCCTTGGGCACTGATACACCCCCATACCATCACAGATGCTGGCTTTTGAACTTTGCACCTATAACAGTCCGGAAGGTTCTTTTCCTCTTTGGTCCGGAGGACACGACGTCCACAGTTTCCAAAAACAATTTGAAATGTGGACTCGTCAGACCACAGAACACTTTTCCACTTTGCATCAGTCCATCTTAAATGAGCTTGGGCCCAGCGAAGCCGGCGGCGTTTCTGGGTACTGTTGATAAATGGCTTTTGCTTTGCATTGTAGAGTTTTAACTTGCACTTGCAGATTCCTTGTTTTTGAATGACTGAACATGTCAGGGAAGCTGCTTTTATACCCAATCATGGCACCCACCTGTTCCCAATTAGCTCGTTCACCTGTGGGATGTTCCAAATAAGTGTTTGATGTGCATTCCTCAACTCTCAGTCTTTTTTGCCACTTGTGCCAGCTTTTTTGAAACATGTTGCAGGCATCAAATTCAAAATGAGCTAACATTTGCAAATAATTACGAAGTTTACCTGTTCGAACATTAAGTAACTTGTCTTTGCAGTGTATTCAATTGAATATAGGTTGAAAAGGATTTGCAAATCATTGTATTCTGTTTTTATTTACGATTTACACAACGTGCCAACTTCACTGGTTTTGGGTTTGTATAATTCCCAAACTGAAAAAGATCTACGGCAGTGGTTCTCAACCTTTTTTGAGCAAACGCCCCCCCCCTGCCCTTACCATCATCCTTTGCCCCCCACCAACGCACACACAAAAGTGATAATGGTTCACTTTTTTCCTTATATCAACCATTTCGCTAAAATATAATATGTCCATTAGAAACATTCTGTGCAATATTATGGCAACCAGAGGCAGCTGACATCTTTTGAAATAACATAATTGCCCATAACCTTGTTTAGGGTGAATATGGGTTAAGTGGGACAATTTCTGAAATTCCATGTTCCTATGAAGCAGATTTATTATAAGTATCAGCGACGTGGTGGATAAGAAAACAACCAATAAATTGGTTGAAATAATGAATAGGCCTAACAGTAATAATAATAATTTTTGTAATAATAATAGAAGGCTTAGATATTTTATAATGGTAGACTATAATTGTAATATTAGTAGTAGGCTATACCTTTTGCTGTTCATTACGAGAAAATACGCATTCATTTGTGTGAAATGGTGACCAATTTCAACAAGAATCATTCATCAGCGCCAAAAATCAAACATTTGCGCGTACCGCAGATTCAGTAGCGTCATTGGCATTTTTATCATTTTTTTTTGGACAATCTTTAGCGTCATTCAGCACACAGTAGAGAAAAAATACTTTCATTTGTGTTAATATGAAAGACATTAACACCGTCTTAAAAGTCATTTGCGGCAATCAACGAATATTAAAGTGCATTTAACATTTGTATCACACCGTTTGACTTTCAATTACATTTCTGGACGCGTTACTGCGGATAACACAAATATTCACACTATTGTACAAAGAATTGAACGTTCTTAAAATTTAGTCCACAAAAATCGTTTTCCACTAGAACAGTAGCCTACATTTTGCTCATTGTTGCACAATAATTATCAAATTGTGAGGGCATACCAAATCTTACATCACACTGGCAATGCAATCATAAGCAAAATGTAGACTATTGTTCAAATGGAAAAAAAAAGATTTTTGTTGATTGAATGTTAAGAGTGTACAGAGAATTGAACAATCGCGTGAATATTTGTGTTGCTCCACTAATATTTTTCTTGTGAGGCCTCATGACAAACAGAAGGCTGATGTGTAAGGCACATTGTGCGTTATGAGGAGTCAGTGCTATGTCAGCTACATTACTTGAGAGAAGAACGTGGCTGCCTTGAATACTTGATTAAGTTTGGTCTATGTGCGTGTCCCTACAGATAACCGCTGGCCAGCTGATCTGTTGAGCACATCGTTGCTAAGGAAGCTATTGCAATATCGGCAGGAGCAACTGAAAGCATACATTGCCAGCTGACAGTGGCATTTCCTCAATATCTGTTACCTTTAGTATTTGCCCTGAGCAACAGTGTTCACATCTGTTATTCTCTACAAAGATGGGCAACATGAGCTGGCCCCACCCCCTTATCGCAGACTCTGACCTGCGGCACATCATAAGTCGGCTGTTTACAGCGCTTATCATTATCCCTTACATTTTTTTCTTTTGAATGAATGAATGAAATAAGATGAAGTCATATAAAAGTAAAGAAATACAACCTTACCTTGTCCCTGTGCTTGGTTTCGCCGCTCCTGTTTGAGTCACGTCGGAGAATTTAGCTGTCAGCGGTGCGTGTAAATCATAGACTGTAAAAGAAGTGGACGGAGGGATGACGCGGCTCTCAACGGGAGAGCAATGAAGCTCAATTGAACGAGTTTTCAGTTGAGCACCATGCCTACTGGGCTGGCTCAAAGTCTGCTCGCCGACGTAAACCAACGTCCTGAGAAGCAGTAACACGTCTGGTAGATATGCCCTACACATAATTCCCAGTGAGTGAGCAATTGCGTCTGAAAGTATAGTCTGATTCCATTCAATGTTATGTTTTGTGAATTATCACTTCATGGGTACTTCACTTAGTTAGCAATGGGGCTCAATCGTATTCTGTCTTTGATTCGTTCTGGGCTTCTGGTCTAAACAGTATGGTTATTTACCCCCTGTGCGACAGAAAGTCACTGGCATTTCACGTCGCTTTTAGCCTAGCCTGGTTTCATCGGGTAAAAATGCTTATTATTAGACCATAGCGCTACATATGAAGTAAAGACATCTGCTACAAAATGTAGTTTCTCTGTAGAAAATATTGTCGCTTACATGAAGGCTCATAATGTTTTTAGTGTAAAGTTATTTGATGTCAAAAGTCAGGCAAAACTGCTAGGTGATCATCCGCTATCTTCCAGAGCAAGGGCCGGAGAGGCTGCAGGTTTTCAATCCAACTGAGCAGAAGCTCACCTGATACAACTAATCAACCATGCTGGCTGAGATCAGCTGACTTAATTAGTTGTATCAGGTGTGCTTCTGTTCAGTTGGATTGAAAACCTACAGCCCCTCCGGCCCCTCTACGGACCAGTTTGACGCCCCTGCACTATCCTAAATGACTTATTATCAATGCATCCAATTCAAATAGTTCATTCATTGTTGACAGAGATTTGTGAAGTTATCGACAATTTAAAAGTCGATTTTAATTTTTCTGTTCATCAAAATAAAAAAGAAAGGAAAACTGACCTGAGAATTCAAATCTAAGTTATTCAGTCCATTGAATTTAATGAGGATATTGGTAGTATCTTCGATAAATAAAGGAAGTTCCTTAACAATTGGTTTGATTACAAAAAAAAAGCACTATTTGGAAGCCCCTTCAGTCAAGGTGCCATTGCCCGATATAATGGGACAAATTGGTCAAATTGGGCTTGGAGCCAAATTTTCATTCACTGATCCAGTTTTTAGCTCCGCTGTGACGATAGCAGTGCTTTTCTGATGCCGAGTTGTCCGTCTATCGGTTTGCCTGTCCATCCGGTGTCAACTTTTCACTTCTAATTTGAATATCTTAAACTGTCTGATAACTTTTTTCCTAATCTGATGCGAGCCTTCCTTGTGATTTTCTGGATATTCACCGTGAAAATAAAAAAATTCTACGTTGGCATCAGTGTCGTCCTTTTAAAGCCGTATCTCAAAAACTGATGATTTATTTATTTATTTTTTTAATTTGGGGATGTGATCAAATCGGTCATCAAGTTAATACCCAAGCAAAAATGGAACAATTCAATCGTTTGTTTAGACTTGTGTCAAATGGCCATTTTTGGCACTTAGGTGCTATTTTCTTAAAAACTGTCTGAATTTTTTTTTTTTTAATCACAGCAATGGAATCCGTATCATGAACTGCTTCAACGGTGTAAATGGTGTTTTGATTGAATCGCTCCTTCATAGCGCCACCCAGGCAACGTGTCTGGACTTCATCATTTTTCGAGGCGTTTTGTGCTATAACTCTCTTAATATAGAATTTACAGCTTTGGTATGTATGAGGCATCTATAGGGAATCAGATATGCCAAACATTGTGAGTCAGTCACATTGGACCTTGGGCCTCCAGGGCATCATGAACGACATTTTAAATCAAAATCTGGTGGCCTCTACCCAAAAGCTGAAGATGGGTCATCACTGGGTCTTTCAGCAAGATAATGACCCTAAACATGTGGCCAAATCTACACAGAAATGGTTCACCAGACACAGAATCAAGCTCCTCCCATGGCCATCTCAGTCCCCAGACCTCAACCCCATTGAAAACCTGTGGAGTGAGCTGAAGAGGAGAGTGTAGAGGAGAGGACCCAGGTCACTGGATGATTTAGAGAGATTGTGCAAAGAGGAATGGTCGAAGATCCCTCTTTCTGTATTCTCCCATCTTGTGAAACATTATAGGAGAAGATTAGGTGCTGTTTTGTTGGCAAAAGGGGGTTGTCATCTGGGTTGCTATTGTGGCACACATGATTTGATGTAAAATAATTTTTTCTTAATGTGGGATTTTTTTCCCACTGAATAAATGCACTTGAATTAAAGGTTGGATTTTCCTCTTTTTTTTCCATTTGTGGTCGTATAATATTTGAAAAAAACTGAATTTATTAGAAGCTAAAGAACACATCTTAACCAGGGGTGCTAATAATCATGGAGGGCAGTGTAAAATGTGGCTTTCGGACATACAAAGCAATGCCAATTTGCACTGTGGTTCTGTTGTTATACTACATAAATTGAGACACCAAACTAGTTCACAGCATATTCTGGTTACCAAATGTGTCATGTGTTCATATTGCAATAGTTCTCAAGGATTTCTGAAAGTAAGTTAAGACATGGACATTTCAGTCATCCTAAGCGGAGCTCTCTAGGCTGACAGGCCTGTTGTTGTACTACCCGAATTCTGAAATAGTTGGGACAAAGGTTAAATTGTGAATAAAATCAAAACGCAATGACTTTCAAATCACACCAGCCAGTATGTTATTCACAATAGAACAGAGATAACATCCCAAATGAAACTGAGAAATTTTACAATTTTATCAACAAAATGAGCTCACTTCAAATTTGATGGCTACTGCAGGTCTCAAAAAGTTGAGACAGGGTCCTGTTTACCATGGTGCAGCATTACTTCTTCTTTTTAACACAGAGTGGAGGTGTCTGGGCATTGAGGAGACGAGTTTCTTGAGTTTAACCATTGGAATTTGGTCACACTCTTGTGTAATACAGGTTTCCAGCTGCTGGAGAGTTTTGGGACTCCTTTGAAGGACTTTTCATTTAATTATGCGCCAAACGTCCTCAATCGGTGAAAGATCAGGACTGCAGGCAGGCCATTTCAGCACACAGACTCTTCTACTATGAATCCATGCTGTTGTAATAGCTGCAGTATGTTGTTTTGCCTTGTCCTGCTGAAATACACCATATGCACTAATGCATCCCCATACCATCAGTTATGCTGGCTTTTGAACTGAATGCTGATATCTGGAGGGGTGGTCTTTCTCCTTTTTAGCCCGGAGGACACGGCGCCCATGATTTGGCATGAATGTCAAATTTGGACTCGTCTGACCACAGGACATTTTGCCACTATGCTGCAGTCCATTTTAAATGAGCCTTGGCCCACAGAACACGCCGGTGCTTCTGGATCATGCTCAACGATGGCTTCTTTTTTGCATGATAAAGTTTTAGGTGGCATCTGAGGATGGCACGGAGGACTGCGTTTACAAACAGTGGTTTTTTGAAGTATTCCTGGGCCCATGTGGTAATGTCGATGACAGAATCTTGCTGGTGAGTGATGCAGTGGCGTCTCGGGGCCTGAAGATCATGGGCATCCAGTAAAGGTCTTCGGCCTTGTCCCTGACGCACTGAGATTTTTCCAGTTTCTCTGAATCTTTTGATGATGTTATGGACTGTTGATGATAAGACCTTCCAAGCCTTTGCAATTTGACGTTGAGGAACATTGTTTTTAAACTATTCCACAATTTAACGCAAGCCTTCACGGGTTGGAGAACCTCTGGCCATCTTTACTTCTGAGAGACTCTGCTTCTCTTGGACATCCCTTTTATAGCCAATCATGTTACACACCTGAAGCCAGTTAACTTAATTACTTGCTGAATGTTCTTTCAGCTGATTCTCTCATATATTAATAGCTTTTTCAGCTCTTTTTTTTGCCTGTGTCCCAACTTTCTTGAGACCTGTTGCGGCCAGAAAAGTTGAAATGAGGTCATTTTGTTGATAAAAATGTAAAATGTCTCTGTTTCAACATTTGAAATTTTGTCTCTGTTCTACTGTAAATGACATATTGGCTCGTGATCTGAAAGTCATTTCATTTTGATTTTATTCACAATTTACACTTAGTCCCAAGTATTTTGGAACTGGGGTTGTACATTCTCAAGATATTTTAAGAAGAACATAACATAAATCGTTTAAGGAGTTCTTTAGATTGAATCACCTCAGGTCCAGCGCAGAGCTGATTGAAACAAGCCCCACATAACAAAGTGTCAGATGCTCTGAATCCTCATGTTTCCGGTTTGTCAGCCTGCAGATGTGGAGCCGGATTGTTCGGGGTCTCCGATGCTGAGCAGTGATGTGCTTGAGGGGGATCCGAATAGCAGCAAATCGCAGGCAGCACAGACGACGAGAAAAGAGATCGCCGTTGGTAATATCTCATTGGGATTGACCCCATAAAACCCAAGAACCATAAAATGCAAACCTGTGAAATTTAAAACTCGAGTCGACTCGAGCTTTCAATGTTTCCAACAATCCCAAATATGTCTTGCAGAATTCTAGAAAAATGTATACAAAATGATGCATAAGATCTGGATATTTTCCAGTTGATGTAAGGCTGTGGCCATGAAATATGGCATCCTGGGTTTGAATATTTCTTTCATTCTCTCAATGTTCGTATGATGAAGCTTCAGTGGAGCCCTGAAGCCTGCAGATAAGTTAACATGTATGTGACCTTTTTCTCCAGTATGAATCATTTTTTTTTTGCTTTGAACGCACTCAAGGGGTAATTATACTCCGCAACAAAAGTTTCTGTGACACCATTTATGTGTATGTTATAAATGACACGCAAAGATCTCAATGCAATCAATATGTTTATTTAACAGGAGAAACACTGACTTTTCAGTGCCAACGTCACTCAAAACGAAAAATGTCATTTTCATGCGTCATGAAGCACTTGTCTGACGTCTAACCAATTATGACCTTCACACTTCAATACCGGGTGTGACTTCCTCGTGCCATGATGCAAGCAAAGCATCTCCGGCACATGGACCGAATCAGATGTGCCAGAAATTGCTGTGGGATGTCATTCCAAATCTGACGTAGACGTTGTCGCAATTCCTGGAGTGTAGCTGGCGGGTTATCCAACCGCCGCAAACGTCGATCCATCTCGTCCCAAAGATGCTCGATTGGGGACATGTCTGGGGATCTGGCTGGCCATGGCAGGACATTGACATGTTGTTGCATCAGATACTGCTGTACAATCCTTGCAACGTGTGGTCTGGCGTTATCATGTTGCAGCGTTATTCCGGGACCATGTTGCATCAAAAACGGTACCACCAATGGCCGTAGCACTTCAACGCGATATCTTTGACCTGTCAGATTTCCATCAATAACAAGCAAATCTGTTCTGTTTCTAGCCGTGATCCCTCCCCAAATCATGACACTACCACCTCCAAAACGATCAAATTCCTGAACACAGTTGTTGGCATAACGTTCTCCACGTCGACGGTATACACGTAAACGACCATCACATCGGTTAAGCATGAATCTTGATTCATCAGTGAAGAGTACAAGATCCCACTGACGTTGGATCCACCGTCGATGTTGTTGTGCCCACTGTAGACGCAGTCGTCGGTGTTGTACTGTGAGTATTGGACGTCTTGCTGGCCGACGTGGGACAATGCCAAAATGACGGAGACGGCGACGGATTGTCTGTGCAGACAGTCGCCTCAAACCAGGTATCGTTCTTGCAGTTATGGTTGCAGGTTGGAATCGATTTCGGAGATGGGTTGTTCGAATCCAGTTGTCCTGTCTGGGAGTGGTTACTCGTGGACGGCCGCTGCGAGGACGGTCTCTGACATGTCTTGTCTGCTGATGTCGCTGCCATAAGTTCCAAATGGTGTTTCGGTGGACATTCAGGCGATGAGCAACTTCCGTCTGCGAGGTTCCGGATTCAATCATCCCAATGGCCCTCCACCGATCATTTTCTTGGCATTTAGAGGGTAGAGTTCCTGATCCGAAATGGCTGTGTTTTCGATAAGTGATGCTTCCGTCGTTCATCAGGCACAATGTGAACATTCCAAAAATTCTCCTCTTTTATTGCCATCCACAAGCATGATTTACGCACATTTTCACGTGCAAAGTCATTTTCTCGCATTTTCATGATTTCCATTTCAATGTTGTGTTTACGTGTACTGTTTCAGTCTGATATCACCATGTATGACAATTTCATAATTGCGTTATGAAAAATAATTAACAATATTGGTGTCACAGAAACTTTTGTTGCTGAGTATATGTGGAAGTTAGAGTTTAAGGGGATAATAATGTTGTTTTTGTGAAAAGCAAGTAGAGTAGCAAAGATTCTGTGGTCACATCCTATGGCGTGGTCATATTTGCTGTTCGCTGCAGGTTAGATTTCAAGATGTCAGTGTTTGTTTGTTTTTTTTTTTTGCAGGCACACTGGAGGCAGCTTCTGCTACCTGGGATGAAGGACCCCTCTGTGAGGGACAGCTGAACCGGCAGCCCTGCTCGGTAGAGGGCCCAGAAGAGGAGGTGCGCATAGAACTCAAACAGGAGCCCAAGGATACGCCTGTCATCCCTGCTCTCCCCCTAATGGGGTCTGCTACCGCGGGATTGGAGGATGGCTCCTCATGCCCTCAGTCAGGAATCATTCCGGAAAAACATGGAGGACCTGGAGGAAGCTCAGAGCACGGAGACACCAGACTCCATGTCTCTCCTCAGCCCCTTGGAGCTTCTCTGAGGCTGTACTCGGAGGAGAGTGAGCACCCAACATCGCATGTGGATCGGCAAGAAAAGGGCTGTCCTCTTGTGGAGAATCAAACCAGGGTGCTGTTTGATGACATTTGGGCAGTGCCTGGGTTCTCCCTGGGAGAGAACAGTGGAAGTGCTGAATGTGAAACAAATTTCGATATGGCTGCAGAAGCGATCGGTTGTTGCTGCATTGAGGGAACGGATTATATCCGCTCTCCATCCAGGAAAAGAGGGTTTGGCACCCCAGAGTGTGGCAAGAGTTTAGCCGACTGCAGCGTCCAGAAAAAGCATCTGCAGAATCGCCGCGGGAGGAAGACGTCCGGCTGTGCGCAGAGCGACAAAAGCTTCTTGCAGCAGTACATCCCCCAAGCTCACAAAAGGACTCACGTGGGGACAAAACTGTGCGTTTGTTCAGAGTGTGGAAAGTGCTTCCAGTACAAAAGTAACCTTAGAATCCACCAGCGCATTCACACCAGAGACAGGCCATTCACATGTGAGCTGTGTGGAAAAGGCTTCTTCAAGAAGAGTGGCCTCAGTACGCACCGGATGATTCACGTCAGACACCAATGCCTCACTTGCGCAGTGTGTAATGAGAGCTTTGTCTATCTTAGTGCTCTGAAACGACATCAGAGAATACACACAGGAGAGAAACCGTACCATTGTAATGTCTGTGGCAAGAGCTTTGCCCATCAGTGGAATCTGAACACTCACCTGAGGGTCCACACTGGGGAGAAACCTTTCACTTGTGCTGTCTGTGGTAAAAGTTTTTCCATGAATCACAGTTTAGAGAGACACATGTTTACTCACAATAAAGGGTAAAATTTGTGGACCCTTGTGCACATGGACTTTGAATGTGGGGTCATTCTAATCATTCCAATACACCAATTCTGAAAAAAATTTTCACTTGAGCCCCGTAGAATCGGCTGATTTTTTGCAATTTTCAGTCATAAAGTTTGTGACACAAACCAAAATATTAGGATAAGCAATGGAAAATTTTAATGCTTATAGTTAACTTCATCATTAGGATGCTGTTTATCCGATTCAGTTTTAAGAGCCATTCCATGAAAGATTGACATTTGGTGCGCAGTTGACCCCCCCCTGGATTTGAATGAAACTTGGCACATAGGTAGATACAGGTGTCTCACGGAAAAAGCCAAATTTTTAGGTCCGCGTGTCTCTTTGCCTGCCGTTGGCACCACCTGAAAGCCAGTAATGTGGCTCAGTTTTGCTGTTGACACCACTTTTTACATCAACTATCATGACTTCAGGGTACACAGTACCAAATATATATACTTTTATCCTGACCTGTCACACTTCAAGTCCGGTCAGACATCAGCACCACATCTGCGCCAAGCTGGGTAACTACGGTATTGAGCCAGAATTATTTGTGAAATGACAATTAAAATTGAAAATGGGAATAAAATAATATCCCAGACATATACCAATCTAGAATCAATATACCAATATAGAACCAATTCAAAAATAATTTCTTTGGTATATTGCTGGGGATAACCAGTACTTGCATCCAGCCTAGACTGCCCCCTGGGGTGAAATTTTCTGACATCTGATGTTGAATATCATCTACACTGAAAATACTACCATTGAAATGTTACTAATGCTGTAATGTAACCCAGAGGGACTATGTATCTAGATAATTTCAGATCTCCATCTTGCTGAGTAAACAAAACAATGCCACCTAAACACAGGCACAATCTGCTATGAAATGGTCCTTTTTCAGTTTTCCTCAAACTTTGGCTCTGTCTAGCTCGAGAGTGTAGATTCTACTAACGAAAATCTTGATAGTCCTGAAAATAGAGTTCCTAGAGCACGACAAACAGCATTTACCACCACATTCCATATCTGGGTTACTGAGAAAATATATGACTAACATGCACCAAAAATCAATTTCCACCATATTTCCGGCTGTCCATTGCATTAACCCCTTTGTGCAGAAGCCAAATTTGGCTATTTATGGGTTACCCACTTTAATGCTGTATAATTCAAGATTTAAGCTTCACAAAGAGCAAAAATGTGGCTCAATTCAGGAAAGACACTTACAGCATTTAGAATTACATTGTATTTCAGTTTATTTTCATGATTTTGGTAGAGAAAATGAGCAGCAAACATAAAAAATCTTCATGAGAATTCACCATTGAAATTGCAAAAAAAATAATTCTGACGATTGAAAAACTGCTGGGGCTTAAAACTATACATTTATGGTATCATAAACTCCTTGAGCACAAGTAGAATTCATCTTCAAAATTACATTCTAGATTACCTACATGCTATTAGCCAAATTATACAGCTACCCAAGTGTCTCCCCAAAGTCTCAAAATGATTTGCTGTCAAATCATTAAAAAAATCATGTATTTAACACAATTAAAGCTTTAAGGCATGAAATTTAATATGAACGAATGATTTTCTGGTTGAGTTTAGTATGAATTTATCAATATCAGTGCAGTTGAATACCAATGGTCACCAGTAACCTCTCCAAATATGAACGTGCCTTTTCTCCATAATAAAGTTTAGAGTTTTGGCCATTTTTCTTCAAAGCCAGCACAAACACGCATTAAATAAACTGCTAATTAAACGGTCAGAACATTCACCCTGTAATGAAAGCTACCAGTCCCCTCTTCGAAGCTCACGAACCCATTTCAACACTTATAAGGAGCAAGTACACCTCACTAACACAGTAATATCTGAATTCTGAAATATACCTTATTTTAACTGAACAGACACTCCACTTTCAGGGAATATCAAATCCATTGCGTCTCCCGATTCAAAAGAAACGTGCAATGAACGTACCGGGGGTCCACACCAAAATGCACGGGCAGTTCGCGTTTTAAACAGGAAAAAAACCTCGACATTCGACTTAGTTGAGTACGTATACATTCCGAAACAGAAAAAAAAAACAAACAAAAATAGCAGCCTGACCTTTTTCGTGAATCCCTCCTCCAGAGACATTGACTGTATAAAATAGAGACCGATGTATCCAGTAACAAGAACCCTCCGGTCCTGTTTCATTCGAAATAATTCCAATAGAGCATATCGTTCTCATTTAAATCCTGTAATGTAACTGAACACTTCAAGGCCAGTTTTGCGAACCGATTTTCTATAAATCCCGTCTATTTTAGCCGCGTAATGTGCATAACGTAGACAGGATACAACAGCGCATGCTGATACGCATTGGTTTGTATGCTCTGTGTTTGTCCAATCAATGGGTTTCACTTACTCTAAAATGTTTAAACACTCGGGAATTGGATAAGAAACGAGCCATTCAATACATCGTTATCAGGGAAACTTCAGGAGGCCATGAAGTGTAACTCTACAATTACGCAGAAGAGCTTGAGCGTATGGTTGAGTGATTGGCTATCAACGCCAGTACTCGGGTGGATATAAGGAAGCGCTGGATTTGGCAATGAAGGAATCTACGCGTAAATCCACGGTAGGGAACTACAATTTTTTTTGTATGGGACAACTGTAATAGGCAATAGAATGTGAGAGAATTAATACCATGTCGATTTTTTTGCCTCAGAAAACTGATTTTTATGAACTACTAAATGGAATACTGTTGGCTCACTGTGGCTAAACTGGTTGCTACAAAGGATAACGATTTTTTCTGTGTCAAGATATCGTTTTTTCAAACTGCTGAATCGACACTATGGGCAAGGATACTGACCAGTTTGCACATCAGGCTTAGCTGAGGAGTTTAATTCATGCAGCTCTCGAAAAACAGGGAGTGGAGTGAACTTCACCGTATTCAGAACCGCGTTCGAGGTCTGCTTGCTTGTGAACATTCAATAACTGATCCGGGGGTGCTATCTAGTGATCGAGTACAGTAACAGCGTACTTCCAATTTGCAGGTCTATAGACGCGGGCATCTACATCTGCAGAAAGGGGTTAATCCAGCAAGATACTGAGGTGCCATTCGCTGAAAATGATAGTCTTGTTGTGAGTAAATGCATAATAAAATATTCTACTTTTCCTGCCATTTGTTGTCATTGCACATTCACATTTTTCCCCATCAATTAATAAAGATGAGTGAACGTTGGGTCTGACCAACCATCAGTGGAAAATTTTTTTTTAATTTTCCTGGGCTACTCTATCTGGCGCCATTTAATTGAATTTAGGGGCCTATGGTACTTTAATGGCATAAAATTAGGTCTCTAATAGCTGGTATAACTCATTTTTTTGTGAGTATGTTTTGTTCATCTCACCCTATTAAGCTGATAAAATGATGTTATTTTAATTGTAATTTCATTAAAAAAAAGTGGACAATATTCAAGGTGAACTTTGAAAGTCACCCGCATTTCGTTGAGGTCTGACTGGTATAGTACTATGGTATATTATGATATATTCATATTGTACTGGTATGTATCAGTGCATTGTGTATTTGATTTATATCCATTGTCAAAAAATTCTAAACATAAAGAATGACGAATATTGACTAATAGTCTTTGTCCCTCTCCGATATGATGTGCCGCAATATTTTCAAATTGTGGGCAATATAAAAAAATATAAAGAATGGATTCCTTTTTTTTTTTTTTTTTTGAATTGCTTAATCGATGGTGGAATTATTTTCTCATGTAAGCCATTCTTGACCAATCCCTGTGTGGGAATTTTTTGATGAGGGATACAATACAATGTATAGTTTTGTACCAGTATGACTAGCGCTACCACTTCTAACAAGTGTCTATCCATTATTTTGGTTAGAACTGAATAATGTAAAAAGTCCTCATAAGTCGATTAAACTCTGATGAATCGGCGATGTTTCAGATTAATACCAAGTAAAGCCACATTGATCATCTTTTTTTATGCCTGGAAATTGTATCTCATTATCCTCTGCCACGCGATTAGCACCAAGCAGGGGATATGGCATTGGGCTCCGTGCGTACGCACATATAAATGTGGATATTTTAAGAACCGTTCACTAGATTCTTTTCATATTTGATATCTTGGTTCATCCCAGTGGGTAAATGTACTATGCTGTTTTGGTGACCTTGACCTTCATTTCAAGGTCACAAATCATAAATTTGAATATCTTTAGAACTATTGACTAGATTCTTCTCGTATTTGGTACCTAGGTTGATCCCAGTGTAGGAAAGGTACCTTGCAGTTTTGGTGACCTTCACCTTAATTTCAAGGTCACAAAGAATAAATTCCAATATCTTAGGAACTGTTGACTGGATTCTTTTCATTTTGGATACCTGTGATGACCCCCAAAATTCTGATGTTTCTTGGAGGTGATGGAGGTGACAGCTTGTCAAAATAAACATCGCCATGTCGATACTTCCATCAACTTTTCAACTTTTACAGATACACTGTCACAAAGACGCTTTACAGTCAGAGATGGGTTACTGAAGGGCAGTGCCCAACCTATTCCCACTACCTATTCCCTATTCCCACTAGAGCGAGGTAAAAAAAACTCCCAGTAGGGAGAAAAAATCCTCAAACAGTGGTGAGAAAAAACTCCCCAGTGGGAAGAAATCTCAGGAGGAACCCGGCTATAGTGGGGAAGCCCATCCTCCGCGGGCTAGCTGGTTGATAGACAAGATAATGACGAGTTCCATTGAAATCCATCTAATCAGTGCTAAAATAATTTGTATATTTAAAACTGTCCAACAGATGTCTTGGCTAATGTAAAATAATTAGCAATGGAGGTCATCATGAGGCAGGAAGACCCTCTTGGTCCTGTAGCTGAAACAAGATGGTAAACCGCTGGTCTTAGGCTGGAGCTCCGGGCCAGGGGGTGTTCGGTGAAGCTTGATCTAGAGCTCAGGGCAAGTGCCCAGAGCAGGAGGAGGAAGAAAAAAAAAAAATTGTTAGGGAGGTGGAGTTGTATGGTGAGCACACAGAGCAGGAGAGACAGTGGTGCCTGTGTGCGATAAGGAAACCCCAGCAGAATAAGACTATGGCAGCATAGTTATGAGAAACAGGGGCAGGGGCCAACACAGCCACGAGGGCAGGTTGAGACAGACACCACCAGACCATGACCAGTTCAGCAGAATAGGGCACCACCAGCAATGATCCAGTGACAGCACTGACTGCTATCTATATTCTAATTGCAGAAATAACAATGAAAAAGATCCGCAAAAGTCATAATAAAGCATGTTTAATGTTGTTGACCTAATGTGTTGACTTTCTGAGATTATTTTTATTAAATGTCTCTGATCGAGTGGCAGTCAGCCATTACAAATACATATGGTGGTCATGTCAAGTTAATTACTGAACAGTGATACATTATTAGATTATTATTCCCCGTCGCGCGATTAGCGCCAAGCGGGGGATATAGTATTGGGCACCGTCCGTCTACATAAATACGTCCATCTGTCCTTACGGACACACAAAATTGAGGCGGCAGGGGATATTGCCATGTTAGTGGCAGACATTTGTGTTAATCTGGAAAGTCTTGCTTGATCTAAAGATTTGGAACTTCTGCATGTTTTGATTTCACCCTTCTTTGCACTTTCTGACAATAACACTAAACCCTGAACTCCAAAATTCAGCATTTTCTGGTATAAACCTTGGCCCCAGTGCTCTTACTTTTGGCATTTGCAGCGATGGTTATTAACGTGCAAATGAAATTGAATCAAAGACCGAAAAGAATAGGATGATGGTTCATGCAGCCCAGGAGTTCCTTGGGATTTGGTATAACTGATATCAGGGAAGAGGAGGTTCAGAAAATTTTAGAGAAAGGGTTTGGTGGGAGCCAAATGCTCAGTAGTTTGCGTGCGCAGTTAGCAGTATCGAAAATGGTGGATTAGGTACTCCGTTCGAGGGGTTTGTTTCTGTAAAAGTACTAATGTAGTAGTTGGCAGTAATGCACCATAGATTTGTCATACCTGTTAAATCCCAAATGAAGGAAGACGAAGAAGAGGGTAATTAAGGCCGTTCGAAACCGCGCCATACTGTCTCACTTAATGAGTGTATACAGAACTGGAGAGGCTGCTGCCGCTTTCTTCTATGAATGCAGTTGAAGAAACCAATATAGCGTCAAGTGCGCCACACTTCTCAATTTCCCATAGACTATAACGGAGAAATGCGAGCCATTTTCTTAAAAATTAAGGGGTCTAATGCCGTATTTTCAACACATATAACTCAAATGCATGTAAGAATAAGAATCAATAGGTTATTTACGTGACACTATTCGAGGATAAAGTTATTGGGGGTGTTTTACTCATCACACTCAATGTTCGAGGGGCCGGTTGGTTGTATTGAGTACTGACGACGAGTGGCTAAGCTCTAATTCACGGATTTCCTTTGCGACATCACGTTATATGGATGGGCGATATGTGAACATGTCTGTTCTGTTCTCTCACAAGCTGGCATTGGTTTATGTGTTCTGTTGTGGTTATTGTGTGGATAAACACCGATTCCATTTAAGTTTATTGTTTGAAATATCATCTGGCATGCTGTTGTCATTGAACTCAGCTATGCTTGCCATCGCGTGCTGAACGTGCCAGTAAACATTTGAAACGGTTATAATCATAGATATATATAAATTCTAAATATACAAAACCCAAAACCAGTGAAGTTGGCACGTTATGTAAATCGTAGATAAAAACAGAATACAATGATTTGCAAATACTTTTCAACTTGTATTCAATTGAATACACAGCAAAGACAAGATGTTTAATGTTCAAACTGAGAAACTTTTTTTTTTTGCAAATAATCATTAACTTAGAATTTAAAGGCAGCAACACATTGCAAAAAGTTGGCACAGGGGCCTTTTTACCACTGTGTTACATCGCCTTTCCTTTTAGCGACACTCAGTAAACGTTTGGGAACTGAGGAGACCAATTTTTGAAGCTTTTCAGATGGAACTCTTTCCCATTCTTGCTTGATGTACAGCTTAAGTTGTTCAACAGTCCGGGGTCTCCGTTGTCGTATTTTACGCTTCATAATGCGCCACACATTTTCAATGGGAGGCAGGTCTGGACTACAGGCAGGCCAGTCTAGTACCCGCACTCTTTTACTACGGAGCCATGCTGTTGTAACACATGCAGAATGTGGCTTGGCATTGTCTTGCTGAAATAAGCAGGGGTGTCCATGAAAAAGACGTTGCTTGGATGGCAACATATGTTGCTCCAAAACCTGCATGTACCTGTCAGCATTAATGGTGCCTTCACATATGTGTAAGCTGCCCATGCCTTGGGCACTAATACACCCCCATACCATCACAGTTGCTGGCTTTTGAACTTTGCGCCTATAACAGTCCGGATGGTTCTTTTCCTCTTTGGTCCGGAGGACACGACGTCCACAGTTTCCAAAAACGATTTGAAATGTGGACTCGTCAGACCACAGAACACTTTTCCACTTTGCATCAGTCCATCTTAGATGAGCTTGGGCCCAGCGAAGCCGGCGGCGTTTCTGGATGCTGTTGATAAATGGCTTTCGCTTTGCATTGTGGAGTTTTAACTTGCACTTGCAGATGTAGCGACGAACTGTAGTTACTGACAGTGGTTTTCTGAAGTGTTCCTGAGCCCATATGGTGATGTCCTTTACACACTGATGTCAGTTTTTGATGCAGTACCGCCTGAGGGATTGAAGGTCACGGGCATTCAATGTTGGTTTTCGGCCTTGTCGCTTACGTGCAGTGATTTCTCCAGATTCTCTGAACCTTTTGACGATATTACGTAGATGATGAAATCCCTAAATTTCTTGCAATAGCTCATTGAGGAATGTTGTTTTTAAACTGTTCGACAATCAGCTCAGGCATTTGTTCACTAAGAGGTGACCCTCGCCCCATCCTTGTTTTTGAATGACTGAGCATGTCAGGGAAGCTGCTTTTATACCCAATCATGGCACCCACCTGTTCCCAATTAGCCCGTTCACCTGTGGGATGTTCCTAATAAGTGTTTGATGAGCATTCCTCAACTCTCTCAGTCTTTTTTGCCACTTGTGCCAGCTTTTTCGAAACATGTTGAAGGCATCAAATTCCAAATGAGCTAATATTTGCAAAAAATTACAAAGTTTACCTGTTCGAACATTAAGTAACTTGTCTTTGCAGTGTATTCAATTGAATAAAAGTTGAAAAGGATTTGCAAATCATTGTATTCTGTTTTTATTTACGATTTACACAACGTGCCAACTTCACTGGTTTTGGGTTTTGTATATACTTATATATTTAGTGTTCTATATATCTATGATAAATGCACGAAGTCCTGCGCCAATGTCGATTCACTTTATTGAGCGAAGCTTAAACAGAAACATTTATTGAAATTCCCATACTCATCTCGAAGAACTGAGCCCTCTGATCAAAACATTTACGTTTAATATCTAAAAGATTCAGATTTTAAGAAATTTAAAATTATCGACTGTTTTATACGGAGTTATGTTGAAACCATCCGACTTTCGGACACGCAGGCACTGCGTTTTATGCAAGGTAAGGCAATCGTATATGGGGTGCCGAATATGTTAAGCTAAAGGTACAAAACATTCAGCTAAGTGTGTGAAATGTTTTGCTAAATATTTTACTAAATGTATGAAACATGTAGCTCAATGCATGAAACATTTAGATAAATATTTAGCTAAATATATGAAACATGTAGCTAAACATTTAATTAAATGTATGAATCATTTAGTGAAATATTGAATTAAATGTATGTAACATTTTGCTAAATATTTAACAAAATGTATGAAACATTTAGCTAAATATTGAACTAAATGTATGAAACATTTAGTGAAATATTTAAATGTATGAAACATTTAGCTAATTATTTAGCTATATGTATGAAACACTTAGTTAAATATTTAGCTAAATGTTTTATACATTTATAAATGTTTGAAACTCATGTTACTGAGCTCCACCGCCAGGTGGAGTTTTCCTGTGGCTCAGCAGATAATACTGCACTTTTTCTGAATGTGTCTGCCCTGGATTGTATCCAATCCGTGCTAGCTGCATATAACTGGCGTTGCGCGCTGCTCGGCAATTTCTAGGTTTATGGGACTGGTGCTTGTTAAAAGAATTTTAACATTATATTCCTCGTATCACCTTCGCATAAGAAACCCAGACTACTCAGGGAAAAAAATCAGTCAGAGGCAGAGAAGTTAATATTCAAGCCAAAGTCTGTTTACTTTTTTGCAAAAAAGTATCCCCACATACAGAAGCTCAGGTCAAGATGGAGGATAAGGACAGTTTCTGATTCTGTGGCTTTTATAGGAGAACATATTGACGTTCTTCTCCCCCCTTGGCTGTTTTACACATCATGGCATCTGCTGGAATGCTTTCGCAGACGCGCGTTGTCCACGTCAGGCGCGTAGCCCACGTCAAGCCACCCCGTGGTATGTGCAATAGGCAGGTGGTTTCCTTATCATCTCCTAAGCCTATCTCACCCAGGCTCCCCCGTGTCCATCTCCTGGTAAAACAAAAGACTATAAGAGACACACACTGCTCTTGTTTATGGTCCTGAGGTCTGCTTGATCCTAGATAAGCTACATGCCATGACGCACTGGAATTCACAGTTATGCAGGCCCCTGCTAAATAAAAAATATGTTAGCGCACACACACTGGGCCTATGATCTGAAACAGAATATGTGCAAGCAAGGATAATCAATTAATAATAATGAATCAATAAACAATCAAATGGAACCAAATAAGCAATTAATAATGATTAAATGAAAATAAAAAAATGTTCCACAGTGCTCTTGCATATAATTTGTGAAACTACATTGTTAGTTTGGGCAGGATACTACAAACTGAGCTGTAGAAAACAAGCACTCAGCTCATTCATAACATGGGCATTTCTTGGGACAAGCAGTTTGGTACTTGTTGCGCATTTACAGTGCAGATATGGAGGATTGCCAGCCCTCCAGTCAACAGTGGAAAACAGTTTTACATGGCAAAATAGTGGAGAATCGTCAAATATTTCAGCATGCAGATATGGCAAACAGTCATTGAAACTGGCCTATGTTAGTTCAAAATGCAATTTTAATTAACAATTAACTCCAATATTGATACCAGGGGCATGGCTACTGGCCTATAGCCCCGGGGTTTCTTTCTTTTCTCTAGGGTCTTTTCTTATGGTGAAAAAACAAGACGAGGATGAACTTTGAGATCTTCTAACCATTGAGTCCGTAGCCGACATTGTACTAATTTATTCGCAGCGTGCGTAAGAAAGTTACTGTCGTTGCAGGGACGCTTATCTGTCTGTTTCGTCCTCATAAAAGCCTCTCTCTTCCACCCATATGTATGTCTATGTTTGCACCCACAAAGTTCATGATGCCTGAAACGTGACATTTAGGAGGTAGGTAGTAGAGCAAAAAAAAAACCAATAAAGGTAACATTTATTTATTAGATATACACCCATTGTTGATAAAATTAATACGTCATGTCCTTTACATCTGGCAAAGTGAACCGTGAACTTTTTCTCGTCGTGGCTATATCCACCGTGACATCAGCTCGCAAAATACTGTTCACCTGACCGCTGGCTAATTATCGGGACCCCGAAGACATAGATTATAGATCTATAACCGCATCATACCGCACCCTCCATGATTATTGGTGCCTCTGGTTAAGATGTGTTCTTTAGATTCTAATAAATTCAGTTCTTTTCTAAATAATATCGGACCACAATGAAAAAGAGGAAAATCCAACCTTTAATTCATGTGCACTTATTCAGTGGGAAAAAAATCCCACATTAAGAAATAATTCTTTTCCATCAAATCATGTGTGCCACAATTATTAGCACCCCTGATGTTAGTACTTTGTAAAACCCCCCTTTGCCAACAAAACAGCACCTAATCTTCTCCTATAATGTTTCACAAGATGGGAGAATACAGAAATTTGCACAATCTCTTTAAATCATCCAGCGACCTGGGTCCTCTCCTCTGCACTCTCCTCTTCAGCTCACTCCCCAGGTTTTCAATGGGGTTGAGGTCTGGGGACTGAGATGGCCATGGGAGGAGCTTGATTCTGTGTCTGGTGAACCATTTCTGTGTAGATTTGGCCCCATGTTTAGGGTCATTATCTTGCTGAAAGACCCAGTGACGACCCATCTTCAGCTTTCGGGCAGAGGCCACCAGATTTTGATTTATAATGTCCTGGTATTTCAAAGTGTTCATGATGCCATGCACCCTAACAAGGTTCCCAGGGCCTCTGGAAGAGAAACAGGCCCACAGCATCACCAATCCTCCCCCATACTTCACAATGGGCATGAGGTGCTTTTCTGCATGCTCATCTTTTGTGTTCTGCCAGACCCACTTAGTGTTTGTTGCCAAAAAGCTCTATCTTTGTCTCATCTGACCACAGCACACGGTCCCAGTTGAAGTCCCAGTACCGCTTGGCGAACTCCAGACATTTGCATTTATGATGGTGTGTGAGAAAAGGTTTTTTCTGTGCATGCCTCCCAAACAGCTCGTTGGCATGTAGATAGCACCTGATGGTTGTTTTGGAGACTTTGTGACCCCAAGATGCTACCATTTGTTGCAATTCTTTAACAGTGAGCTTTGGAGAACTTTATATTTCTCTTACCATCCTCCTCACTGTGCGTGGTGGCAAAATAACCTTGCGTCCTTGTCCAGGCTTGTTGACCACTGCTCCAGTTGTTTTAAACTTCTTAATGATTCCTCTGACAGTAGATATGGGCAGGTGCAGGCGAGTGGCTATTTTCTTGCAGCCATTGCCTAACTTGTGAAGGTTGGCACACATCTGCCTTACTTGAATGGTGTGTTCTTTTGTCTTCCCCATGATAAAGAGGATAAGAGAAATGGCCTCTGTGTCACGTCATATTTATACTCCAGGGAAACAGGAAGTGGTGAATTACTAATTAAATGTTCCTAGATACTCTGATCAACTTTGTAAACTACCGTAGAAATGACAGAAATACTTCAATTACATTTATTTCCTAGGAATTGTTAGGGGTGCCAATAATTGTGGAACAGGTGATTTTATGAAAAATAATTATTTCTTAGTCAGGGATTTTTTCCCTTAAAATTCACTTGAGTTGAAGTTTACATTTTCTACAATTTTCAGTGTGAGAGTATGCTTCTGCAATAAAAATTGAATTTATTTTAAGGCTTTTAACATATCTTAACTAGTGGTGCCAATAATTATGGAGGGCGCTGTATTTATCGTACTTTAACGAAAATAAATAAATCATTTTGGGGTCTATTCTCCCATTAGCGCCTAAGTCCTTTTTTTACGCGATTCGAGTTAAGCGCTTTTGAGTTACGCGTATTCTCCCCTACTCACTTCGATCACGCCCACAGCGCTTAACTTCAGAATGTAGGCAGCCTTATGAAAGAGGTGTGACTGATCCAAAAGAGAGGCAGACTCTGTACAAAGCTCATTGATTATGGCCGTCGGGAAAACATGGAACAAGGATTTTCTGATTAATCATGAAAATGCAGTTGTGGTCCATGGAAAACGCAAACCAGACTTTAAATTTGAATATCGTGGGCCTGCTGATAAAACCTTGTATCTCCAAACTGATAAGAAACAAAAACTCGTATGTCCACTATTCTTACATGCAGAATTAAACATGTTTTATTTTATCTATATTTAAAATGTATCAATTTATATATATTCTTTATTTTATGTTTATTTATTTTCCTGTGGTTTATCATTTTAAAGATACGAGGTTTTATCAGCAGGCCCACGATATGCGGCTGTAATAGTAGGTCAATGTGTGTCTGTGCCAATTACAAGAAGTAGGCTATTGCTGACATCTCTTTTATTTCTTACTCTAGCCACCATGGCATTAAGGCCATGCAAACAAAGAAATTGCCGCGATAATGAAATAAATAAAGAATTTATTTATGCGGCAGTATGCTTTTGATTCTCTGACGATGATAAATACATGTATGTCGCTGCAGAAACCTCGGCTCTGCTCTGAACAAGGCAATAAATACTAAACATTGCTTCAAAGGTACTCGTTTGCGAAGAAAATAAAGTGGGGAGACCTCTATGAACTAGAGGGAATTCCTCGTGCGATTCGTGTGCGGTGGAGCTGGAATCGATCGGATCAGAAAAACACGCATGCGGCTCCGCTCCAGGAGCCGGGTGAAAATCGCGTATATGGAAACACTTCATATAAAGACAATGATATGCGATTTTTGACGTACCCGTGTCTGCACCGGCGCCTGATTTCAGCCGTATAAATGGAAACATAGCTTAATGCTGTGCCGACGTCTACGGTCTCTGTACATAGGCTATTCTAGAGTGGAAGGGGCTCTGATTGCAAAGAGAGTACAATCAATGGCTCCCACAACATTGGGGAACCTGGCGAACCCCCTTAACTCTCCGTCTTCTGTTACGGTGAATTTTATGGTGCAGTATCCGTGTCAGACACCTTGACACAGACGCCTGTGATATGTGCATAACATCACTTGCCACTCCCTGGAACGACCCAGATTCCAGGACCGACACCGCAGTTGTGACCTTGATGGCCACCGGTATGTTTGTAATTGTTTGTAATGCGTTTGTAATTGAACTAATTGGAGAACAGGCTGTTGTGTAATATCATGTGATGATTTCGTTTGATAATTTATTATGGTTATGAGAAATGTAGTTTAGAAATAAGGATGAACAATCGAATAGTGAATGTCTCAACCTTTACCATGTTAAATAAAATAAAATTAATGTTAAAATTCGGCCTATAACCGATATCAAACGCAATATTCCATTTCGCCTTATGTTGGCGCTTGACCCTTAATACAGCCCTCAAAAGCGCTTAACAGAAAAGGCGCGTAAGCCAGGGGGAGAATACGCGTAAGTGTTATTTGCCTGAGAAACGCCCGAAAACGCCCCGATTTTGGCCTTGCTCCGCCCCAAGCGCGTAACTGCCTTCGGGTCGCGTAATGCACAGACTTAAGTCGAGGGGAGAATACGCGTAAGTGTTATTTGCATGAGAAACGCCCGGAAACGCCCCGATTTTGGCCTTGCTCCGCCCCAAGCGCGTAACTGCCTTCAAGGCGCGTAATGCGCAAACTTAAGTTGAGGGGAGAATACGCCTAGGCTGAAAAGCGCGTAGCTACGCTCTTTTTTCGACTTACGCGCATGGGAGAATAGACCCCCTTATGCCTGGACCAAGCAGTCACCGATTTCAAACATGCTGCGTAAATAATCTTCAACATGCGGGACTTCACATCAGAGTGGAATGGAGCATCCAATCTAATCCATAACAATTGAAGGTAAGAGATTGATGTTGATATGAGCTATGGATGCATGCGTACAGAGGCAAACGGTTTTATTTGGCTTGCTCGAATCAACATCAATCGCTAACTTTCTATCCTAATGGATGAGATTGGATGCACTCTTCCACTCTGGTCTCAAGTCCTGCATGTTATTCACGCAGAAAATATGACATCGGTTGTCCGGGCACAAGGGGATTTATTTTCATTAGAGTGCGATAAAGATGAGAAAAGCTGCGGTACAGATCTAAAGTCTATTTTCTTTGGGGTTCAGATAATTAGCCAGCGGTCTGTTGAAAAGTATTTTGTCGATTGAGGCAGATGTTCAAAATACTGGTTCAGCTTCTAACTGCCCCAATATGCTCCAGTGAGGATAATATGCTTATCAGCGCAATGCCTCAACTAGGAGCCTGCGTCAACGGTCACAAAGCAGTTTGACGTCATCCGCACATTCTGATATCATGAAATTTGCGCTCTGATCAACAGTATTAGGGGTCTATTCTCCCATTAGCGCGTAAGTCCTATTTTACGCGATTCGAGTTAAGCGCTTTTGAGTTACGCGTATTCTCCCCTATGCGCTTCGATCATGCCCACAGCGCTTAACTTCAGAATGTAGGCGGCCTTATGAAAGAGGTGTGACTAATGCAAAAGAGAGGCAGACTCTGTACAAAGCTCATTGATTATGGCTATCAGGAAAATATGGAAAAAGCATTTTCTGATTAACCATGAAAATGCATTTGTGGTCCATGGAAAACGCAAACCAGACTTTAAATTTGAATATCGTGGGCCTGCTGATAAAACCTCGTATCTCCAAACTGATAAGAAACAAAAACTCGTATGTCCACTATTCTTACATGCAAAATTACACATTTTTTATTTTAAACTATATTTATCAATTTATATTATTTTATTATTATTATTTAATTTTATATTTATTTTCAATATTCCTATGAAGTTTGTTATTTTGAAGATACAAGGTTTTATATGTCACTGTAATAGTAGGCCTATGTATGTCTGTACCAATTACAAGAAGTAATTCAGACATCTCTTTTTTTATCCCCCGCCGCGCGATAAGCGGGAAGCGGGGATATAGCATTGGGCTCCGTCCGTCCGTATGTCCATACGGACACATAAAATCGAGGCGGCGGGGGATATTGCCATGTTAGTGGCAAACACTTCTTATTTCTTACTCTAGCCACCATGGCATTAAAGCTATGCAAACAAACAAATTGCCGCGACAATGAAATTATAAATAAAGAATTTAGCGCTTCTCAACCAGCGCAATCAGATCATTGAAAATGTTTCCCTCCTACACCAGCCTGTTTGTTCCGTGGAAGACAGGGAAGAAGACAAAGGGAACATTCTAGTCACAAAAAGACAATCAAAGACAGTCTATATGATCTCATTTAGAAATTTCGCACTTGAAATCTCAAACTACTCCGATGTCAGGTTTGCAACTGAGAGACAGAGAAACGCTTTAACAAGGATTCTTACCCCCGCCCTGAAACCGCCTCAGCAATGACGGAATTCCATATCCATAGCCTATCATCCTATTTGATTTGAGCGACACATTCACTTGAACTTGTGCCTATTACTTTATTATAATCAATTATCCCATTTACTGATAATGATTCTCCCCATGTCGGCTATTCTTTATAGGCTAAAATTGATTAACAAATGGATAGTGCTTTGGTATTGGCCAGGGTAGGGCTAAATCTAGAGTAGTCTAGTTAATAATATCTTTTTTTCACACATTAAAATACACAGTATTATCAATGGTAAAAAATTTTTTTTTACAAAGACGCAAGTTAGTTAATACAGATATCCTCAATTAGAAAATCAATCTCCTCATTCGTGAGAATATCACAACTTTTTAGATTATCACAAACATATTGGGCAGTCGCATTTGTTAATAGAACATGAAGACAATGATGGCGACGTCGAGTCAAAGCCGAAAACCAAATTTCACAGATGTTGGTGTTGTATGGCAAGCGAGCACTGAAGGCTGATCCGAGGAATTAAGCTGCGAATCATTCAGGATGTGGCTTCGGTGGGGAGATGTAAGCGCAGCTTCCCCGATTTAAAGCATAAATGGAGAGATCTGCGGGGCGCTGTAAAAGCCAGGCTCTCTGCACACCGGAGAAGTGTACACGCAACAGGTTGTGGGCAACCATCATCCCCTGTGCATTTCACTGCACAGGAGGAGGGGATGGCATCCACTCTTTCTGCAGTGGAAGTACATGGAGAAGAACTTGGAGCGTCGACGAACTGCGTCAGACACTGTGACACAGACGCCTGTGGTATGTGAATGACATCACCAGCCACTCTCTGGAATGACCCAGATGCCAGGAGCGACAGCGCAGTTCTGACGTTGATCACCACGGGTATGTTTTGTGGATAATTGCTACGGCTGGAGAGCTGTTCATCCAGAAGTCGGCAAAGATAGATGATTACCTCATGCACAGTCCAGACGAAAGCGCTGGATGCACTCGATGTTTGTTAGTCCCAGGATGTCCAAACGTAGCCGATATATGCGTGTTCGTCTTCGAGCTTGGCGCGCTCCTCTTACTCTTTCCCAATCACGCATGAGTGCAAGCAAATGGAGGTCTGGCATTTTGGTTTTAGATTTTGAGGGCATGGTAGAATGATGGTCTTATGTATACTCGTTTTAATTAATTGTTTTGCATTTGTAATTGAACTGATTGGAGAAGAGGCTGATGCGTAATATCACGTGATGATTTCGTTTGATAAATTATTATGGCTTTGAGAAATGTAGTTTAGAAATAAGGAAGAACAATCGAATATTAAATGTCTCAACCTTTACCATGTTAAATAAAGTAAAATTAATGTTAAAATTCGGCCTATAACCGACATCAAACGCAATATTCCATTTCGCCTTATGTTGGCGCTGGACCCTTAATACAACCCTCAAAAGTGCTTGACAGAAAAAGCGCGTAAGCCAGGGGGAGAATACGCGTAAGTGTGATTTGCCTCAGAAACGCCCGGAAACGCCCCGGTTTTGGCCTTGCTCCGCCCCAAGCGCGTAACTGCCTTCGGGTCGCGTAGTGCACAGACTTAAGTCGAGGGGAGAATACGTGTAGGCTGAAAAGCGCGTAGCTACGCGCTTTTTTCAACTCACGCACATGGGAGAATAGACCCCTTAGTTACCGAAGCGAAGGTCTAATAAATAGACTGTGGGACTTCTGCAGCAGACTGGCTAGTTTACTTGCTATTTAGCGTATTGTGGGGCACTTTAATAGTGATTATCAGACGAGCATTTACAAATTTGCCGCGTACACAACTCAGCTGACAGGGATAGTCCAATGCATTGCCATTCTCACCGATGCTTGAGTACAGCCATGCTGTGATTGGCTGTTGGCACGTACAATGCTGAGCTATATCAATGGCTCTGGTGCACTGGTATTGCCACCTGTACCAGAGCTATGATTGGCTGATGTACGTAATGGTAGCAACCGACCTGCAGAAAAAAAAATTCTGAAGAGGATTCAACCAGGCTGTGTCTTGAGTGATTTTAGAATTTTTTTCTTCATTAAAGGGTGTGAATCCACAAGTGTTCACTGGTGTCTTTTGTCCGCTTTAATTTGGTGATAAGTTGAGGGTCTCTGTTGAGGAATTCGTACTGGTTGGAATTGAGCTTAAATGAAGGACCCAAAACACCGTTTATAAAATCAGAAAGTAAGTCAATACGTAATCAAGAGAAATCATGTGCATGTTGTAATTGGAATAGAAGCCACTAGATGGCAGTATAGACCTTTTCTTTTGTTAAGCCCAGGCTGGAGCTATGTTTGGACATGTCCTGGGCATGTCTGAGACAAGTCCCAGAGTATTAAAAAAAAGTCTAAAAGGTGGTAGGGGGCTGCAAAAGAGTATATAAGGAGAGAAATTGAGAGAGTAAAGTAGTAGGAGAAATTGCAAGGAGAAGGGATACATTTGAGCAGACCTGTCCCTCTTTTCAAGACCTGTGAAGCTTTTTGTGGATTTTTGCCTGTGTTGGAGCATTTTCCTCACCCAGAACATCACCAAGCAACCCAACCAAAGGGACTGTAAATATTTTTTTTCTCTTGTATATATCAATCTTGGTCAGTAGAGTAGATAGTAGATTAGTTAAAAGTCTTTGTTTAATTAAATGTGTTTAAGTTTTAAAATTGTGTCTGTCATCCCTTGCTGTCGTAAATGTCATAACAAATTGGGGCTATAACAAATTAGGGGCTCAAGTCCGGGATAGACCATTGTGTGAGTCATTTATTGAAAATCTAACATTTCAAATTGTAAAATTGTTTTTTGAATTTTCCTATATATATTTATTTATTTATTTCATTTCAGGACAATGCACATTAATGAACATATACATATATGTAAATGTGCCAGATTATAGCACAAAGGATAATTTCCATCTGGAGTCCAACATAGGCAGGTTAGATCAAGACAAACATACACACTTATACATTTAGTAAAATAGAGAGAGAGAAAGAGAGAGAGAGCTAATCAGAGGTGCATGTTTGTTGAGCTCTGAGTCACATTTTGATCTGGCTCTTGAAAGTGGATAAAGAGGGACATTCCCTTATATGTACAGGTATTGTATTCCATAAAGCACTACCTTTTATAGATAGTGCATTATGGCTGAAAGCGGTTTTTCTGAATGGAACCTCCACATCTTTGTTGACCACTGCTCGAGTAACCCGTGTCTGACGATATTTAAAAAATTCCTGTAAACAAGGCGGTGCCAGGCCATGTAGAGTTTTATACAATAGGCAGCTGTTGGAGAATTTACAGAAATTATCAAAACTCAACAACTTGTATTTATCTAAGATGTTACAATGATGGTATGAAAAAGGTTTTTTATCTAGAATTTTGAGTGCTTTTTTATATAAACTCTCCACTGGCTTGATTGTGGTAGACCCCACCATGGCCCAGCTTGTAATACAATAACTTAAGTGGGAAAAAATCATAGCATGTAAAAACGTTAGAGCAGCAGTGTTTGGCATGGCACCTCTAATGTGCTTAAAATTATAAAGATTAACTTTAATTTTTTTAGTTATCATTTTTATATGTTTTTTAAAAGAAAAGTTTGGATCTAAGACGACACCTAAATACTTAAAGTCTGTAACCACTTCTATCTTTTCAGTGCCTATAATGACCCCAGGCAGAGAGAGTAAAGGGGACGGTTGCTTAGAAAAGTACAGGCAAACAGTTTTTTTTGCATTTAGTACAAGACATGATCTGTTGAGCCATGTTTGTATGTGTATGAGAGCTGTAGAGAGTACACATGCTGCTTCCTCAGGATCTTTAGCTTTGGTGAAAATGACTGTGTCATCTGCATAAAGCTGGACATCAACATGTGGACAGTGTTCAGGCAAATCATTAATATAAAGAGAAAATAAAATAGGCCCCAGTATGGACCCTTGGGGGACCCCTACTGGACAGCTCATAAAAGTGGACCTGGTGCCATCCACCACAGTGCATTGTTGTCGGTAAGCCAAATATGACCGGAACCAATTTATGGATTGAGCCGAAAAATTGAAATGGTTGAGTTTTGATAACAGTTTATTATGATTTACAGTATCAAAGGCTCTTTTAAGTCTAGGAAAACGGCACCAACACAGCCATTTCTATCGAGATAGCATTTATTCTTTTCCATGAACATGGCCAGTGCAGCCTCAGTAGAATGATGTGGACGAAACCCAAACTGCATAGGGTGTAGAGGGGTTTGACTATTACTGAGATATTCAATCATTTGCTTGGAGACCCATTTTTCAATAATTTTTGAGATGACAGGTAAAATACTAATCGGTCTATAGTTATTCATGTCAGCTTTATCACCAGCTTTAAATATAGGGGTGGCTGTGGCCAATTTCCATGCCTTAGGGACAGTGGAGTTTTTAATAGATAAATTAATCAGATGCACAAGTGGGAGAGCTAGAGCTTCCTTATGTAATTTCAAAAGGTTAGTGTCAAGTCCGTAAATATCCTTAGCTTTAGAATTATTCAAGGCGGTTATAATCTTGATAGTCTCTTGTTCTGTAATTTCTTGAATTTGAAATTTATTTTCATTAATGTTGGTGTCATCAGACAACTGCTCAGGGTCCCCAGAGAGAGGGAATTGCTTTACCAGATCTTCTATTGATTTAATAAAAAAGAAGTTTAGTTCTCGACACAGGACTTCAGGATCTCTCACTAGCTGATTACCGATTTCTAATTCTAGGCCTTTAGTTTCCTGTTTAGGATATTTCCCTGTCAATTTATTAATATTCTGCCATATTTGTTTCCCGTTTCCTCTGGCATTGTCAATGACCTGAATAAAAAAATTTGCCTTAGCTTTGCGTTGTTCGGATGTTACTTTATTCCTGGCTCTTGTGAAGTTAAGTCTGTCTATGTTGAGTCTAGATTTAATAGACTTTTAAAGCAGCTGATCCCTTTGTTTTATTAATTTTAGGCATTCAGGGTTGAGCCAAGGAAGAAAGTTGGAATACCTCCTTCTAGGGCGCCCCCTCCTGGAGAAGGAAAGAACAACCTCATTCAATTTTAAGAGAAACAATATATATATTGTTATATATATATATATATATATATATATATATATATATATTGACAGATAAACAGCAATGGATGATTTCTTGGTATCACCAACCGTAGAGGTTTTGAAGTCTTTTAAAAAGACAGAACTGCTAGAAATATGCAGACATTTAGAGCTGACAGCTAAAACCAGCCATGCGAAAAGCAAGACTGGCTAGAGAGGTTGTTGGATATTACATTGATGAAAATGTGTTTGCACCAGGAGATCTGGAACAGTTTCCAGTGGAAAATCCAAATATAGAAATGGAACTCAAATTAAAAATGCTAGAGATTGAAAAGGAGGAAAAAGAAAAACAAGAGAATTTGAGAGGGCAGAAAGAGAAAGAGAGAAAGAAAGGCAGTTTGAGTTAGAAAAATTAGCAAGAGAGAGAGAGAAAGAGGAACGACCAGAAAGAGAGAGACAGAGACAGAGAGATTTTGAATTAGAGAAGGTAGATAGAGAAGAAGGACTCCAAATGGAGCAACTAAAAATTAAAATTGAAGCTAAAAGCAAATTTTGTGCTAGTGTAATGCGAATAGAAGCCACTAGATGGCAGTATTGACCTTTTTTTGTTAAGCCCAGAGTGGAGACAGGTTTGGGCATGTTTTAGGCATGTCTGGGACAAGTCCCAGAGAAAAATTTAAAAAAGCCTAAAAGGTGGGAGGGGTCTGCAAAAGAGTATATAAGGAGTAGAATTGAGACAGTAAAGTAGTTGGAGAAATTGCAAGGAGAAGGGTACATGTGACCAGACCTGTCATTCTGTTCAAGACCTGTGAAGCTTTTAGTGGATTTTTGCCTGTGTTAGAGCATTTTCCTCACCCGGGACATCACCAAGCAACCCACCAAAGGGACTGTAAATATTTCTGTTTTTGTAAATAATCAATCTTGGTCTAAAGAGTAGAGTAGTTTGTTGTTAGTTGCCTTTGTTTAATTAAATGTGTTTTAGTTTTAAAATTTTTGTCCGTCATCCTTTGCTGTCATTAATGTCATAACAAATTGGGGCCATAACACTGGCCAGGAGGTGAAACTGGTGCCTCCATTCTTGGAGAAGGACGATAACTATTTCCAGTTCTTTGAAAAGGTAAGCTAAGAGTTGCCACTGGCCAAAGGAACACTGGCCTCTGATGTTGCAAACTGTCCTCAAGGGTAAAGCTCAACAAGCCTATTCAGCTTTGTCTGCAGACAATTCCTCTGATTATGAGACTGTCAAAAAGGTTATTTTGAGAGCTTATGAGTTGGTTCCAGAGGCTTACTGACAGAAATTCAGAGGTCTGAAGAAATCTGACAATCAGACTTTTTGTGGAATTTGCTAATGAGAAGAAGGTTTGGTTTGAGCGCTGGTGTACTTCTATGGCGGTCAAGGATGATTTCAACTCACTAAAAGAGTTGTTAGTTGAAGAATTCAAGAACTGTGTTAAAGACGATATTAAGACCTACCTTAATGAGAAGCAAGCACTGAATTTGCAATCAGCCGCCAAATTTGCAGAAGAATACGTTCTCACACATTAATTCAAATTTCAGTCTAGCAGTAACAAAACATGGTTCCAATTTCGGAAAAAAGGTAAAGGTGATACACCTAAGATTCCTCACCCAAAGACAAAGACAAATCTTGTGATGGTGCTCAGAAATCCAGTCACAGGTCTGATCAAAGTGTGAAAGCTGACAGTGACAAAAGTGGTCTAGTTTGCAGTTATTGCAAGAAATCTGGTCATGTCACAACTAACTGTTGGTTCCTTAAAGCTAAGAAAGAAAGAGAAAAGGATACCAAACCAAATGCCTTTGTGAAAACAAGGTTGGAAACCCCTGTAGTAGATGACTAATCTGCTAAATTGCCTGCTCCTTGTGGGGCTAAGAAGCCTGATACTGCTGACTTTGTGAGGGAGGAATTTTTTCCATTTGTGTCAGAGGGATTTGTGGCTCTGAATGAGCATTCTTCTCCTGTTCCCATATATATCCTAAGGGATACCGGAGCTTCTCAGTCACTTTTGTTGATGGACTCCTTGGAGTTACGTGATGAGACCGCTTCTGGGGATTTCATACTTGTACAAGGTATTGAAGGGAGGACTGTATCTGTACCCCTGCGCTCTGTATTCTTGAAGTCAGATTTAGTTACAGGACAGGTAAAGGTGGGACTTATGTCAAGTCTACCTATCAAGGGTGTTTCTCTGTTGCTAGGCAATGACCTGGCTGGGGGCAATGTAGTTCCCCCTGTTCATCTTACTTCACAGCCGAGCACTGAAGATGGCGATGAAGACCCATCTCTGTATCCTTCCTGTGCAGTGACTCGTGCTATGGCTAAGAAGGCTCAAGAAGAAAATGATGCGATGCCGTCCAGCACATTGAATAGTCATGACTCAGGTGGTTCACCTCATGACTCTGTTCGGCCTACTGTGGTTTCTTCGTTTGAGGACTTATTAGATACTTTAAGCAGTTCTTTGTTCAGCCAGCCAGATGGGTTTGGTGATTCTGATGTGTCTGGAGACTTGTCTCTGTCCAGAAAGTGGTTGATTGAGGAGCAAACTAATGATCCTGAAATTTGTGTACTAAAGAGGAGAGCCCTTCCTGATAAAGAAATAGATGCAGTTCCAGTTGGGTATTATCTCAAGGATGGTGTGTTGATGCGGAAGTGGCGCCCTCCTGATATCCCTGCCAATGCAGATTGGGCAGTGGTCAGGCAAATTGTTGTTCCGAAGGTCTATAGGAATGAGATCTTAACAATGGCTCATAGTTTACCTTTAGGAGGTCATTTTAGTGTTAACAAGACTGTTGACAAGATCATGAAACATTTCTTCGAGCTTGAGCTTCGGAAAGACGTTCCCAATTTTTGCAAAACCTGTCACACTTATCAGGTAGTTGGAAAACACCAGTTAGACCCACCTGTAGCTCCATTGCAGCCTATCCCAGCATTTGGGGAGCCATTCTCTAAGGTCATTGTTGATTGTGTTAGTCCATTACCCAAGACTAGATCTGGAAATCAGTACTTCTTGACAATCATGTGTGCTTCTACAAGACTCCCTGAAGCCATACCTCTACGCAACATCAAGGCCACTGCAATCTTGCAGGCTTTGATAAAGTTCTTCACGTTGTTTGGCCTTCCCAGGGAAATTCAGTCAGACTAAGGTTGCAATTTCACTTCCGGATTGTTTCAGCAGGTTGTGCATGAACAAGGTGCGAAGCAGATTCTTTCAAGTACCTATCATCCAGAGAGTCAGCGTGCCTTAGAGCGGTTTCATTCTACTCTTAAGACAATGATGAGGATTTATTGTTATGATCATGAGAAAGACTGAGATGAAGGTGTTCATTTGCTATTGTTTGCAGCTAGAGAAGCAGTGCAGGAGTCTACTGGATTCAGTCCGTTTGAGCTAGTGTTTGGCCATGAAGTGGGAGGTCCTTTGCCATTGTTGAATGAGCAATGGCAAGAGAAAGAACCACATATCAGCCTGTTAGACTATGTTAGCAAGTTCAAGGAAAGATTGCATGCAGCTTGTGACCTAGCCAAAGAGAACTTGAAATCAAGTCAGGGAAAAATGAAAACTTGGTATGATCATAAGGCTAGAAGCCGTGAGTTTAAACCAGGAGAAAAGGTCCTTGTGTTGTTTCCCTTGCAGTCCAATCCATTGCAGGCTAGATTTCATGGTCCTTATGAAATTCTGACAAAACTCAATGATCTCAATTACATTGTGAAGACTCCAAAACAGTTGTGTCACATTAACATGCTGAAGCCTTATCATGACAGAAATGCTAGGGTTGCAGCTGTCACTTCAGATTCTCCTATGGTTGAGACGTGTGAAGATGAGGGGGATTTTCAAAATGATGAACCTAGAATTAAAGCTGAAGTTCTTTCATGTAAATAGTCAAATTCTGAAGTGTTGCAAAATCTTGATGTAAAACTCCAGCCCTTAGAATCCTAACAGAAAGATCTGTTTGAGAGGTTGATCAAGAAATATAAAGATCTACTTCCTGATGTTCCAAAGAAAGTTTCTATAGCCTCTCATGATGTAGTTGTTGGTGATGCCAAACCAATAAAACAGCATCCGTACCGGATGAATCCTGAAAAGAGAAAGATTGCTGAGAAAGAGGTTGAGTACATGTTAGAACATGATATTATCAGACCCTCCAACTCAGATTGGAGTTCACCCTGTGTGCTAATTCCAAAACCTGATGGCAGTACTAGATTCTGTGCAGATTATCACAAAGTCAATGCTGTAACCAGAACTGATGTGTTTCCAATTCCTAGGATTGATGATTCTATTGATAGATTAGAGCAAGCAAAGTTTCTGACCAAGATTGATTTATTGAAGGGTTATTGGTGTGTGCCTTTAACTGATAGGGTCAAGAGCATCTCTGCTTTTGCCACACCATCTGAGTAATACCAGTATGAAGTCCTACCCTTTAGCATGAAAAATGCCCCAGCCATGTTCCAAAGGATGATGCAGTCTACAATCGCCGGATTGCCACACATGGGTGTGTACATCGACGACCTGATCACATGAAGTGACTCCTGGGAAGAACATCTGAAAGATGTAGAGACGTTTTTCCAGTGCTTGACCCAGGCTAACCTGGCTGTTAACCTGAACAAGAGTGACTTTGGTTGTGCTACTGTCACGTATCTTGGCTACGTCATAGGCCAGGGTTAGGTGGCACCCATAAATGCTAAAGTCCAAGCCATCATGGACTTTCCAGTTTCTGGCAACAAAAAAGCTGAGCGCAGCTTCCTTGGAATGATCGGGTACTACCGCAAGTTCTGCAAGAACTTTGCTGAGATTGCTCTCAGTCTCACCAACCAACTGAAGGAAGGCGTAAAGTTCACTTGGGATGAAGCATGCCAGAGAGCCTTTGATCGCCTGAAGTCTCTGCTGTGTCACTTCCCTGTGCTCAAATCTCCTGACTTCAACAAACCGTTCTCCATCGCGGTCGATGCTAGCGACCAAGCTTGTGGATCTGTGCTCCTACAGAGAAGTGACTCTGATGACATTGAGCATCCCGTGGCATACTTCTCCAGGAAGTTCAATCGCCACCAAAGGAACTATTCCACAATAGAGAAGGAGCTGTTGGCTCTAGTTCTATCCTTATAACACTTTGAGGTTTATGTTTGTACAGGGCAAAAGCCAATGATTGTGTACACTGACCACAATTCGTTAATGTTTTTGAGTAAGGTGAAAAACAAGAATCGTAGATTGTTGAATTGGAGTTTGATTTTACAGAAGTTTGACTTGGAAATTAAGCATGTAAAGGGTACTGACAATGTAATTGCTGATTGCTTATCCCGTGTTTGAGTATGTGTATATATCACGTTTATTAGCATCTTGTATTATATGTATGTATATTCACAAGTGTCTACTTAACCATTTTTGTATTGAAAAGAAAACTTTTGCCTATATGAGTCAAATTTTTTCTCATTTGGAATGGAGGTGTAATGCGAATAGAAGCCACTAGATGGCAGTATTGACCTTTTCTTTTGTTAAGCCCAGACTGGAGCTAGGTTTGGACATGTCCTGGGCATGTCTGAGACAAGTCCCAGAGAATTTAAAAAAAAAAGTCTTAAAGGTGGTAGGGGTCTGCAAAAGAGTATATAAGGAGAGAAATTGAGAGAGTAAAGTAGTAGGAGAAATTACAAGGAGAAGGGATACATTTGACCGACCTGTCCCTCTTTTCAAGACCTGTGAAGCTTTTTGTGGATTTTTGCCTGTTTTGGAGCATTTTCCTCACTCGGAACATCACCAAGCAACCCAACCAAAGGGACTGTAAATATTTTTTTTTCTAGTATATATCAATCTTGCTCAGTAGAGTTGATAGTAGATTAGTTAAAAGTCTTTGTTTAATTACATTTTTTTAAGTTTTAAAATCGTGTCAGTCATCCCTTGCTGTCGTAAATGTCACAACAAATTGGGGCCATAACAATGTAATCAAATAAAAGCAACAAGCATCAAAGGCAATATGAATCAAACCATCAGATGATACAGAAGGTAAAAACAGTACAATCAGGTAAATTCATGTGCCCAGATACAGACAAATGAAAGATAGGCTTCAAACCATCAAATAATACAGAAATCTTATACAACTGATGATCTTTAGCAAAGAATTGGAAAGAAGAATTCTCAGAGAAAGAAAAGCTTCTGTTAGTACAGAGTCTCTGGTCGTAGAGGACCAGAGGGCTGAGAGCGGCCCTGAGTTCCTCCAAGTCCCCATCTTTATCGCTCATTGTCCCTTTGTTGTCAGTCTTCCTGTTCTCTTTGATGTTTCCCAGCTGCGCTCTTTTTCAATCAGCTGATATGCATGAACTCTACCCAACCGGGGATTTCCAAACTCTTGAGCCCTGCGGCTATCACTCTGGACATCATGAGATATTTCACCAAGGAACATAACCCAATTTTAATCCTGTCTGTTTTTTTTCTAACAAAGTCTAGCCGCCCTTAGATTAGTACAACAGGACAATATACTGACAACATACTTGCTAATCCCTTATCTGTATTGGAATGGGTTGAGAGATCAATAAGCCATTGTTAAGGTCTAGCAAGACCCGTTGTGTAGATATATGGTAGGCCCTCCACTCTCACACCCAAACTTCTGTGTTCTTTCATCAAGAGGAACAGAATGTCTGTGCTACAAGTAGTGGAAATCTCAGAGTAAGAGTGTCATAAAAGGAAAATGATTGAGATCTACTAATTGCAGTCAAAAAGGGACATGTATTCGCACCCCCCCTGGCTACAGCCCTGATCAATACAGTGTTTCTTTGTCAATATCAATTAATGCTTAATTATTAATGCATTGAGATATATAATGAATACAACAATTCAGCAATGGATTAATATAGTCATGCTTTTGTTAGTTTTAGATTGATTATACATTTGAATGACACTTGATTACTGAGGTTACATAGATTCATATTTTCCCACAGAATAAGATAGATATAAGATACACTTTATAGAACCCCGTGGGGTAATTTGTCCTCTGCATGTGACCCGTCCTATAGTTAGGAGCAGTGGGCAGCCACAGAGTAGCGCCCGGGGACCAACTCCAGTTCTAAAGCCACTTCCCTGGTCAGGGGTACCGGTAGGAGAGTTCCTATGATGCATGTTTTTGTGGGTGGGGGAAACCGGAGTACCCAGAGGAAACCCACACGAACACGGGGAGAACATGCAAACTCCACACAGAAAGGCCCCAGGCCGGATTGAAACCCACAACCTTCTTGCTGTGAGGCAGCAGTGCTAGCCACTGTGCCGACCAGGTCATAATCCATTTTCGTGTCATTAGTGGAGAAATCCACCGTAATGCACGTGAAACTGATTAACTTGATGCACAATGACTTAAATTCCGGAAGTGAATTTCTTCAGTGCACATTGACTGAATAATTGCTGTCTACGGCACAGAAACGTGAATGCCACTAAGGCATGAGACTTGGCATCTCTGCGTAAACTCGCAGGAAAATGCCGTCAACCTATAGAGATGACCGGCACGTCCGGGTACTTCACCGAATGTCAAGGCTGCACCCCTTTTTGAGGTATAGAAAACCTCAGAACCCATTGACCCTAATGTAATTTGATGTGTCTTCAGGTGTAAAATTTATCCAATTTATTTAACTAAATTTTAATTTATTGATATGTCTTGCGATTATTTTGCTACCTTGCTCGAACCTGAGTGTTCGTGTTCTCTTAATAAATTAGTTGATCAGTCCACCCTTTTGCCCTTTCACTACCGCGAATTTCGAAGTATGTGGCAGTTTGGGGTTAAGAATCTCTAACAAATGCTGTTATGTATGAGTATTTTATGTTCAGCATTGTATATCATTTGTAAATGGAGATTTGTTACATGCTGTTTTTGCTGCGTTGCTGGTCTGCTATTTATTTTGTTCATCAGCACCCTCAGGTGGTGTGCCTGTAGCAAAACATGATCTGATGCAATATCATTGCTTTGTAATGAAATAGACTAGTGCTTTCTAGAAGTTTCTGGCTTCTTCTTGTCTGGAGGGGCCGGGATCACCCCGGAATCCTGTAGATCTTTCCAGAATTAACGTATACTTTATTGAACCCCATGGGGTAATTTGTCCTCTGCATTTGACCCATCCTATAGTTAGGAGCAGTGGGCAGCCACAGAGCAGCGCCCGGGGACCAACTCCAGTTCTAAAGCCAGTTCCTTGGTCAGGGGTACTGGTTGGAGTGTTCCTATGAAGCATGTTTTTGTGGGTGGGGGAAACCGGAGTACCCGGAGGAAACCCACGCAAACACGGGGAGAACATGCAAACTCCATACAGAAAGGCCCCAGGCCGGATTCAAACCCACAACCTTCTTGCTGTGAGGCAGCAGTGCTAACCACTGTGCCACCGTGCCGCCCAATTTTGCTAGTCTATATAAATGCTGTGATTTTGGTCACCAGTGGCAGAGTTTTTGTTTTGGCAACAGAGTTATACAGTGGCATTAGAGTGTTATTATAGGATTTAACTGTGGATTATTTGTATAAGTTTTTTTAATCAATGAAGAATAAAATTGTTTCAGTTGTCATTGCTGGTTTTCTTTGTTGTGATTTTTAAGTCATAACAATGTATATAATGTTAGACCGCAAACCAGACTCAGTTGGCTGACGCTACTTTACGTTAGCTAGTTAAGCAATTAAAGAATAAATAATGACAGAAGACAAAAATTGTAGCAAATAAACCTATTATAGTAAAAAGTCTTACATGTAAAGGGTACTTACGTTACTTTTAAAGTTTAAAAAAAGAGTGGCATGGCCTGTTATGAAGTGTTTCCCACACAGGCTATAAACATGGGAAGACACTCTTCATCGTCTCTTAACTCTCCTTTTTGGATTCTTCCCTTCTCCAGGTAGGATGGGGAACCTGAAGTCTGGACTGGTCATTTTATTGGAGGTTCAACCTGGCACACCACAACTTTTGGGCATTTTACTGCTCAATTTTTGTGCTTGTTTCTCATTGCTTTCAATGCATAAGAGCGTTTGTTTTCCCCCAAAAAGGGACGCGGCCTTTGTGCTGAGCTCTTGATGACGATGAACCTGTCGCCTTGTCTCTATTCAAAAGTTTCAATGTTTTTTACATACATAAACCTAAATTTTTGGAAAAAAATAAACCTAATTACTTTGAATTTATCATCCATTTCAAACAATATACCCTCTCCATTTCTGACAGTGACAACAAAAAAGCTGTTAAAACTCATAACCTCTGTAAGCTTTATGAAATTTTTACGTGAATTGTTTTTTTTGTTGTTGTATGGACTCATTTCTTTGTACTTATGATTATACTTCCCCCCTGGCATAGATTTAATTTTTTTTTTGTAAGACTTGCTCTCTTCTTTGCGAGAATTTATGATTGCAATAAAAAAAGAAGTTGTTTCAATGTCTCCTTGGAAACGATTGACCAATCAGAGGACGAGTAAAAGGTGCAATAGACATGTCGTTTAGGAAAAAAAAATTTGTCCCCTGTCCTACCCCCTGAATATGACGTCATCGGTAGCGCGAGCAGTAAGTTCAGTGAGCGGTTTCGAACACGGCCGAAGGGTGTTGTCGCTTCAAGGGGGCGGGGTCGGACAAAGAGGCGGGGACGGACATCCAATAGGTGTGGTCTATGGCAATGACAAGAACAGCACCATCTGCTGGACGACTGCAAAAAGTACATATACTCATCTGTACTCTTTGGATATCGTAATTGTTCGCGTAAATATGTTAAAATAAAATTAAAATTTTACTTTATGAATATTTTATCCCTTGATTGTCCCTTAGATTAAAATATTTTTAATTTTATATATATATATTACATACATTTTAATCTAATTGCCCTGAAGGGGTTTTCCACAATAATGACCAACTCGCCGAACATTATCCCTCTCGCAGAGAACGGAACATAAATTGCTTCACAATGACAAAAACTGTGATACCAAAGTAGCGCAGGAGTTGATAGGAGACACAGGAGAGAGCGGGACACAAAAGGAAAACAGTGAAAAGGCATGAAAGCGCAAAGAGGACATGCCATGGCCCCAGAAGGACAGGGCCTCGACCCCGGGGGCCCTGAGAGCTTTGGTGGGGGTGGTCTTAGCCCGGGGCGCCAGGGAGGACCCCTGGAAATGACTGGGGAGCAGGCCCGGCCCTCTGGAGCCCACTGGGTGGAAGGGGAAGGTGGCGGCCAAAGGTAATCAGACGGGGTGGCTTTGGGCCCTGCCCTGGCTGCGTCCCGGGTCGAGCTGAGGGCCTGGTGAAAGGGCTCCATCCCAGCTTCGCCTCGCCACAAACCTCATCCCGATAGCCGGCTGCAGGGCGGAGATATGGGTAATACTCAAATGGGGCGCAGCGGCATTCCACGGGCCCCCCCGGGTCTCTGCGGGGCCGCAGCCCTCCTCGAGGGGCCTCGGCCCGTCCAGCCCCTCGGAGGTGACTGGCAGGTGGCGACTTGGGCTTTCCCATCCTGGGGAGGCCGGGGGCTGGAACATGTTTGCGCCCTCTGCGGCCAACCGGCATCGCACCCCAGGTTCAGCCGGGGCTCCCCTGAAAGGGCTCCCCCCCGCCTTTGCTACCTCCAAACCCAGTCCTTATCGCTTGCTGGAGCGCAGAGTTATTTGCCGAAAAGCCCCCGCCCCCCCTTAGTTTCCCTGCCCCGCCCCGTGGCCCACCAACCCCCCCCAGGGCACGCCTTTCTCTTCCAGGTGACTCCCCCCAAAAGGCCCCCGGGGGCCAGGCTCAGGTGCTGCAGGGAAAGGGGTGTACTGTTGTCACGCTCTTCAGCTGGGTGGTCATAATGTTCTAGCGCAAGGAATCTGATTTTAAAAAGTAATGCGGTGATACCACCAGCTTTCAGAAATTTGATTAAGTCCCACAGCGGGTGACCAATTTGTCATACTTCTGAAATATGAATCCCAGACTGTGTCCGGCGAGTCAAAAAAAAAATTACGTCTTATCCACAAAAACCTAACCACTTCTCTTTAACCTTTGCGGAAAATGTCATAAGATAAAGGACAGGTGTAAAGGGGAATTCCAAAAGACTTAGGAAGACAACCGCGCGAGAGAATCCGAATGCACTTACACTAAGCAACGTAATCATCAGTCCCCTGCCCATCATATCCAACCCCAATTCCAAAATAGTTGGAACAAAGTGTTAATTGTGAATAAAATCAAAATGCAATGACTTTCAGATCACATGAGCCAATAGGTTATTTACAATAGAACATAGATAACATTTCAAATGTTGAAACTGAGACATCTAACATTTTTATCCACAAAATGAGCTTATGTCTCAAAAAAGTTGGGACACAGGCAAAAAAGGGCTGAAAAAGCATTTAATATATGAGAGATACTGCTGAAAGAACATTTAGCATGTAATTAAGTTAACTGGCATCAGTTGTGTAACATGATTGGCTGTAAAAGGGATGTCTTAGAGAGGCTAAGTTTCTCAGAATTAAAGATGGCAAAAGACCCTCCCACTTTAAAAACAATGTTCCTCAACGTCAAATTGCAAAGGCTTTGACAGTCTCATCATCGATGGTGCATAACACCATCAAAAGATTCAGAGAAACTGGAAAAATCTTGGTGCGTAAGGGAGTCGGGACAAGGCTGAAGACCTTTACTGGATGCCCGTGATCTTTGGGCTCTCAGACGCCACTGCATCACTCACCGGCATGATTCTGTCATTGACATTACTGAATGGGCCCAGGAATATTTCAAGAAACCACTGTCTGTAAACACAGTCCGCCGTGCCATCCACAGATGCCACCTAAAACTCAATCATGCAAAAAGGAAGCCATTGTTGCGCATGATCCAGAAGTGCCGCTGTGTTCTATGGGCCAAGGCTCATTTAAAATGGACTGTAGCAAAGTGGCAAAATGTCCTGTGGTCAGACGAGTCCAAATTTGACATCCATGATTTACAACAAGAGTGTTGTGTTCTCCGGGCTAAAGAGGAGAAAGACCACCCCTCCTGTTATCAGCATTCAGTTCAAAAGCCAGCATCTCTGCATGGTATGGAAATGCATTAATGCATATGGTGTGGGACACTTACATTTTTTAAAAAGTACCATGAATTCTGAAAGGAATATAAAAGTTTCAGAGCAACATATGCTCCTCATCAGACAACATCTATTCCAGGGAAGGCCTTGTGTATTTCAGCAGGACAGTGCAAAACCACATACTGCAGCTATTACAACAGCATAGCTTTGTAGTAGGAGAGTCTGTGTGCTGAACTGGCCTGCCTGCAGTTGTGATCTTTCACCGATTCAGCACATTTGCCACATAATTAAACGAAAAGTCCGACAAAGGCGACCCAAAACTCTCCAGCAGCTGGAAGCCTGTAATAAACAAGAGTGGGATCAAATTCCAATGGCTAAACTCAAGAAACTTGTCTCCTAAATGCCCTGATGCCTCCACTCTGTGTTAAAAAGAAGAGGAGATGCTACACCATGGTAAACAAGCCCATGTCCCAACTTTTTTGAGACCTGTAGCAGCTTTCAAATTTGAGATGATCTCATTTTATGGATAAAATTGTAAAATTTCTCTGTTTCAACACTTGCTATATTATCTCTGTTTTATTGTGAATAAAATATTGGCTGCTGTGCTTTGAAAGTCATTGCGTTTTGATTTTATTCACAATTTACACTTTGTCCCAACTATTTCGGAATTGGGGTTGTACCTTTTTTTACGCAGTTGGCCAGCTGAATGGTCGTCGCTTTAAATATTGCAGCTGCGCAGAATTGTGGGATAGCGATATCTCCCATCTTTTTGAAAAGGATTGTTCTGTGTACCCTATGGGGCACCTTTCCTTGACATTTGTAGAATTCGAACCCCCTTGTCATAGCTGCCACGTAATTTTTTCCGGATCATTTATCGGGAGTTAGGCACTTTCCTAGGCAAAAAATACTATTCTGCCTCAGCCTCGCTCCTTCGAAATTTGGGATAAGCCTGTACCGTTTGACAACAAAATTTAGGGGAATTACCGCCGCCTAATGGTAGGGAATGTGCAGCGTCGGGACATCAGGGGGTGGGGTCGGACATCAGGGGGGTGAGGACTGATGTCCTACACTCCGCAGCGAGGGCTCACTCCGTCGCTTCGGGGTTTCGGGCTTGTTTCGTTCGCTTATTTCGCCAAAGATGTCGTCCTGCGAAGCCTTTCAGGCGCAGCTGGCCTCAGTCATGCATGTTTTAACAAACACAGCTGTCGCAGAAATTACAGAACTATTCGATAATGGGTCGGCTACATTGAGACTGGAGTTGAGCTGTAGCCGAAGAGAGAACGAAGCGCTGAAAAGCAAGTTGCAGCGGATGGAGAGAGAGTTAAAGGCTGCACAAGACAGCGGAAAGCTAACGTCCGGTAATTCTCGACACCCCATGCATTCCGAAGTCCAGGAATACGACCGATTCCAAAAAACTCGAAGATGTAAGTTGAATCCCGTTGGCTGTTACATACGTTTATCCGAAATATCACCGGCAATATAGAATAAATATTATACTTTAGGCTAAACGTACAAGTTTGTTGATGGTGTTTTACTATTGTCCCGTTAATAGCTAAGGTTGCGGGGAAAAGAAGTGTTCCCACCCGCGCGAATACCATCGCTCAGGAGGTTCCGGCCACAGGTGACCAGAGCTGCTCTGTAAAGATGGAAAATGAACAACTGGATTCCTTTAACAAGGGCAAGGTAAAATCAGGGAAAATTTAAACCGCTGAAAGCCCACCCAGTCTCTGAAAGACCCGTTTTATCGGGGGCGCTCTCGAGATGATCCAGAATACATGCAGTCTATGGGGCTGTATCCCCAAAAAATGCTTCGTTCATTGGGGCGGCCGGGGATGTTTTCCGTAGATAAAGTCGGGAAAACAACAGTAATTACATTTGTTGATTATTTACGGGTTTTCAATTGCGATAAAATACGTCTGTGTTCGTAATAGTGATGTCAAGCACTACGAGCCATTTTATGGCATTCGCCCCGAAGGTTTAGTATGGTTTTAAAATTCCTTGTGGTAGTGTTCTGTGCACTTTAATTTTATTACATTATAGTTTTACTGCTGAAAAATATATATACTTGTATAAAATCTAGCTGCTTATTTTGTGCTCAACATTAGGCTGTAAGAAAACAGTCTGTGGGAAAGTAGCATACGGATAGGAGGGGCGTGCCACCTGGGAATGAATTACCGACTCATATCTGGGAAATGTACCAACTCAGGAAGATAAGTTGTTTCTATCTGTTCCAGGCCTTGAAATTGAGTTCCTAGGCGCAACGGCATCCCAGGCAGATGTTTCAAAAGAATCGCATGTTTGTGTAATGTTCTGATTGGTTGCTTGAATGAACAAGGAACACCCGGCTAGAAGTGCATAAGAATGTTTGAAGTTGTTCAGCCGAGACTGACCTCTGACTGCTGGACAGTGTCCCTGTTCACTCTCTCATTCTGCAGAATTATATTGCAGTAAACTTGACTTCGGTTTGCTCTCTCATTCTGCAGAATTATATTGCAATAAACTGTTTTTTAAAAATAAATCTTTTTAGCTCTGCTGTGACGACAGTCCCAGTGAGCGGAGCTTTTCTAATGCAGAGTCCTCCAGCTTCCGTCTGTCTATCTGCCTGTCTGTCTGTCCGGCGTCAACTTTTCACTTAAAATCTGAATATCTCAAACTGTCCGATAACTTTTTTTTCTAATTTGTTGTGAGTCTTCCTTATGATGTTCTAATGATCCTCTGCGAAAATTTGAAAATTCTACAATCCGGTTTTTGAGAAATTCGGCATTTTGGACTTAGAAAATCAGTGTTTGTGCTCATTTTTTCAGTCTTGCATTAATCTGTCATGTGTTAATATTGCAATATTTTTCAAGGATTTCTGAAATTAAGTTATGTCATGGACATTTCAGTCATCCTCAGTGGAGCTCTCTTGGCCGACAGGCCTCTTGGGTTTTTTTTTTTTTTTTTTTTTAACTTGATCGAAGAATTTCTTATTACGACTCAGAGAAAATACTTCACACAGGAGACCCCGAAGCAATTGGCCAGTTTTTTCGTTCGGCCATACTCCGAACGTCTGTCTTAGTTATCCCTTGGAGAATATAGATGAAATAGAATATTTACAAAAACTGAAACCATGGTTATTGTGATCATTGTCAGGCAAGTCCGGGGGCTGGTGAATATTAGTTCCATTTTTTGCAATAAGTCCAAAACCAGTGAAGCAAACTGCAATAAGCAAGATGGCAGGAGAGTGAGCGCTTGGTCTTTCCTGCATGCACAAGCTATCATACAGTTTCAGAACCATCCCATCTCCCCTTCTCAATTTTTTTTTTTGCATGGTATACTGTGCAGTGTCTAGCATGGTGATACTGTGTTAATTGTAGTCCCCGGACAAAGCCTGGTGGGTACTATGGATTCATGTATGTCGTCTCCGTTGCCACCGCATCCATAGAAACTTTCTTGTGGATGCTCTGCAGGCTGTAATTTTTGACTGATTATATTTGTTACTGATAGGTGTTGTACTGCACTTAGGACACCTATCGATTTTGCTCGCCATGGCGACAGTATCGGCTGAATAATATGCAAATTAGTGGCAAAACGTAGAGATTTCCTTGTGGATGCCGTAAAGGCTGCAATTTTTGACCGATTACTTTCATATTTGGTATGGACATGTGTTACACTTCCTTTATGACACCTATCAATTTTTGTTCCCATGACGACAGCATTGGACAAATAATGTGCAAATTTGCTCTGTAACATACACTCTTCCTTGTGGACGCAGTACAGGCTGTAATTTTTGTCCGATTACTCTCATATTTGGCATGTTCTTGTGTTATACTTCACTTATAACACCTATCTATTTTCATTGCCATAGCAACAGTATTGGCCTAGTATAATACGCACATTAGTGGCAAAACATAGAAATTTTCTTGTGGACGCAGTTCAGGCTGCAATATTGGACCGATTTACTTTCATATTTGGTATGGACGTGTGATATACTCCACTTATAACATCTATAGATTTCGGTTGCAATTATGCAGTATTGGCCGAATAATGCGCGTTAAAAGGGTGAAGCAGGCTTTTGGGGGCTGCACCCTTGCGATCACAGCCAACTGGACTTAAGTTAGCATTCTTAAATGAATGAAATTCAGAGAATACTAAAAACCTGTTCCCTAACTCTGAACTCCAAGTATAAATGAGTTCCTGAGCTCATTAAGGGAGTAGCACTACATATGAAGTTAGTCAGTTTCCATGATTTGTAATCACTATTGTTCGTACATTATTTTTAAATGGTCTGAGTTCTCACCAGAATTTTTTAGGAGAATAATTCGAGGGGAGAGTCGTCTTAAATAGCCGGGGGTTCAGGAGGGAAAAACCCAGCTGAAGCTGTTGCATTATGGGATTTATTGAAACTAAAGCAGTTTCATGTACATTTCTGTTGTAGATTGGATTAAAGAATGCTCAGGCAGTAATGTCAATTCATCTTGGCTCAGTTATTGGCAGCGGTCTCAAGGCTGATTTATTATTCCTATGAAAAAACCACCTTACCATATTTTGTACATTAACATGAAGGGGAACTTCATGTGAGGGATGTGTATTTATATCCTTATTTTATGTTAGTCTAAAATAATTATTATTGAATTATGAGCCTTCCTCTGCAACTAACATCTGTTTACAGATAAGTTTCCAAATCTTTTATTCAGGCACCTATACTATAGTAGTCTTGACTAAAACTCCTCTAACAATTTGTAATATTAAAAATCATAACAAATGTTGTCTCCTTGTGGGAGATTGTGTGACCAGCTTGTGGTCAGGCAGGTTCAGCTCTTTTTATGCATTGCTCAGGGCCCTCTGCTTTTTCCAGCTGAAAAAAATGTGCTGAACACTTTCTTGAACACACCTGTTGCCCGCGTGATGCGGGCATCATTTTGGACACTCCTCTCTGGAAAGTAAGCAGAAGGAGTAAAAATTAATAAAAATATTATTGTCAGTGGAGCAGAAGTTAGTTGAATTAATTGGCAACGCTGGTAATACACCAGTGACTGCAACTGAGGGCACTTCATTATAGTGTGCATTACATTAAAATATCAGAACAGAAGTTTAATAGCAAAACTTTTTACTCACCTAAATTTGTCTGCAAGCTTTAATTACTAGTTAAGCACACTTCACAGATTTAGATTATTAATACAATACATGAATTGACTGATAAAAATTATAAGCTACTGGGGGGGAATCATTTAAGGACTTGAATTTGGTGTTCTTTTACTTAAGTCGGAAAAAATGAGTACTACTTTCAGCACAAATTATTCTCTGCTGCGGAATTTCAGTATTTTAACTTGCCAATAGAGATGTGTGGCCTGTTTCCAAAACAAGCTAGCCTGGTCCTTTTGTTGATCTGTAATATGCAAACAACTGTTGGTGGTCATTCACACCAGATTGCCTTCATCCAAATCCCAGGCAGACAGTGCTTCCTTCAACCCATTCGGGATTAATTCACCAGTGTGTTCATCAGGAAAAAAGAGGTCTGCGGGCACCTGCTCTGCAGATTCCAGCCGTCAATTAATTGGATTGTCAGGCTACTGTATGGCTTGGTGGTCCGGCTGGACTACAAATCGGCAGTGGTGGCGAAAGCTACAAGTTGGTAAATCTCTTTTAATACTTTTACCCGACACTCCTCGTGCAGTTCTGGTAGGCACTTCTGAGTGAAATGCTTCCGAATATGTAACTGGCATAACCAAAAATAGTCGGTCTTCCAGGAACTCAGAAAAAAGTAGAGTCCAAACGAAGCCTAAGATAAAAAGCCTTGATTAAAGCATGGCTGAAATAAATTAAAAAGACGACATGTTTCGACCGACATGGTCTTCGTCAGGGCGTAACCTGATGCAGCGATTCCAAAGCCCAAATCCCCATTTTGGCACAGCCTGACACCCACTTAGGTGCACCACTACCCTGCTGCATGGTCCCAAGTGTCAGGGGAGTAAGTTATATGGTCATTTGGGGTTTACCATGGTTACTGGGAAATTTGACAGGAGAGTCAGCATTACATTTCAGGTGACAGAACCATTGGACAACCAGCAGGCCCTATTAGTGCTCTGCCATCAAGAAAGTTATGGCGGGTCCTAGAATGTTGAGACAGGGCTGAGACAGACTGGTGGAGACCAGGGCCCGTATTCACAAAGCATCTTAGCGCTAATAGTAGGTCCTAACTGTCGGATTTAGGAGAAACTCCAAAAAAAAAAAATGGGCGTGTCAGTCGTAAATTTAGGACTCTTAATTATTTTCACTAAATGTTATTCAAAAAGCATTTTAGGCTTAAAAGTAGCTTGTAAGTCTGGGAGAGCTTAAAAGTAGTCAAGAGGACTCCTAACCAGGGTTATTATCCCCCGCCAACACGAAGTGGGAGGGGGATATAGGTTTGACCGTCCGTCCGTGTGTGCGTCCGTCCGTCCGTCCGTCCGTCCGTCTGAGATAAAGAGGACAGCTTTACTCAGAAACTACTACAGATACAGCAACCAAATTTGGTGTGTAGCTTCAGACCATAAAGGCCTTGATTGAGTTCGAAAATGAGAAGCGCACGATTGGCGGGGGATGTTGTAGACCATGTCGACTTGTTATAGTTAACGAACACTAAAACTAGCTGTGAAAAAAATAATTTAGTTAACTGACATAAAAATGTCAATTTTTTTAAAAAACAAAGTAAATAAAAACTACAATGGACAATACAAAACTAACTAAAACTAAACTGAATTGCAGATAAAATTAGCTTCGTTTTCGTTCATAGTTTCGTTTTCTCCCTCGATTACTGTCCTGTTCAGTCAGAGTTAACCGGTTGCTTCCAGAGGGGGGAAGCATAGCGGCTATTAGCTGCCGTAGTTGCTGCAGGCTTCAGCCGAAGATGATGCTTCACATGCAGAATTCAGCCAAAAGGGTCTAGCTGCAAACGCACGGAGGAGTGGAGCTCCACTACTTCTCTAATTCAGCGCCGTCAGAAGGGCTCACAGTCCATTGGGGCCCACAAAACCCACAGTAGACGCCATGACAAAATTATTTTGCATAGATTTACCCAGTGGTGTGCACAGATAGATGCTAGGTGGTGCTACAGCACTTGCCTCTTTGCCCTTTATCAATGAAAGTGCCCTTTTGAAACTTAGTTTTTTTTTAAATTATTATTATTAACACTTTAGTGGGGCCAATGTTGAAATGATCTTTTAGAAAAGCTGTCTGATTAAAAACTACTGAAAAAAATGCCCCGAAATGGGCCACCTCCTCACGAGCTTCCGACCTCTCTTCCTTTGTCACGTGAACACGTGCAGTGCATATAGATGCGCTCACAGAGATATAAGAAAACTAGAGTGGACGCCATGTGGGCTGGGCTAAAGCGCTGACGGCAGAATAGCCGCCTCGGAAGTGACAGGATTGTCCACTCCAGTTTTCTTATATCTCTGTGGATGCGCTGCAGGAGCATATCAGCTGAGCGACTGGAAGCCACAGTCTTGTGCCCCGCCAGCCAGGTAACACACAGATCAAGTGAAATCGTACAGCCCAACCTGTAATCATTTTGTTGTGCAGTAGCATGTCTCATACACAGTGATGGTCCGTCGGCAGAAACGCAGGGCCAGCAATAACCTCACCTTTCACTTCTTAATGACAGACACCTCTCGCAGTCTACCTCCCCGATTAGCAACCGTTGCTCAGACTGATTGGAGGAACCGACGAGAATCTAACTTGTTTTTGAAAGCCTTGTTATACATTGCAGTACGAAATTATACGGCGTTTAACTTACTTCCGCACACCAATGGCTACGGAAAAAAATATCAATAGCCTACGTCTTTATAATTTCCGAATTTGCGTAAATTAATTTGCGACGTTCATTGAACAATTAGCCATGAGAATCCGTTCTATATACTCTGAATGTGACAGCTAAAGTGCGTTGTTAGGTAAGAAGCACAACTGAGTGAAGACGAAAATAATTGCGAAAGTATAAGTCCGTGAAAGTTTGATATTTTTTGCAGATTGTCATCCTTGTAGATTCACATCAATTATATCAACATAGCCAACAGGCAATTGCTTTGAAATTAGCATTTCTTAATCATTACGTGTCACGCATTGGTGGTAGCTATTCTGTTAATGAACTGTTTGATTGTTAATCAATCAAACCTGATCGCAAACAGTTTAAGAGCAATTATCCGGGAAAGGCTGATGTTACTGAAGGCCTTCCTGGCATCTGACGGTACGCCACTGCTCATACAGCACCAAACAGCTGTGCATTTTTTAGCCGACTGGTCACCTGATTAGCTAGTTTAATGCTATATCCCAAATCAATGATAGATAACGTGAGGACGACCACCACAAACAATGTCGGTCGACTTTGCAAATCTATCTGTTAAGCTGAACGTTTTCTTTTGTGTTGGTTTTCTTAGGCAACATAAATGAACACAGAAAGAAGAATCAGGCAGTTCCCCATTGCCTGAGAGAAATATCCCCATAAAGGCTACCCAAGTGCCTTCTTGTAATGAATGACAGTAGTCATGAATTGCATTGAACATGTGCGTGTAATGTTTATTTTTTTTAATCTCACACTATAATAACATGTTCCACGAGTGCAAAAAAGTGCCCTCCCCCTCCCCCCTGAGCACTTGCCCTCCCATAAATCCAGTGGCGTGCACAGACATTATCTAATATTAATACTAATGCATCAGAGTTTAAACAAAGCCATTAAGGCATGCAATATTGATGAAATACATTTCAGTAACCCCCTTCTTTAAAAATGGTTCAATCCATGCTTCATGCTCGTATTGGAAAATTGTCTGTGTTTTTTTGCTGGCGTGGTTGCGAACTAAGGCGGCAAACAGGGATCACCGTCCTTGCGAATATGATGTGCAAGAGCAAACAAACAAACGCACACAAATCTGGACGCCAGAAAAGACTAGAGAGAGGACAGGAAGGGCAAAGCAGGGGTCCAGAACATTACAAAATTCTTTTCAGAGGTGAGAGTATTAAACTAGCTTGCTATGTTAGCTGTTCCGGCTGGCTGTTCAGCTGCTAACATAACGTTAATGTAACATGCAGTCAGCTGAGTAAATAATCGCCTGACAAGAATGACATTACTCAGTTATTAACGGTATGATCTACCGAAAAGATCGGTAAGGTTATCATTTGCCAGCCATCATAATATGCCGTCAAAAAATTTGGTAGCAGCAGCCTAGGACATGTTCCTCCGTTCTTATGAGTGGTTACTGCATACTCGGCTCTCTCTAGATGTAATTGACTGTACACGCTAGGTTTGGCTAGCGAACTACATGTAGTCAGTGCGGTAACCTTAGGTGTAACTTAAATAATCGCTTGTCAAGGCTGACATTACTTTTACCTTAATTGTTTACTAAAACTAAACTGCTACTTTAGCCTGTTGACATAAGTCTTGCTCACGCGGGGGGTAATTTTACAGAGCTTGCCCTCCTCCTAACAATAGCAAAATGAAGCTGGGTGCTTAGAGCTGTGGTACTGAGAGGCCCATTTAGATCCTGTTTATTCCAAGACTCGGTAGGTTAGTTCATCATCAGTTGTTCCATGGAACATTACCATAAATGTTTACGAAAGTGATATGAAATGGAACAATTAAACCTTTATGCACTGCTACTTCAGAATCAGCTGTAGTCACTTCATCTGACCCTGACCCAGCAACAGATCCTCACCACCAGCAGTCTGAATATGTTTTTGATGGCTATTAAATTAGTGAATAAGACAACTAGTAATTCATAATTCACGTATTGATACTCTCTTTGTTGAGTGGTTTCTTTTAAAAAAGGAAAAATTGGGTGTATTGCATTAGGCACTGTCAAGAACACTGAGAAACAGAAAAATAATGAATAACATCATGATATATTGTCGCTAAAGAGTGGCAGTGAAAAGTCGGGGGCGGGGGCCCACACTGATATTCTGTCAGGGGCCCCAGAATCAAAGCAACTGCCTTGCGCACATTGTTAAGAAGATGGTTAGCTCTCAAACATGGCAAAAGCTGCGGAAATAACTGAGCATGAATGACTGTATGGGGTGAGATGGATTGGATTTTTTTTTCCCCAGTTATATTAGTATCATCAGCGTCACCTTAAAAAAGATGATGGTTAAAGAATACAGGATTAATAAAGGACTTGGTAAAAACATATTTGCTGTCATACATTATCCTTGTCAGCTTCTACAAATTAAGGCCTTCCTCCTAATAGCTGAAAAACTAAAACTAAGACTAAAACTAAACTGAAACTAGTGAATTCCTCAAAATAAAAACTAAACTAAAACTGCTTAATCACTCGTTCAGCTAACTAAAACTAAACTGAAATAAAAAAGCAAACACTAAAACTAAATTAAAAGTAAAAACTAATGAAAATTTCAAAACTATAATAACCTTGCCCCTAAATTGCTATAACCTATTCGCAAAGAATCGGAAAATGCTGCTGTTGAAAGACGGAATGACTTGGAAATTCTGAATGATGCGCAGTTGTTGAAAAGATATTGGATTGACAGTGAAGGGATTTTATTTTTTATGGATTTTGTGAGGGAGAGAATTACGTCTCCAACCATGAGAGAAAACCCAATAAGCCCCGAAATAAAAAAGTTTGACAACACTTTGTTACATGGCCACTGGAAAAATGCAACTTTGCAACGTGGACAATTTAGGGATTTTACAATCATCTGTTAGTTGCTCCATTCAGCAAACAATCAATGAGCTCTGTGAACCCCTTATCATCCAACATTTTATCCGGTTTCCAACTGACATTCGCGAACAACACAGAATCAAACTTGAATTCATGCCCATCTCAGGTATGCCCGGTATCATCGGTGCTGTTGACGGGACCCATATTCTAATTCTTTCTCCGACCCAAGATGAAGAGGTATTTGTAAACAGAAAAAAGTTCACTCCAGCAACACCCAGATAGTATTTGATGCGGAATACAATATTTTGGACATTGTTGCGAAATGGCCAGGATCCATGCATGCACGCATGACTCCCCCATTTTAATGGAGTGCAGCTTATGCCAATTATTTGACAGGCATTATGCGCCTGTGGGATCCCACTTGCTCGGGGACATCGGCTTTGCTGCTGTACCTCCTCCTGCTATGCATGAATTATTTTATTAGGCTATTGGGGGAGGGTTACATGTAATAGATCATCATAATACTAGCTTATGTCATATTTTGTGCACATATTTAAATTGCAGGCTATTCATTACAAACCAAGCTTAGTATACCTTCCTGTTTATACGATAGCCCGTTAATAGGGTGCAATCTCGGAATTCCTCTGTGATTGGAAACCATACTACCGCATCTCGGAATCGTCTGCCGTCCGAGACTCCGAAGGGAATGCATTGATCTGTGGGATGATGTTATCCCACGCATCCTGCTTGGATTTGCTGTTCAACCCCGAGCCACATCTCCCTTTCATTACATGCTTTCGCTTCAGCACCAACTGGCCCAGCAGCAGTAATTGGTCATGGCTACAGGTGGGCTGTCGTGTCCTTTTTGAACTTTCATCCATGACAGTTTAGGGCAAAAAAAAACTTGCACGGGCCGACATTTAAATGATCGTAACATATTCTCATTGGGTAATAAGTTGCTAATTATTGGGGCAAATGACGCGTTTTATTATTGTCTCGTTTTATGCTATTGCGTTTTTACAACTCTCTTTTTCCTATGTCTGTTTATTTGCCTACAGCGTGATATGTGGGGACTGCACATAGTGCATTTTCAGGAGTGCTCAATATGTTGTTATTTTATGGGACAAACCAGCCGCTTGGACTATTTCCTCATTTTTTTACCGCCATGGGTTGTATGTGGGATATTTTTTTCTATTGGCCGCCCTGCCACCAAACAACCAATCACCGTGCTTATTGTCCCTAGACTTGTGCATGAGAATTGACGTCATCCATAGCAACGGAGATTTACTCCCACCTGCCTTAGAGCTACTCCTAGTCAAGGAGTGACCAGTTTTCTTCTCTAAAAGTTGCTCTCAGCGGCTTTGTGAATAACTTAAGATTTTACTCCAACATAAAATGTTTTAGTGCAACTGAGGAGTACTCCTAGCTGTAATACCGGGCAGTGCAATGATTGGACCAGCATGGTGTATAGTCTGATTTGTTATGTTAGGCTATTTTGTGCATTTATGGCACCCCCTACCGGTCGAGATGATTGAGGCTTTCAGGCTATGTTTAAGGTTCTTCTGTGGACATATCCTGTGAGTTTTGTAATGATTTGAAAAACTTTATGATTTATAGTCTGATTTGTGTTTATACCACATTGCTTTGTTTCGCATTTTGTTATGACTTGAAATTCACAACAAAGAAAACCAGCATTGAAAACTTAAATTTATTCTTCACTGAAAAAAAAAAAAAAAACGTTTACAAAAAAAATCCACAGTTTAATCCCCTAATAACACTCTAATGCCACTAATTAACTCTGTTGCCAAAACAAAAACTATGCTCTTTCTCTGCTCTGTTCTGACCAAAATCACAGCATTTATATAGACTAGCAACGTTCTGGAAAGATCAACAGGATTCCTGGGTAATCCTGCCCCCTCCAGGCAGGAAGGTCCCAGAAGCTTCTAGAAAGCACTAGTCTATTTCAAAGATATTACATCAGATCATGTTTTGCTACAGACAAGCCACCAGAGGGTGCTGAAGAACAAAATAAATATTGCTGGCCAGCAAGGCAGCAAAAACATGTATATAACAAATCTCCATTTATAAATGAAATATAATGCTGTACATAAAATACTCATACATAACACCTCCCCTCTTTAAGAAAAGAAAGGTTTGCTAAAATTTTTTTCTTTTGTGAAAATTACCACAATTTTATCAGTAATCAGTATAATCTTGAACAACCAGTGCAATTTTCACAATCAAATAGAAAAGTAAAATTACATTTTTCACAATCAAATAAAGAAATAAAATCGCATTCGTAAAATTGTATCTGGGATAACATTATCTTTTCCCCTGATGTAATCTTTAATTCTTGTTTTTAAACCTATGCAAGAATGTGAGGGAATTGTGATCACTGAAGACCTTGATGGAAGTAGCTGAACAAGTCAAATAGACTTCAAAATGTTGTAAAGCCAAAACAAGTGCCAAACATTGTTTTCTAATTGTTGAATAGTTTTTCTGATGTTTATCAAACTTTTTGGAAAAAATTACAAACGGGATGATCTACTCCATCAGTGTCATCTTGCAGTAAAACTGCGCCGGCACCAATATCACTGGCATCAACAGCCAACATGAACTCCATTTTGAAATTATGAGATGAGAGACCTGGTGCATTTTTGAGGATAGCTTTCAGCTGGTCAAATGAATTTTGATACTTTTCATCCCAAACAAATTTTGTAATTTTCTTCAGTAAATTTGTCAAAGGTTCAGAAACGATAGAGAAATTTTTACAGAATTTTCCGTAGTAGCCAACCATCCCTAGAAATCTCAATAGTTGTCTTGTAGTTGTAGGCTCAGGAAATTCAGTGATAACTTTTACTTTTGCATCAATAGTTTTGACTTGACCCCGTCCTACAATATGACCTAAGTGAACAACTTTAGCTTTACAAAAGTCACTTTTGACAAGGTTGATAGTCAGCCTGGCATCACTCACTCTCTGAAAGAAGTTTCTGATGTAGGTGAGGTGCTCTTGGAAGCCGTCACTGGTGATGATTATGTCATCGATATAGGCCTCACATCCTGGTAGTCCAGCAATCACTCTGTTTACCAGACGTTGGAAGGTGGTTAGAGAATTTTTCATTCCAAATGGCATGACTTTGTATTGGTATCATCCATCTTGTTTAACGAAGGCAGAGATCTCCTTTGCTCTGTCTGTTAGAGGGATCTGCCAGAAGCCCTTGAGGAGATCAAATTTGGTGACATACTTTGACTGTCCAACTTTGCCAATGCAGTCATCAATCTTGGGAACAGGATATGAGTCCGTTTTTGATAGAGCATTCGCTTTTCTGTGGTCTGTCACCATTCTATATGTTCCATTGGGTTTGGGAACTAGGATGCATGGAGAACTCCGGTCATTGTTTCAAGCAGATATTTGACTACTTGTTGAAGGTATTTCTGCTTCTCTGGATTCATTCTGTAAGGATGCTGTTTTACAGGCTTGGCATCATCTTGTACGATGACATCATGGTAAACCATATCAGTCCTTGATGGAACGTCAGGGAATATGTGACTATATTCAAATATGAGCTGCTTTAGCTGTTGTTGTTGAAAAGGGTCCAGATGGGAAAAACTTGGCGCCAATATTTTGAAGAATGTCTGAATTTTCAAGTTTGACTGGACCAGGTTCATTTTCCAAGGGGCAGTCACAAATCTCTTCAGAATTTTCCAGTTCAATTGTATTTACCACATTGACTGGCCTTGACTGGCTAAGTGTCTCTGTCAATGTATTCTTTCAGCATGTTGATGTGACACATTTGTTTTTGTTTCCTCCTTCCAGGAGTTAAAATGACATCATTTAGACCACTGACTTTTTTGAGGACAGTGTAAGGGCCAAAATATCAGGCTCTTAGAAGGTTTCCAGGAACTGGCAAAAGTGCAAGGACTTTGTCACCAGTTTTAACACTTCTGTCTTCTGAATCAAGGTCATATCTGGCTTTCATTTTTCCCTGAGTTTCTTTGAGATTAGACTTAGCAAAGTTACAAGCCTTAGAGAGACAATTACGGAAGTCAGAGACATACTGAAGCAAGTTCATTGGGTCATCATCTTTGGCCAGAAACTTTTCCTTCAGGAGCTTCAGAGGTCCACGAACATGTTGAATAAGGATGTTTTATTTCACCCTTTACAAAGCATGACATTTGCTAATGAATGATTTATGAAGACGTTATGTCTCATTTATGAAGGCATTATACTTGCTGTATAAAGCCTTTATGAGCAACTCTTCAAATAAAGCGTGACCTAGTCTCTTTAAATAATGTTACATATCTTAACTTACGGATTCTGAATAATATGGCATAGTCTACTAGACTCAGAACTGTAGAACTCGCTAGTTGCTAGTCTAATGATGACAGGTGATTCTGAACATCAAGACACGGTTTTGGAATGGGAAGTTCGGAAAGTCTTCTGAATTCCAGGACAATTTCATTTGACTCTGTGAAGAAAACTAGTAAAATGCATCAATATGCATTAAATAGTAGGCTAACATAATGCCCGTCAGTGGGGTCGTTTTGTGAGTTCATCAAATTTTAACCAAACACACGCTTGCAATATCCTATTAATTTAACGTCAATCTTACTGCTTCCTTGTCCCCTTCCAAATGAAAACTGCTGGCTACATGAGGATCAATTATGGCAAAACAGCTGGTCAGGTTTTAACATTTGAAAGCCTGCACCTCCAATGCTTGCTTCTTTGATTCTCTTAGCTTTGCCCCTCCTCCTTTGCTTTTCAATATTTTTCTCCGATCTCCATTGTCATTGATTCACATTTCTAGACTGTTAACGCAATAGGGGACAAGCAAGGCCATTGGTCAAACAAATTTCCCAGCAAGCCTGCCTTCGTCAACATTTTGAGCTAAAATATACAAATGGTGGATTGCCTAAGCCTAACACACAGCTTTTTTTTGGAAAAAAACTTTTTTTGAATATTGCTAAAGCATAAATTAGATAAATACAAAGACATTAATTTGAACTGGAGGACACCCGTAATGGCCAAGTACAACCAGCAAAAGTGGTTTATAAAGCTTTAATGCTTCTAAATTAGGAGACTGTTAAAGTGTGTTCTGGACAATAAGTAAGCATTCAAAATGACTTATTGCTGAATATATCCCAAGTCATGGGAAGTTAGGTCTGTGAAAGCAAATAACCGGTTCAACTATGCAGTGTTCTGCCCGGATGAATTCCATCATGCCCTCAAAGCAGACTACCACTGATTGCACCTGTGGACCGGTATGTGACTACTGCAGCAGTGCTGGGTAGTGAGAAACCATGGCAAGTGGGAAGTTGGCAGCTACCTCGTTGCCGACGATAACTTAGAAGATCAGTGACAGTTGCACCGAAGTAAAAATATTGTATTGCAAATGTTGCAAAAGATTTGTATTGCACTGTAGCTGTTTTTGCATTATAAATTGCGATTCTATACCAGACATTTTGGACCCTGGAAGGTTTTGCAAAATACAAGTTGTGGCATGGCGTGACACCGGTGATTGTGACTTCTCTGGTATACGGTGCACCTCTAGGTACTAAACTGGCCCACCTGGAGTCCAGACCATTTCCCATTGAAAATTTTGTGGATCATGAAGCACCAAGTATGATGATGGATAAATGCGACTGGTGTCATCAATTTCTAAACAGCTGCAGAGTGTCATTAAAAAGAGAGCTGATGTTTCGCAGGGGTGGACATGCACCTGTCCCAACTTCACTGGGGCATGTTGCAGATGTAACATTCTTAAATGGCCATTTTCAATTTAAAAAAAAAAAAAAAAAAACATTGAGAAGTTAAAACATTACTTTTTTTGAGAACAATTTTTTTTTAAATTTAATATCATGGCGCATGCAGATTTCACATAAATATCATACATGTAATATCAGTAAACAGCTCAAGTCATGCCCTCTGACAGGTTGCTACCCACAATGCTTGTGTATCAGTTACATTGCTACCAGAGAGGCCCCATGCAACAGAGCAGTGATGGAATTAACTGCCTCATTCCAGGCCTTCATCATAAAACGTTACTTATTTTGTCTTTATACGTCTTTCAGTGTAATTCAGGTAAAAGAGATTTGCAAAATACTGCTGGCTATTTTCATTTGTAATATACGGCATTGTCCCCGTTCTTCTGGAATTGATGTACTACAGCAGTCAGTAATGGGTCCTGTCAGTATTCACTCAGATGGCTGCAAGCTGGATTGGCACTGGACATGGCCCAGAAGTCTGTCGGAACCAGTGCGGGTCCAGATGTTTCTTTGTGATGGGTTTGAATTGGGGCAGGATTCAGAGTTCCTGTTGCTCAGAATCTTTACTCTTCCTGTTTGTCAGCCTGTAGATGGGAGGCAGAATTGGCGGCTCGGAGATGATTGGAGGGAAGAGAATCCTAAGGACAGTCGGTCACAGTCTGAACAGGAAATCGGTGAGAACATCAGTGGTAATATTCCTTGTGGGTTGATTATGATACATTTTTTATGGGTAATATGTAACCCATTGGGATTAGTATTGTTGCATTTGCAATAAGAAATTATAACGGGCAGTGCCATCAAGTTAACTCTAGTTTTCGTATTACCCTTTGACTGCTGTTTAGATTAAATGATATTGCTATTTTTGCAGGAACTTCAGTTGGATCTACTGCTGAAACTGTTGGAGCACCGCTCTGTAAGGAGGAAGTGGTGCAGCCCACCCTTGCAGGAGACCCAGCAGAACTCATGCAGGAGATGGAGGGGCAGCCTTTAACGCCAGCTCCCCCTCTGCTGGAGTCAGAGGACTTTGGGCTGGAGATTGAATGCGTTTGGAGACAACCGAGAATCATCTTGGAAAAATACATGCCAAGCCAAGGAAGCTCTGATTGCAGAGACGCCCAGTCAGATGACTTCTCTCCTCAGCGTGTCGGAGCTTTTCATTGGTCGCGCACAGAGAACAGCGAGGGCTCTCCCTTACAACCTGAGCAGCAACAAGATGGCCGCCTCATGAACGTACAGTGCCTTTATGCGCTGCTAGACCACACTGTAGCAGACAACGCATCCCCTGCAGTTTGTCCAGGGGGGAGCAGTGGAAATGCTCTGCGCAAGGTGAGTTCAGGCACATTAATGCAAGCTTTGTGTCGCAAGGGAATCGAGGGACAGGTGGAGCTCATCCACACATGCTGCAGAAATATGGATGCTTCTGAGCAGAAGACAGACGAGAAGCAGCGCAAAATGGGGAAAGATTACATATGTTTGGAGTGCGGTAAAGATTGTCCTGACTCCAAAATCCTGGAAGAGCACCAGAAGATTCACATTAGGAAGATGATGTTGACCGTGTCCAGCGGCGACAAAAGCTCTTCCCAGCTTCATACGCTCAGAGCACGTGAAAGGACTCCATCAGGAAAGAAGCAATACATTTGTGCAGAGTGTGGAAAATGTTACAGCTACAAAAGGTGCCTTGAATTTCACAAGTGCTTCCAACCAGAGAGAAACCGTTCAGCTGCAAGTTTTTTGATAAGTGCTTCTCGGTCAAGAGCTACCTCATAATTCACGAGCGCATTCACACCGGAGAGAAACCGTTCAGTTGCCAGGTGTGTGGCAAATGCTGCTCTCGTAAGTGCAACCTTATTAAGAATGAGCGAATTCACACCAGAGAGAAACCGTTCAGTTGCAGGTTTTGTCAGAAGTGCTTTCCCTACAAAGAATCCCTCATAACTCACGTGCGCGTTCACACAGAGAAAAACCATTCAGGTGCAACTTCTGTGGTAAGGGCTTCACCAATAGCAGAGGGGTTCGATCTCATGAGCGCATTCACAGCGGAGTGAAACCGTTCAGTTGCAAGGTTTGTGGCATGTGCTTCTTCCTTAAAGGCTCCGTTAAAATTCACGAGCAGCGCAAGCAAGGCAGAAAGAAACCGCTTACTTGTGAGTTGCTGGGAAAGCTGATGTCTGGCGTTATCTCGCCAGATAAATAAATGTTTCCAGTGTTCGAAATAAGGAAAACAAATAAGGTTGCCCGCAAGAATTTTTAGTTGTCCCGCGTTCTATCATTAGCATTTAAAAAACATTTTCCGCGTACTCGCATATTTAATTGAATAATGCGAAATAATGTTTCAATTTGTCGTGCAGGTGATATTCAGAACAATGCAATAAAATATAAAACGACAAAGTCTTCTGCCAAGCTAAAAAACTGTTAACCATAACTACTCTCCTGTAACTAAGTAGCCCGGTTCATTAGCATGCCGTTTCTTGAATATTTCTGAGCCGCGTTTTCTATCGCAGACCGGTCTTCATGACACCCCATCCTCTTTTTATCGGACTCGGCAGTAGCTCGCTATATCACGGGCAAGAACAGAGCTGACCTGTTTGACATGGCCTGGGGAAAGTGAGAGATATACAGGCTGTATGTACATGAAAACAACGTAGCCAGAATGCAGTCTTAAAGATTCCCGCTTCCTAAAGGTGTTAAATTACCAATTATAAATGAATATTTATGAAATTTTATATCAGGCGGTACGATTTCAGACAACCTTCCTCTCTGTGTCAATGAGCAGTGTGACGTTTCATGCTAGAAGAGAGCCAACCACCGCACGCACAGCAGTAATTTTGATTGTATATTCATACAATAAGTTGAAGCTTACAATATGAGCATCTAGAATTCACCACAAAAAAAAGATCCTTATTGTCATTTTCGAATGTACATTACCTTAGGTTGTTTACGGTCACATCCGGCGCGTTCGTGCCGTGAGTTTTCCTTTATTGGATCGCCCAAGCCTGAATTAAAGGGCATTCAATTAAAGTCATTAAAGGCATTAAAGTCAATTCCCATTGTTTTTGTTTATCGGCTCACCGCACCTGCGCAAACGAAATGAAATAGAAGGATTATCTACGCGTGCACACAAAACATTGGTTGATGAATGAAATTGGTCAAGAGACAATGCAAGATGTCAACAAAAGCAAGTGATCTGTTTGTAAACATTGGACGTTCAATGTCCTGTCTGTGAATTGTGTGGTGGGAAAAATATCCCAAAAGGTTAATTCAGAGTATTACTATAATCACATTTCAACAAAGAGAACTCAGCCCGGTTCTTTTGGCCCCTCAAAACTGCAACAAGACTGTGGAGCAAAGAAGAAACATAAACTCATAAATCTGCCAAACAGCAAGATAACAGGGCTGCAAGCTGGCCGACTAAGGCTGGCTAGATGAGCTAATCTTCCGGAATGACCTGAGCATTTGCACCTAAGTGTTACTGAATTGCTGAACCCAAGGTTTGAGAGGCTCATGTGGTCTTTGAGCGTCCTTGGAGGCTTAAAATTAATTTACACTTTGATGTAATTGTAAACTTATTAAGGGCGAAGGGTTGCTATATAACCATGAACCAATCAGAATTAATAATGTTGGACAAGGTGGGATGAGCCACGTTTAATCCCACCTAGAGGGACGTGCCAAAAGGGTAATAAATACGAGGGTTCGGACGGTCAGTAGTCAGTCTGTGGCGGGTGATTGAAGAAGAATGAATGCTATGTGGTTTGCATGGATTAAAGTTCTCCGTCGCCACGACGGATTTCCGTCATTTGGAAAATGAGAGCGGGGAAAAAAACAAAACGTTTTTTTTTGTTGTGGTCCCATTAAGGCTCTCCAATCTAATCATGATATTAAACTGACGCTGCTTTTAACAAATACAGCTAGCCTCCGACCTCCGCATCCGACGGTCGTAATACGCCCTCTTGTGGCCCTCGTAGAGCATGCATTTATAGATTCGTAGTGTTGTATCAAGTTGTAGCCTCATTGTTCAGAACAAAGCCTTGCGTGTTTTCTTATAAAAATGCACATACACGGGCTGCTTCTTGGCTAGCTAAATATATATGCAACCGTAAAGGAAAATGAGTTAATCACGAGGGTTGGAATCCGAAGGCTATTTATCAGCTTATTATGCACGAAGACACTTAAGCCCTTTTAACTAGAGATGACCGGCAAACATTTTGGTGGGAAAGTGAAGAATAATAATACATACAATTATATGTATATGTATACAATAATAATTGTCGTACAATTTTCCATTTTGTTACCTAGAGTGTGCATGACATATAGCACGTACGCTAAACCTGCTACACTCAACCTTTGGTTAATTCAAATTGTATATAGCTTCGTTACAGAAAGCTTCCTGAGTTATTGGCTCGCTAGCTACTTTTTAGCTTGGCCAATCTACCATATAAATTAGCGAGTTATTTGTGGGATAATATTTCATTAGCCCATTATGCACAAAGAAACCGATCTCTAGCTTGAGATGAACGGTGCATTTTTTTTTTTTGGAGGGAAGTAAAATAAAATGTAACAACATTACTAAATGAGGACAGCTGATGGGTACTCTGAGAGCGGCTTCTACGGTAAGTTTCTATTCGTTACTTATTGACGCCGCTGTGAAGTCAGTGTGCTGTTGAAGAAGACAAGGTTGGGGTGATAGTACGCCTACACAATATATATAGAGCTTGGCAACGTAACGTCACTATCTTGGTTGTCATTTATTTTTTTGCGTTTTCTACGTTCTATGGTTACAACCCCCCGCGAAATGACTCGTTTCCCCATCAGAATATAATCCGTTTGGTCCAATAACACTTGGAAAGTCGAGAAGAGCCGTACAATTAAATTATTTGTAGTCCTATTCAAATTAGCGGAGCGTTAAACCAGAAGTTAGCGACCGGCTTCTTTGTTAAATTTTGACGGCAGCTGGATCGACGAAGTCTCTACTGCTTCCGATGCTGTATCCAGTTCTTAGAACTTTGAGTGTGTTTAGATGAAGCTAATTTAGTATGTCAACATGGATGCACTGTCTGTTTTTGAAGGTTCCGACGTTTTGGCCATTGACAAAACTGTCAAAAATAAATGGAGATGGGCTTGGTTAAATGAAGGGGGGGGGGAATGGAAAGCCTGTCGGTACGTGATGCAAAAAAATTTAATTGCCGGGTGTGTGCATGTGCCTGGTTTGCCACTAAAAAATTGTATATGGCAGTAATGGCAAAAAAGTCCTAATGCGCCATCAGTCTGTGTGCATCCTCTAAGCTGCCGTTCGTGCTCTGCAGCACACCTCCTCCCTGCCTGGTGCAACTACCACTATAACCGAGGCACGCACATCTATGACCGACCTGCAAAAGCCTCCTCCTCCACTGCTGGAGTCAGAGCCCCTGGACCTGTAGCTCATTCCGAAAGACCCCAGAAACGGATGTCACTTGAGGAATTTGGTTTCGCTGTCAAAAAGCAGAAGAAATGAAAAGCCGGATAGCCATTTACACAACTGCACTTAATTTTTCTTTATTGTTGGTGCTGCTGAGTTTTGTTTTGTTGTTCAAAGTAATATAAATAACTTGCACTAAAAGGTTATGGAGATGGTTGAATATTTGTACGACTACATTATTTTTGAGTTAAGCAAAAATAAATGAAAAAAAAATGTTTTATTGAATAGATTGTTAAAAATTGAAATTACATTATAGTAACTAATGGAAAAGCTGTTCGAAATCGCCCCCTTCCTTTAAAATGCCATTGGTCTTGAGAATCTTAATAGTGTAGGCGAAGGTCTTTTTACAACTCGAATGCTTTAATAGAGAACAGTATACTGTGTATGTGGGCAAAGGGCACATGCACAGTATACTCCTTTTTACATGAAAACCTTTGGGAGTGACTGATGGGCAGAAAAAAAATGCTCTTACATGTGTTGCATGGTGGGTTGATGAGCGGATAATATAATTTGGTGCCGAAAAAAAATTTCACTCAAAAGATTTTTTTTTCGCTTTAATCCCTGGGTTTGCGCAGACCAGCCTGGATTTTGTACTTCACTTTCAGCGACTTGCAATAAACCGGATCGCATCAGACCCTGGAGAATGTGTCCATTCCTTGAAGGTAGATTTACAGGGGTTGGGAGAACACTTGGTCCATAAGTGTTTTCACCCACAATTGACTTTAGATGCCTTTTAAAGTGCGCGCTGCGTTCTATCTCAACGTCGTTGTTTGAGGCGGTACTTTATATAAAAAAAAGACTCTCATTCTCGCCCATTCAAGAGGCACAGTTAGGCATTCATATGACTAAAATTACGCGCCCATTGCAGAAGGGAGTAAATAAAATTTTGACAAATTCAAATATAAAAAACTGCCGGGATATTGGGTTGTCCAGATCTATTTCAGGTTGTCTAGACAACTGGATAACCGCTTATATTGAACACTGTCAACTGTCCCATATCATTGCAGTCAGAATTGGTTTCCTGCTGTTCTGCCACCTGCATATAAGACTACTTCTGTGTTTAACTGTATGTCCACCATCTATTGGTTATAGGAACAAAAGGGCGATTAACAGCAAATTGGTAGTTTAATGTCACTTACTGTTATTTAGCAAGCTCGCTAGCATTAAAATCCGCCGCCTGTATATGGCTAAGCTAGTGAAGTGGCTAGCTAGTTGAGTCAATATAAATAATGAATAGTCATTATTTGGCTACTTAGCTAGCGTTGAGCTGGGAACGTTTTGCAAGCTGGCACTTGCATATTGCTACCTAATACGACGTTAGTCAGCTACCAAAGTTGGTAAACTAGCTCACTGGCTAAGTTAGCCAGCTAACAGTCAGTTTGCTTGCCCGGGTAGCCTCACATGGTTTATATTAATCTCTAAAAACAGTGAATTGCGATTATTTCGGCACTTAACTAGAGTTAGATGAGCAAATAGACCTGAATTGGCTTTTCATTCACGTGGTTCATTGGCTTCGTAGCTCGGTCAGTTATGCGTTGACAAAGCTTATTAGCTCGTTTGCGAGTGCTGTTGCCCTCTACCAAGGCTTCGGAGTCTGTGCCAAAAATGTGAAGCATCTCCTAACGGAGCTCCGTGCCATCTCGGTGAAATGACATCACTCATTACGTTCAAAGCCTCATTTGGTATGCTGCTTCGAGAAAGGGGTTCAGTTTCGGCGGGTGATTCGACTAAAATGTACCAATTTTCTTGGGTTGTTGTCAGTAGTTGAAGTTTGCCATTTTGCCATTTTGTTTGCAATGCGAGTGTCATTAGCCATGTTTCCATCCACACGTTCTTATGCAAATTTAGTCATATCGAATTAAAAATGCTCTATGGAAATGGTGAAATTCTAATTGATTTCGTGAATATCGACGCAAAGTTTATACGGTTGATCTGATCGGATTTTCTTTTGATCGGTAAAAGGCTTTTGCGAAAAATGCTGTTTGAAATGTTATTTGCCGAATGAATCTGCTACTGCATCGTGTCGATGTTTTGATGCCGTCATTGCCTTCTGATAATAGTTTGCTATTTTGCTAATTGCTGGCGCATAAACACGTACAACTTGTGCAATTATCATCATTTGTTGGTAGACGCCATCCATTTCCATTTTTTTAATACACTACTTTTGTTCACTTGAAGGTTCTGCGATTCAGTTCAAAAATGAATGGAAATGTCAGAAATTTACTCCATACACCAATTTGATCACATAACAGCAAGTGACGTCTTTATGCGCAACTTTTTATTCGCTTTAATACCGTTAGATGGAAACGCATATTCACCTGCTTTTTTCCCATTAATATTTTTGGCGAACCTCCGATAGTTCGATTGACAAGTGGATGGATACATAGCTACTGAGTCCGATGGAGCCAGCAGGAGAGAGAAAACCGCTTATTTCAAACACTGGCTTCTGCTGAAAATTGAACTTTCCCAACCTTTGTGTTCGTAAACAAAATGAGCTTTTCCACGCGGAATAAAAACTGCCTCACTCCCAAGAATATGTGAACAGCTTTGCCCATCTATGCAAACTAATACTCGCTGTGGTGTGGCATCTGGGGGAAACTTTAGCTGCACTGTGTGTAGTGTTAGGGCCCCAATTTGTTATAACATATCGGACAGCAAGGGATGACAGACAAAATTTTAAAACTTTAACAGATTTAATTAAACCAAAGACAGTCTGACCAAGAGTGAAATATTAACAAACAACAAAAAAGATATTTACAATCCCTTAAGATGGGGTTGCTTTGCGATGTTCTGAGACAGGAAAATGCTACTACACAGGCAAAAATCCACAAAAAGAGCTTCACAGGTCTTGAAAATAGTGACAGTTCTGGTCAAATGTATCCTTCCACTATTTCTCCTTGAAATTTCTCCTACTACTTTACTCTCTCAATTTTTGTCGCCCCGCGGAACGGGGGACATAGAAATGCTGTTCGTCCGTCCGGGAACAGTGAACTCGCAATAACTTTTGACAGCTTTGATGGAGGATCACCAAATTCACACCACATATGCCTCTCATGAAGGCCTTGCTCTAGTTCAATGATGAGTGACCTTCACCTAGTTTTCAAGGTCACACAGCAAAAAGATGTGAGGAACACTGTACTCGCAATAAATTTTGACAGCTTTCATGGAGGCTCAGCAAATTCATATGACATTCTTATTGGCTTGTTAGGTTGATCTCAGCCATGGGCGCAAAACTATGCCTTGGTGATGCGTCCATCATCCTCAAGTCATTAAAATTGTAATCTTTCTCATAACCCATGGTTATATTTAGCTCATATCACAATGATCCATCCCTCATCCATCTCTCTGTTCAACCAATGAGCCACAGTGTCATTGTACTTCACATTATTAGTGGTACAGTGCACCACATTATTTTCAGCCATCAAAACAGTTTTTGCCTCATGTTTCTGGTCACTTCTGCGACGGGGGACACAAGGCCTTCAGGCCAGCAGGCCATTTTTCTCCTTATATACTCTTGTCCAGGCCCCTCACACCTTCCAGCTTTTTTTTTCCAATTCTCTGGGACTTTCCCCTCTCAGACATGCCCAGGACATGCCCAAAACCTCCTCTAGACTGGCTTAACAAAAAAGTCAATACTGCCATCTAGTGGCTGTTTTTCCACATTACAGTAGCAGAAGTTTTTTTTTCCACAATCATGGTCTTAAATGATGTATACTTACTCACATTGTCCCACCAAACAAGAATACAGCAAAACGACGCCTTTCCACAAACATCGAAATGACGTCCCCTGAGGAGCCAGAATGAAAGTTTTTACGACGTGTTTTTAACACCCGTCTCTGGACGTCCCGCATCGACATTCACCAGACGTCTGCACAAGGTTAAAAATGTGTTCAAATGCGGTCATTCTGGGCGTCTTTTCAACGTAAACTGTGCACTTATTTTAGAGATACTTGACGAAATAAAAAAGAAAAAGAAAACCATTTGCTTTTCGGTCTCCTCCCCCACAACACTTCCCTGTTTCTCAGGTTGCTTTTAGTTCTTCGATATCGCTCTTGAGCGGCTGAAGTGAACACTCACTTTATTATTACAAGCAATGCTCCTTTTTCGCGGTGATAAGAGGAATCGAACCATTGGTTAGTCAATCACTCACTGTGCCATATGTGCTACCGATTGCGACACAATAGGCAATCGATAGGCACACTGAGTAATTAAGATGTGTTTCCAAACGACTACTTTCCACGGGTCATAAAACGATGTCGTAAGTACTTGTATCCATAACATGAAAAATAATGTACTGGACTTATAGTATTAGTGTTGGGAAAATAAAAACAATTAATAATTACCTGAACATGCAATTTGTGTTTTACCGTTGTCATAATCGTCTGTTTTTTGTTTGTTGAAAGTGGCAATTCGACAAGCAGGGAGGTTAATTGGGGGAAAGAGATTGGCTATCTGCGGTGCAAACAAGAGAAGCAGTTCTGCTATTGGCACCGCGGTGGGGCGGATAAGATGAGCACTTCTGCCATTTTCCCCACAACTGGGCCAATAAACGATTTCATTTCATAATCCACCCAGTCTTTGAACTTTCGCGCCGGAGCGCTGCGGGACAAATAGCCTCTTCCTTGTTTGTTTGTTAGTAATAAACCTTTAAAACCTCGCGAAACTCGATTGCTGTAATACCTTGCGTGTAATGTGAATATAGGCCACTAGATGGCAGTATTTACCTTTTTTTGTAAAGCTCAGACTGGAGTCATGTTTAGACATGTCCTGGACATGTCTGGGGCAAGTCTCAGAAAATTAAAAAAAAGAGGTCTAAATGTGGGTGGGGTCTGCAAAAGAGTATATAAGGAAAAGAATTGAGACAGTAAAGTAGTAGGAGAAATTGCAAGAAGATGACCAGACCTGCCATTCTGTTCAAGACCTGTGACGTTTCTTTTGTGGATTTCTTTGCCTGTGTTTGAGCATTTTTCTTCATCCAGGACATCACCAAGCCACCCCACCAAAAAGGGACTGTAATTATTTCTGTTTTTCTTATTTATCAATCTTGGTCTTTAGTTGTAGGTTGTTATTAGTCTTTGTCTTTGTTAAAAATTAAATGTGTTTTAGTTGTTAAAACTGTGTTTGTCATCCCTTGCTGTTGCTGTTGTGTTATAAATGTAATAACAAATTGGGGCCATAACAAATTGGGGGCTCGTCCGGGATAGACCATTGTGTGAGTAATTTATTGAAAATCTAACATTCCAAATTGTGAAATTGTTTTTGTGAATTTTCCTAGATATATATTGACAACAGCAATGGATGATTTCTTGGCATCACCAACCGTAGGGGTTTTGAAGTCTTTTAAAAAGACAGAACTGCTAGAAATTTGCAGACAGTTGGAGCTGACAGAGGTAAAACCAGCCATGCGAAAAGCAAGACTGGCTAGAGAGATAGTTGAATATTACATTGATGAAAATGTGTTTGCACCAGGAGATCTGGAACAGTTTCCAGTGGAAAATCCAAATATAGAAATGGAACTTAAATTAAAAATGCTAGAGATTGAAAGGGAGGAAAGAGAAAAAGAAAGGGAGGAAAAAGAAAAACAAAGAGAATTTGAGAGGGAAGAAAAAGAAAAACAAAGGCAGTTTGAGTTAGAAAAATTAGCAAGAGAAGAAAAACAAAGAGAATTTGAGAGAGAGAAAGAGGAAAGAGCAGAAAGAGAGAGACAGAGAGATTTTGAATTAGAGAAATTCGATAGAGAAGAAAGACTCCAAATGGAGCAACTAAGAATTAAAATTGAAACTAAAAATAAATTTTGTGCCAGTCAGGAGGTAAAACTGGTGCCTCCATTTTCAGAAAAGGATGTTGACAACTATTTCCAGTGTTTTGAAAAGGTAGCAAAGAGTTGCCAGTGGCCAAAGGAACACTGGCCTCTGATGTTGCAAACTGTCCTCAAGGGTAAAGCTCAACAAGCCTATTCGGCTTTGTCTGCAGATGATTCCTCTGATTATGAGGTTGTCAAAAAGGGTATTTTGAGAGCTTATGAGTTGGTTCCAGAGGCTTACCGACAGAAATTCAGAGGTTTGAAGAAATCTGAAAATCAGACTTATGTGGAATTTGCGAATGAGAAGAAGGTTTGCTTTGAGCGCTGGTGTACTTCTATGGAGGTCAAGGATGATTTCAACTCACTAAAAGAGATGGTGTTAGTTGAAGAATTCAAGAACTGTGTTAAGGATGATGTTAAGACCTACCTTAATGAGAAGCAAGCACTGAACTTGCAATCAGCTGCCAAATTTGCAGATGAATATGTTCTCACTCATAAGTCCAAATTTCAGTCTAGCAGTAACAATAAATGGTCCCAATTTCAGAAAAAGGGTTACGGTGATACCCAAGATTCCTCACCCAAAGACAAAGACAAATCTGGTGATGGTGCTCAGAAATCCAGTAACAGGTCTGATCAAAGTGTGAAAGCTGACAGTGACAAAAGTGGTCTAGTTTGCAGTTATTGCAAGAAATCTGGTCATGTTACAACTAACTGTTGGTTCCTTAAAGCTAAGAAAGAAAAAGAAAAGGATACCAATCCAAATGCCTTTGTGAAAACAAGGTTAGAAACCCCTGTAGTAGATAACCAATCTGCTAAATTGCCTGCTTCTTGTGGGGCTAAAAAGCCTAATACAGCTGACTTTGTGAGGGAGGAATTTCTTCCATTTGTGTCAGAGGGATTTGTGGCTCTGAATGAGCATACTACTCCTGTCCCCATATATATCCTAAGGGATACCGGAGCTTCTCAGTCACTTTTGTTGATGGACTCCTTGGAGTTACGTGATGAGACCGCTTCAGGGGATTTCATACTTGTACAAGGTATTGAAGGGAGGACTGTATCTGTACCCCTGCGCTCTATATTCTTGAAGTCAGATTTAGTTACAGGACCGGTAAAGGTGGGACTTATGTCAAGTCTACCTATAAAGGGTGTTTCTCTGTTGCTAGGCAATGACCTGGCTGGGGGCAAAGTAGTTCCCCCTGTACATCTTACTTCACAGCCGAGCACTGAAAATGGGGATGAGGACCCATCTCTGTATCCTTCTTGCGCAGTGACTCGTGCTATGGCCAAGAAGGCTAAAGAAGATGATGTTGTGGTGCCGTCCAGTACATTGAATAGTCAGGACTCAGGTGGTTCGCCTCATGACTCTGATTGGCCTACTATGGTTTCTCCGTTTGAGGACTTATCAGATACTTTTATCAGTTCTCTATTCAGCCAGCCGGATGGGTCTGGTGATTCTGATGTGTCTGGAGACTTGTCTCTGTCCAGAAAGCGGTTGATTGAGGAGCAAACTAATGATCCTGAAATTGGTATACTAAAGAGGAGAGCCCTTCCTGAAAAAGAAATAGACGCAGTTCCAGTTGGGTATTCTCTCAAGGATGGTGTGTTGATGCGGAAGTGGCGCCCTCCTGATATCCCTGCCAATGCAGATTGGGCAGTGGTCAGGCAAATTGTTGTTCCGAAGGTCTATAGGAATGAGATCTTAACAATGGCTCATAGTTTACCTTTAGGAGGTCATCTTGGTGTTAACAAGACTGTTGATAAGATCATGAAACACTTCTTTTGGCCTGGGCTTCGGAAAGACGTTTCCAACTTTTGCAAAACCTGTCACACTTGTCAGGTAGTTGGAAAACACCAGTTAGACCCACCTGTAGCTCCATTGCAGCCTATCCCAGCATTTGGGGAGCCATTCTCTAGGGTCATTGTTGATTGCGTTGGTCCATTACCCAAGACTAGATCTGGAAATCAGTACTTGTTGACAATCATGTGTGCATCTACCAGATTCCCCGAAGCCATACCTCTACGTAACATCAAGGCAACTGCAATCTCGAAGGCTTTGATAAAGTTCTTCACGTTGTTTGGTCTTCCCAGGGAAATTCAGTCAGACCAAGGTAGCAATTTCACTTCAGGATTGTTTCAGCAGGTTGTGTATGAACTAGATGCAAAACAGATTCTTTCTAGTGCCTATCATCCAGAAAGTCAGGGTGCCTTAGAGCAGTTTCATTCCACTCTCAAGACAATGATGAGGACTTATTGTTATGACCATGAGAAAGACTGGGATGAAGGGGTTCATTTGCTGTTGTTTGCAGCTAGAGAAGCAGTGCAGGAGTCTACTGGATTCAGTCCATTTGAGCTAGTGTTTGGTCATGAAGTGAGAGGACCTTTGCTATTATTGAGTGAACAATGGCAAGAGAAAGAGCCGCATATCAGTCTGTTAGACTATGTTAGCAAGTTCAAGGAAAGATTGCGTGCAGCTTGTGACCTTGCCAAAGAGAACTTGAAATCAAGTCAGGGAAAAATGAAAACTTGGTATGATCATAAGGCTAGAAGCCGTGAGTTTAAACCAGGAGACAAGGTCCTTGTGTTGTTTCCCTTGCAGTCCAATCCATTGCAGGCTAGATTTCATGGTCCTGATGAAATTCTGACAAAACTCAATGATCTCAATTACATTGTGAAGACTCCAGATAGGAGAAAACCAAAACAATTGTGTCATATTAACATGCTAAAGCCTAATCATGACAGAAATGCTAGGGTTGCAGCTGTCACTTCAGATTCTCCAATGGTCGAAACGTGTGAAGATGAGGGGGAGTTTAAAGATGATGAACCAAGAATTAAAGCTGAAGTTCTTTCATGTAAATTGTCAAACACTGAAGTGTTGCAAAATCTTGATGTAAAACTCCAGCACTTAGAACCCTCACAGAGAGATCAGTTTGAAAGGTTGATCAAGAAATATGAGGATTTGTTTCCTGATGTTCCAAAGAGAGTTACTATAGCCTCTCATGATGTAGATGTTGGTGATGCCAAACCAATAAAACAGCATCCATACCGGATGAATCCTGAAAAGAGAAAGATTGCTGAGAAAGAGGTTGAGTACATGTTAAAACATGATATTATCAGACCCTCCAACTCCGATTGGAGTTCACCCTGTGTGCTAGTTCCAAAACCTGATGGAAGTACTAGATTCTGTACAGATTATCGCAAAGTCAATGCTGTAACTAGACCTGATGTGTTTCCAATACCTAGGATTGATGATTGTATTGATAGTGTAGGGCAAGCAAAGTTTCTGACCAAGATTGATTTATTGAAGGGTTATTGGTGTGTGCCTTTAACTGAGAGGGCCAAGAGCATCTCTGCTTTTGCCACACCATCTGGATTGTACCAGTATGAAGTCCTACCCTTTGGCATGAAAAATGCCCCAGCCACGTTCCAAAGGATGATACAGTCTACAATCGCCGGATTGCCACACACGGGTGCATACATCGATGACCTGATCACATGGAGTGACTCCTGGGAAGAACATCTAAAAGATGTAGAGACGTTGTTCCAGCGCCTGACCCCGGCTAACCTGACTGTTAACCTGAACAAGAGTGACTTTGGTTGTGCTACTGTCACCTATCTTGGCTACGTCATAGGCCAGGGTAAGGTGGCACCCATAAATGCTAAAGTCCAAGCCATCATGGACTTTCCAGTTCCTGACAACAAAAAAGCTTTGCGCCGCTTCCTTGGAATGATTGGGTACTACCGCAAGTTCTGCAAGAACTTTGCTGAGATTGCTCTCAGTCTAACTAACCAACTGAAGAAAGGCGTAAAGTTCACCTGGGATGATGCATGCCAGAGAGCCTTCGATCGCCTGAAGTCTCTGCTGTGTCACTTCCCCGTGCTCAAATCTCCTGACTTCAACAAACCGTTCTCCATCGCGGTCGATGCTAGCGACCAAGCTTGTGGATCTGTGCTCCTACAGAGAAGTGACTCTGATGACATTGAGCATCCCGTGGCATACTTCTCCAGGAAGTTCAATCGCCACCAAAGGAACTATTCCACAATAGAGAAGGAACTGTTGGCTCTGGTCCTTTCTTTACAACACTTTGAGGTTTATGTTTGTACAGGACAAAAGCCAATGATTGTGTACACTGACCACAATCCGTTTATGTTTTTGAGTAAGATGAAAAACAAGAATCGGAGATTGTTGAATTGGAGTTTGATTTTACAGGAGTTTGACTTGGAAATTAAGCATGTGAAGGGTACAGACAATGTAATTGCTGATTGCTTATCCCGTGTTTGAATGTGTATATCATGTGTTTGAATATTGTATGATATGTATATATAGACAAGTGTTCACTTAACCATTTTGTATTGAAAAGAAAAATTTTGCCTTTATGAGTCAAAATTTTTCCCTTTTGGAATGGAGGTGTAATGTGAATATAGGCCACTAGATGGCAGTATTTACCTTTTTTTGTTAAGCTCAGACTGGAGTCATGTTTAGACATGTCCTGGACATGTCTGGGGCAAGTCTCAGAAAATTAAAAAAAAGAGGTCTAAATGTGGGTGGGGTCTGCAAAAGAGTATATAAAGAAAAGAATTGAGACAGTAAAGTAGTAGGAGAAATTGCAAGATGATGACCAGACCTGCCATTCTGTTCAAGACCTGTGACGTTTCTTTTGTGGATTTCTTTGCCTGTGTTTGAGCATTTTTCTTCATCCAGGACATCACCAAGCCACCCCACCAAAAAGGGACTGTAATTATTTCTGTTTTTCTTATTTATCAATCTTGGTCTTTAGTTGTAGGTTGTTATTAGTCTTTGTCTTTGTTAAAAATTAAATGTGTTTTAGTTGTTAAAACTGTGTTTGTCATCCCTTGCTGTTGCTGTTGTGTTATAAATGTAATAACAAATTGGGGCCATAACATGCGTTTCACGTGAGTATCTTCTGTGCCATCCTTTTCACATGCAATATGGTCCTTTGTCCCACCCCCCAGGGTATATATATAGGCTACGACTGTGGATCAATCGAGACGTCTGCCCAATGTGCAGATCATGTTGGCTATTCGCAAAAATCACATTCAACAGTCTTTTTCGCTGTTTAACTTCATAGGGACCATGTGACGTCCCTGTGCTTTCACGCCACTATATTTGTGTCCGAAATGGTCACAGCTGCATCCCACAGCCATTGACTGCAGTTGGCAGACGAGACATGAAGATGTACGAAATACTGAAACGAAGTGAATCCAATATGCCCGAGATATGTCGTATAGTTTGCTGTAACAACATTTGTCAGAGAAACTCCACACCACAGTTGCATTCCATCGGGAAAGACTTCGCTAAACTGGCTGAATAATCGGCTGGTTGCTTCTTTTAGTCTCAAAACTCGAGCGCATAAAAACAGCGCGCAAGACCCTCGCTAGCTGCTCGCAACCTCCAAATGGGCGCAATTTCAATATTATGTGCTCTCAATTTTAAAACGCGCTCGCTTGCAACTTCTACACGCGCTCTCAATGAGCTTTGATTGGCTGTTTGATTTTATAACTGGTTTTCAACTACCGTAAACTAGGCTACAGAAATCAAAGAGGACAACAATCTTATCGAAGCATAGTTTTTCACAAAACGAAATCTTTCATTGATCCCATTTTAATATTGTTTGAAGGTATTGGTTTCACTTACTATATGTAGCTATGATTATAGCTCCCTAAATTCTTCACGTTCAAAAAGCTGGCTCACGTCAGTCCCCGCACGTTAATTCTTGTACTTAGCCTACCTATTTTAGCATCGATTTACCCATGTCATTTACATAGCAATACTATGTTCCTGAGTTGTTCTTAAATTGTTTGGAGGAAGTGATAATTTTCTTTTCTGATGCTGAAGACCCGGCCGAGAATTATGATCTTCAGTTCGTTCATTATTTGTGTAGGTTTCTTGACAAGCTAACCTAATGCCGTAACAAGTTGCAGTGTTTTAATATTTGCAGTACATTCCATTATGAGCTATTGGCACGCTATGGTTTTGATAGGATGATATGGTTCGGAAATATTCACCACATTCAGGAGATGCTTTCAACGTCTCTCAGCCTTTAATTACAACTCGATGCCGTTTGACCAAATGAGTAATAGACATGAGCTATCAATGCTGCTGAACACATGTAGCCTACAATGTTAACTGTTCAGTAAATTCAGTGTTTATGTCTTATAGCCTATTAAACAGCCCCCTTTGCCCCCTTACACTTTCACTGCTCTCATCGCAAACTGGCATCCATTTATGCCTAAAATATTTTAATTAAATTAGGGCTATTTTATTTATTTGTAACTTTGTATTAGTCTAAAAACCCAGATAGCAAGCACCTCCGCTCAGGATCTGCCCCGGCTCTGAGCTAGATCAGCTGTAGTCGGCACAGAGCCGGGGCAGTTCCGGAGCGGAGGTGCTTGCTATCTGGCGCAGTACCTATCTCGCTTGCTCAAATGGCATCGAGTTGTAATTATTGGCTAAGATACGTTGAAAGCATTAACCTGAATATAGAGAATATTTGCAAACCATTTCATCCCAACAAAGCAGTAGCCTACACAATGACGACACCATGCCAAAAGTTCATAATAAAATATTGCAAATATTAAAAAGCTGCTAAGTCATGACTAGCTTCGTCTGGTCAAGAAACCTGCATTCCCGCCCTTCGTCATTCGCCACTTCTTCGTTTTCTGCTCAAAGAATGTACAAACTGAAAACTTCATTCTTGGTCAGTGTTCTGACGATTTGTGCTAACGTTACCTCAACTAAAAATACGACCTTAGGCGCACCCATGAGCACACCACGATCGGGCAGCCTTTGTTTTCACCTTAATATTGCTCTATGAAACAGCCCACAGTTGCAAAATTATTTTTGTTGACTTATAACATTCGCTCATGTTATAATGAGCTGGATAAGCAAAGATACAAGTAAAATGCTGCATGTCTAATTTTTACATTTTTCGGAAAAGTTGTATCCAAATGCTTTCAAGTATTTTTTTTTTTTTTAATTTTAAACATATAGCTATAAAGATATTCATGATGTCAGTGAAGAAACAAAGCCCACAGATTTTGGGTCTGTATATGCGCTGATCCGCGAAGCAGCTTGTTTTTATGGGTAGCAAAAATTAGCAGATTACTGGGTCTTCAGCGTTGGAGAAGAAACTTGCTTGAAGAACCTGGTGAATTAGAACTCAAGAAAATTATATTGCTACGTAAATGGCCTAGAATTTGGTGAATTGACACGGGATGACCCCATAGACATTGATGCACATTTTTAGATTGTTAATGCCTCAAGGGACAAGCAAGGCCTTTAGTCAAACATATTTATCAGCAAGGCTGTCTTGCTAAACATTTGGAATGAAAATACACAAATTAAACAAATAGCGGATTGCCTAAGCCTAATGCAGAGATTTTTTTTGCTAGAAAACTTGTTTTTTTCAGACATTGCGATAGTGTAAGGTCAATTTAGATGTAAATACGAAGACATTGATTAGAATCGAAGAACACCCGTTACGGCGAAGTAAAACCATAAAAAGTGGTTTATAAAGCTATAATGCTTTGAACTTATGAGCCTGCAAAAGTGTGTTCTGTACTATAAGTAAGCGTTCATGACTGCTGATTGCTGAATATATGCCAAGTCATGGAAAGTTAGGTCTATGAGAGAAAGTACCCGGCTCAACTATGCAGTGTTCTGCCCGGATTAATTCAGTCATGCCCGCTAAGCAGGCTTCTACTGATTGCACCTGTGGACCTGTATGTGACTACTGGAGCAATGCTGGGTAGTGAGAATACGACCCCCCCCCCCCTCCCTCCCCCCACCCTCAAGTCATGCCCTCTGACAGGTTGCTACCCACAATGCTTGTGTATCAGTTACATTGCTACCAGAGAGCCCCCATGCAACAGAGCAGTGACTGAATTCACTGCCTCATTCCAGGCCTTCATCATAAAACGTTACTTATTTTGTCTTTATATGTCTTTCAGTGTAATTCAGGTAAAAGGGATTAGCAAAATACTGCTGGCTATTTTCATTTGTAATATACGGCATTGTCCCAGTTCTTCTGGAATTGATGTACTACAGCAGTCAGTAATGGGTCCTGTCAGTATTCACTCAGATGGCTGCAAGCTGGATTGGCACTGGACATGGCCCAGAAGTCTGTCGGAACCAGTGCGGGTCCAGATGTTTCTTTGTGATGGGTTTGAATTGGGGCAGGATTCAGAGTTCCTGTTGCTCAGAATCTTTACTCTTCCTGTTTGTCAGCCTGTAGATGGGAGGCAGAATTGGCTGCTCGGAGATGATTGGAGGGAAGAGAATCCTAAGGACAGTCGGTCACAGACTGAACAGGAAATCGGTGAGAACATCAGTGGTAATATTCCTTGTGGGTTGATTATGATACATTTTTTATGGGTAATATGTAACCCATTGGGATTAGTATTGTTGCATTTGCAATAAGAAATTATAGCGGGCAGTGCCATCAAGTTAACTCTAGTTTTCGTATTACCCTTTGACTGCTGTTTAGATTAAATGATATTGCTATTTTTGCAGGAACTTCAGTTGGATCTACTGCTGAAACTGTTGGAGCACCGCTCTGTAAGGAGGAAGTGGTGCAGCCCACCCTTGCAGGAGACCCAGCAGAACTCATGCAGGAGATGGAGGGGCAGCCTTTAACGCCAGCTCCCCCTCTGCTGGAGTCAGAGGACTTTGGGCTGGAGATTGAATGCGTTTGGAGACAACCGAGAATCATCTTGGAAAAATGCATGCCAAGCCGAGGAAGCGCTGGTTGCAGAGACGCCCAGTCAGATGACTTCTCTCCTCAGCATGTCGGAGCTTCTCGAGGGTCGCGCTCAGAGAACAGCGAGGGCTCTCCCTTACAACCTGAGCAGCAACAAGATGGCTGCCTCATGAACGTACAGTGCCCTCATGCGCTGCTAGACCTCACTGTAGCAGACACCGCGTCCCCTGCAGTTTGTCCAGGTGGGAGCAGTGGAAATGCTCTGCGCAAGGTGAGTTCAGGCACATTAATGCAAGCTTTGTGTCGCAAGGGAATCGAGGGACAGGAGGAGCTCATCCCCACATGCTGCAGAAATATGGATGCTTCTGAGCAGAAGACAGACGAGAAGCAGCACAAAATGGGGAAAGATTACATATGTTTGGAGTGCGGTAAAGATTGTCCTGACTCCAAAATCCTGGAAGAGCACCAGAAGATTCACATTAGGAAGCCGAAGTTGACCGTGTCCAGAGGCGACAAAAGCTCTTCCCAGCTTCATACGCCCAGAGCACGTGAAAGGACTCCATCCGGAAAGAAGCAATACATTTGTGCAGAGTGTGGAAAATGTTTCCTCTACAAAAGGTGCCTTGAATTTCACAAGTGTTTCCACACTAAAGAGAAACAACTCAGCTGCAGGTTTTGTGATAAGTGCTTTTCAGCCAAGTGCTTCCTCATAATTCACGAGCGCGTTCACACCGGAGAGAAACCGTTCAGTTGCCAGGTGTGTGGTAAATGCTTCTCATATAAGAGCAGCTGTGATATTCACAAGCGCGTTCACACCAAAGAGAAACCATTCAGTTGCCAGGTGTGTGGTCAACGCTTCTCATTTAAGAGTAACCTCATTAAGCACCAGCGAATTCACACCAGAGAGAAACCGTTCAGTTGCAAGTTTTGTGATAAGTGCTTTCCCTACAAAGAATCCCTCATAACTCACGAACGCATTCACACCGGAGAAAAACCGTTTAGTTGCAAGTTTTGTGATAAGTGCTTTCAATATAAAGAATCCCTCATAGCTCACGAGTGCGTTCACACCGGAGAAAAATCGTTCAGGTGCAAGGTTTGTGGCAAGTGCTTCACCAATAGGAGCGGGATTCGATCACATGAGCGTATTCACACCGGAGTGAAACCGTTCAGTTGCAAGGTTTGTGGCATGTGCTTCCTCCGTCCGGGCGCCGTTAAAGCTCACGAGCAGCGCAAGCACGGCAGAAAGAAACCGCTTACTTGCGAGTTGCTGGGAAAGGAAATGTCCGGCGTTATCTCGCCAGATAAGAAAAATGCTTCCAGTGTTCGAAATAAGGAAAACAAATAAGGTTGTTAGCAAGAATTTTTATTTGTCCCGTGTTCTATCATTAGCATTAAAAATGTATGCGCATACTCGCACATTAAATTTAATAACGCTAAATAATGCTTCAATTTGTCGTACAGGTGATATTTAGAACAATGCAATAAAATATAAAACGACACATTCTCCTACCAAGCCAAAAAAAAACTGTTAACCATAACTACTCTCCTGTAACTCTACCCCGGTTCATTAGCATGCCGTTTCTTTCATATTTCTGAGCCCCGTTTTTCTATCGCAGTCTTAGGCAAAGACCGGTCTTCATGACACCGCATCCTCTTTTTATCGGACTCGGCATTAGCTCGCTATATCACGGGCAAGAACAGAGCCGTCCTGTTTGACATGACTTGGGAGGGAATTAGGCCAATACAGGCTGCTTGTACTTGAAAACGACGTAGCCAAAATGCAATCTAAAGATTCCCGCTTCCTAGGGGTGTTAGATTACCAATTATAAATGAATACTTATGAAATTTTATATCAGGCTGAACAATTTTAGATAACTTTCCTCTCGGTGTCAAAGAGCAGTGACGTTTCATGCTAGAAGAGAGCCAACCACCACACTCTCAGCAGTAATTTTGATTGAATATGCATACAATACGTTCAAGGTTATAATATGAGCATGTAGAATTCTCCACAAAAGAAGATGCTTATTGTCACATTTTTGAATATACATTACCTTAGGATGTTTACGGTCACATCCCGTGCGTTCGTGCTCAGAGTTTTCCGTGACTACATCGCCCAAGCCTGAATTAAAGGGCATCTGAAGTCGATTCCCATTATTTTTGGATATCGGCGCACCGCACCTGCGCAAACGAACCGAAATAGGATTATCTACGCGTGTGCACAAAACATTGGTTGATGAATGAAATTGGTCATGTGACAATGCAAGATGTTAACAAAAGCAAATTGTCTGTTTGTAAACATAAGACTTTCAACGTCCGGTCTGAGAATCGACTTTCGATGCCATTTAAAGTGCGCGCCGCGGTCTATCTCAACGTCATTGTTTGACGCGCCAAAATTACGCGTCCACTGCAGAGGGAAGTAAATAAAATTTCAGCAAATGGCAAATTCAAATTAATTAAACTGCCGGGGTATTGGGTTGTCGAACGGACAATCTCGTGAGCAGTTTAAGTTGTCCTGGGGCCTGCACCATAAATCTATATTTGGGTTTTATCGAGGTAACTTAAGGTTTCACCCTGGGATCTTCACTTGTCACCGAGGTATATCACCGCGGCAACATAACCTGGGGGTATAGGGGGGACCGGGGTTACCTTGTCCTGATTTTTGTATTTGGCTCCATAACTCTTTGTTGTTTAAACTTAGAGAAATACTTTCATGGTATGTGTGTAGTGCAGAATGTCGCCTACAAAACTTGTATTGATTCAACCTCAGTATAACATATTTTAGGTCACAATATTCAATTTTCGATATATCACAAACATGCAGAAGTAACCCCATACCCGGGGTTACTTCATCAGATGGGTGGGGTAAAATTGTCATAGTTGGCAACCAGCTGAAGCTGAAAAAGACAGTCCAATATTCTCATAACAGAAATGGTGAGAACTGTTTCATTTTGACAATGAACCAACACAAGCTATTATTATGCATAATCACCATCAGAGCTGCAGTTAGGACGTATGTAGGCGAGCTCACTGACATTTACACAGCAAATGTGCCCACCCTTTGTATAAGAAGCACTGGAACTACTCCTCTCCACCTTCAGATGATGAGTCAGGACCGCAGCACCAAAGAGGAGCAGCAAACATTCCCCCTGACACAGGAATGGAATGAAGCGCAGAGGCCCCAGGGCTGCACCTGCCAACCCTCAATACTCTGCCAACGCCTCCAGTTTAATGGGCCCACCTGTGGCCCATTAAAGTGGAAGTGAAAGAATGAGAAAGGGGAGGGGCTGCAAGGAGCAAACCCTTACAAACCCATACTTGTGTCCTCCAAACAAAGGCCCTAATAGGTCCTCTATCATAAACATAAAGCATAAAACCCAAAACCAGTGAAGTTGGCACGTTATGTAAATCGTAGATAAAAACAGAATACAATGATTTGCAAATCCTTTTCAACTTATATTCAATTGAATACACTGCAAAGACAAGATGTTTAATGTTCAAACTGAGAAACTTTTTTTTTTTGCAAATAATCATTAACTTAGAATTTAAAGGCAGCAACACATTGCAAAAAAGTTGGTACAGGGGCTTTTTTACCACTGTGTTACATCGCCTTTCCTTTTAACGACTCTCCGTAAACGTTTGGGAACTGAGGAGACCCAATTTTTGAAGCTTTTCAGGTGGAACTCTTTCCCATTCTTGCTTGATGTACAGCTTCAGTCCGGGGTCTCCGTTGTCGTATTTTACGCTTCATAATGCGCCACACATTTTCAATGGGAGACAGGTCTGTACCACAGGCAGGCCAGTCTAGTACCTGCACTCTTTCACTACGGAGCCATGCTGTTGTAACACGTGCAGAATGTGGCTTGGCATTGTCTTGCTGAAATAAGCAGGGGCGTCCATGAAAAAGATGTTGCATGTTGCTTGGATGGCAACATATGTTGCCCAAAACCTGTATTTACCTTTCAGCATTAATGGTGCCTTCACATATGTGTAAGTTGCCCATGCCTTGAGCACTAATACACCCCCATACCATCACAGATGCTGGGTTTTGAACTTTGCGCCTATAACAGTCCGGATGGTTCTTTTCCTCTTTGAGCCGGAGGTCACGACGTCCACAGTTTCCAAAAACAATTTGAAATGTGGACTCGTCAGACCACAGAACACTTTTCCACTTTGCATCTGTCCATCTTAGATGAGCTTGGGCCCAGCGAAGCTGGCGGTGTTTCTGGGTGCTTTTGATAAATGGCTTTCGCTTTGCATTGTAGAGTTTTAACTTGCACTTGTAGATGTAGCGACAAACTGTAGTTACTGACAGTGGTTTTCTGAAGTGTTCCTGAGCCCATGTGGTGATGTCCTTTACACACTGATGTCGGTTTTTGATGCAGTACCGCCTGAGGGATCGAAGGTCACGAGCATTCAATGTTGGTTTTCGGCCTTGTCGCTTACGTGCAGTGATTTCTCCAGATTCTCTGAACCTTTTGACGATATTACGGACTGTAGATGATGAAATCCCCAAATTTCTTGCAATAGCTCGTTGAGGAATGTTTTTAAACTGTTCAACAATCAGCTCACGCATTTGTTCACCAAGTGGTGACCCTCGCCCCATCCTTGTTTGTGAATGACTGAGCATTTCAGGGAAGCTGCTTTCATACCAAATCATGGCACCCACCTGTTCCCAATTAGCCCGTTCACCTGTGGGATGTTCCAAATAAGTGTTTGATGAGCATTCCTCAACTCTGTCTTTTTTGCCACTTGTGCCAGCTTTTTTGGAACATGTTGCAGGCATCAAATTCTAAATGAGCAAATATTTGCAAAAAATTACAAAGTTTACCTGTTCGAACATAAAGAAACTTGTCTTTGCAGTGTATTCAATTGAATATAGGTTGAAAAGGATTTGCAAATCATTGTATTCTGTTATTATTTACGATTTACACAACGTGCCAACTTCACTGGTTTTGGGTTTTGTTAATGCAAATATTAGAATTATTAAGACAGTACAGGTGTCTGAAAAACAATAAATCAGCTCCTATAATTGACTTTGGAATGTTTTAATAGAGGCCTAACACAGGACCTACAAGCGGGGCAACCTCAGCACCCTGACGAACTAACCCCACGCTGCTTGGCCAGTGGAGCCCCGTGCTCCCATTTTGGAAATCATATCTCATCTCATGATCTCAGCAGGCCTTTATCTTATGTGTTGTGAATAACTCTAGTTCCATACTTTTATGAAACAGTAAAAACACCCTGGAAATCCTTGTCTTTAAAGAAGCTATACGCATTTCTTTCAGAAACTTGGAGTTTACAATTTGGGTCAAAATTCAGTTATTTAGGCAGAAAACACTAACATGACACGACAAGTCCTTCTTTCCAAGAGATGACCTCGCTGAGATGTCTCATGATTTGTATATTTTCGTTTTCCCGTCAGTGCGTTTGCAATGAAAAAAACTGGGGTGACAAACCTAACCCCGTGCCCGAAGTAACCCCGGTCTCCCCTACTACGAAGCTGGCTTTGTGATTAAATCTGACTTCAGTACCCAGGAACCTCTTAAAATCTGGAACATTGATTAAAGTAAAAGGAGCTGCTCCAGGTTTTACTTTAAGCTAAAGTCAAGCTTAGTCACAAAGCCAGCTTCGTCGTGTACCCCCCAGGTTTAGTTCTAGATTCAGATCACAGCGTGCAAAACCACCGCTTACTGACCAGTCAGTTCTCTGAGAAAATGGCATCACCGTCCATAAAAGTTTCAGCGGAGTTGGATGCGCTGATGAATACCAATATGTACGATACAGGTTTTCATCTAAAGGTCTGATGTGGCGAATGCAGCGGAGTCGTGCACATTTTTCCACGGGCAAAAGCACTAAAGCCTTGTACATGTTGCACTTATGAAAGTAAACATACTGACCGCTTTGAATTATGTTTTTGTTGTAATTCATTATTTGTTCTCCGGCTCTTATGAAACCGCTGGGGTTGCAGCTGGAAAAAAATCCATACACGCCATAAGGATACATCCTCGCATCACGTCAATTTAATGAAATACGCAACTGTAATTTTACTGATAGGGCAGTGACATTAGAAATAAGACACCCCTATTCCCAATAGGCCTCGTGCTGGATCAAACACATCCTGTAAAGCAGAAAAGGAGAGAGATGCGCTCACTAGCCTACATGGCACCTGTTGTCATGTTTTACTGCAACAGAAGTAAAATTAAATCATCACTATTGCAACAATAGCCCACATGCAATCATGAATACGGGAGTTATTTGCCGTGATATTATCATTATAATTAACTCACGCATTCATACGGTCTGTTATTTTTTTATTTTTTTGCCAACTGTCCTATCTGTATTTGGCAGCTGCAACGGTGAGGTGTTTATTCTCTTCTTATTTTAAATGAGTTCTTGCTCCGCATTTGTAAAGTGCGCAGCTTTGCTTCCAAGCATTTATCCATGTTTGCAATTGGTCATTACTTCAAACACCGCCCCTTTTATGTGAACGCGCACATACTTGGGTTGGAAAACCCTGGGTTCAGTTACCGAGTTGATAACTGGCTTTGTGGCTTATCAGGAATGAAGAAGTCTGGTTAAGTGCAGCCAGATAACTCAGAGAAACCCCGGGTATGTTAATCCAGCTTCATGGTACAGGCCCCAGATCTATTTCAGGTTGTCTAGACAACCGGAATAACCGCTTATTTCCAACGCTGTAAACTGTTCCATATAGTTGCAGTCGGACTTGGTTTCCTGCTGTTCTGCCACCTGCATATAAGACTACTTCTGTGTTTAACTGTGTGTGCACCATCTATTGGTTTTAGGGACAAAAGGGTGATTAAAACAGCAAATGGGTAGTAATGTTGCTCACTGTTATTTAACAAGCTCGCTAGCATTATAATTTTCGCTGGTATTTGCATATTGTTATGTATGAGTTTTATGTAAAGCATTGCATATCATTTGTGAATGGAGATTTGTTACATACTATTTCCGATGCCTTACTGGTCAGCTATTTTGTTTATTTTGTTCATCATTTAGCACCCTCTGGTGGTGTGTCTGTAGAAAAACATGATCTGACGCAATACCTCTTGTTTGTGATTAAATAGATTAGTGCTTTCTAGAAATTTCTGGCTGCTTCTTTCCTGGAGGGGGCCGGATCACCCAGGACTCCTTTAGATCTTCCCAGAATAATCCTAGTCTTTATAAATGCTGTGATTTTGCTCTGTTAGTGGTTTTTTGTTTTGGCATTAGTTACTTAGTGGCATTAGAGTGTTGTCATAAGATTGCACAGTGGATTATTTGGAGAAATTTTTGTACCTAATCAGTGAAGAATAAATTTGTTTAAGTTATTGCTGTTATTATAGTTATTATATTCTTTGTTTTGATTTTCTAGTCATAACAATATTGTCACCTACCGGAGTTGGTAAACTAGCTTGCTGGACTGCGGTTGTTTTTCTGTGGTCAAGCCAGCCGCTCCTAAAATTTGCGTGCACCTGTATTCTGAACTTGGCTGTAAAAGCATTAAATACTTTTTTTAAATTTCCCCACCGTCATGAAACACACGTTGTGAAGGCTGTTCAAGCATAAAAATCTAACCTGAATGGAAGTCATGGAATGCTTTGAACTGATTTTACTGTCCACTTTTCAGAAAATGAAAAGCATAGTTAGATCAAAATGCAGTGTACCATTCATAATTTCCCCCTAGTATCTTGTATTTCGTCAAGTTGATTCCTTAAAAAAGTAAAAGAAAATTCCAGTGGAATCTTGTTCACGGAGACGTGGGCTATGTTGACATGGAATGTGGACTGATTCTACTGTACCGTTTGTGGATTAAAGGCAAAGTCAGCTCAAAATACAGCATACCGTTCATAATTAACCGCATATATTAATGGTCATAAAAATGATTTGTTTAATAAGTAGAAGAAAATTCCAATGGATTCTTGTTCAGAGAGATTCAGACTATGTTGCGATGAAATGTGGACTGATTGTACTGTGCAGTTAATGAGAGAATTAAAGGCAAAGTCAGCTCAAAATACAGTATACTATTCATAATTTCCCCTATATTTCAACTGTCATAAATTTTATTCCTCAAATAAGCAGAAGAAAATTGCAATGGATTATTGTTCATGGAGAATCAGACTATGGCCACGTGAAATTTTACTGTTTACGGATTTTACTGTGAAGTTTGTGAGAAAATTAAAGGAGGACTATCATCAAAAATTTCTTCCATCCTGTTCTTTCAATTTGTCAATCTCCTGCTAGTTAAACTGCATTCACATAGCTCAGTTGGCTAGTTGACGAAAAAATGGAATTTAATTGAGCCCATTGGGCTGCGCCATTATTTTCAGTAGCAGCTGTCGCGCCTGATTCTTGGGCTCAAGATCGTGACGTCAGCACGGCGGTCTGGCCCTTCCAGGCATCATGGTCGATGCATTAGATTTAATGAGATTTTCTTGTCAGTGAACAGATCCGAAATCGCTTTGAAAATGCTGCATTCTCAGGCATACGATTGTGTCAACGACACTCAACAGAAGATGGCCAGTGTGACGATGCACACGATCCCAAAGGACAGGGATTTAATTCGCCGTTGGGTTATAAACTCACACAATCATACAATGCGTATATCACTGTTCAGGGATGCTTTGTTTACACCTCTCAGCAGCCGCAGTCACGTCACGATTCCCTGCTTTCACGGTCTGAAATAATGTCTCGCGTAGCTTGAGTTCAAAAGACGGCGACCTCCATTTTGGATTTTATCATGGAAATGATTTCCTACGAGAATGTCAAATTTGGACTCAGTCTGACCACAGGACACTTTGCCACTTTGCTACAGTCCATTTTAAATGAGCCTTGGCCCACAGAACACAGTGGCGCGTCTGGATCATGCTCAACAATGGCTTCCTTCTTGCATGAAAGAGTTTTAGGTGGCATCAGTGGATGGCACGGCGGACTGCGTTTACAGACAGTGGTTTCTTGAAGTATTCCTGTAGTAATGTCAATGACAGAATCATGCCGGTGAGTGATGCAGTGGCGTCTGAGGGCCCGAAGATCATGGGCATCCAGTAAAGGTCTTCAGCCTTATCCCTTATACACAGAGATTTTTCCAGTTTCTCTGAATCTTTTGATGATGTTATGCACTTTCGATGATGAGACCTTCAAAGTCTCTGCAATTTGACGTTGAGGAACATTGTTTTGAAATAATAATATGTTTATTCACACACTAGTGTAGAAAAACATTTACATGGTGTGCATTAAGCAGTAAAAAAACTCATTAAGCGCTAAAAACAGATTTAACATAGATAAAAGAGGGACTTGACATAAAGCCTTACAGCAATATTAATATACACATATTTGTAGCAGCATAATTTTAAGTTCATCAGGTGTGAAACCATTAACATTGACATTATTTACATGTGCTGCAGATGAGAGTTCCTCTATCTGGCTGGCAACTGCATTAATATGTATGTATTTATTATGAAAGCATCTTTTAATTTCAGAGAAATGAAGCTTTAATAATTCATCTACAAGTGCTGGTCAACGAATTACAATAATTTGAAATAGCGCAATCGTTAAATTTTCTTGATGCATTTTTTGTGCAGAAAGCAAATCAGGTGTTCACCGCGCCTGTCCTACTTGTTAGAGTAATCACAGAATTCGCTACCTGTAAAAAATTTGCTCAGCTGAGCTTTCCAAAAGGCCTATTTAGGCCATTTAACTGTGACAATGTTGTTTTATTGAATTAGAATAATTGAGAAACCGTTTCACTAAATTAGAATAATTTTTATTATAATTAGAATCATCACTTTCTCAGTATTTTGTGGCTGCCCCCTTGGCTTGTATGACTGCCTGAAGTCTCCGTGGCATCGATTTCACCAGCTTGTCACAAGTTTCTGCACTCGCTGCTTCCCAGGCTGTGGCGATGTTCTGCTTCAGTTGGTCCAGCGTTGTCGGCTTTCTGTCGCAAATTTTCCGCTTGACGATGGCCCAAAGGTTTTCAATAACATTGAGGTCAGGCGAGTTGGCCGGCCATGCCAAAACTTCAAGTTGTTTTTCGGCGAACCAATCTTTGGTCGACTTTGGCGCATGAGCCAGTGCAAGATCCAGTTGAAATATGCGGTCTTCTTCGCCAAACTGTCCCTCAACAGTCGGAATCAGGAATGTTTCCAGAACATCTTGGTATACGACAGCATTGACAGTCTTCTTGAGGAAGCAGAGTTTCCCTTCACCCCGAGCGGACATGCATCCCCAGACCATAACGCTCTGGGGAAACTTGACGGATCTTTTTAAGCACTCGTGATTGTAGGTTTTGCCACCACAAAGCCAGACATGAGGACCTTGGTCACCCGAAGGAAATGCAAAAGCGTAATTCGTCACTGAAGACCACTTTCTGCCAGTCTTCAGCAGTCCATTCACCGTGTTCTTTGGCCCACTTCAGCTGTTTCTCCATTTGTTTCTTGTTCAGCATTGGTTTTACCGCTCGAACGCGAGATTTGAAGCCGAGTTCGCGCAGACGACGGTAAGTGGTTGATCTCGAGACGTTAGCGACAGTCTGCTCGTTCCACAAGTCGCTGAGCTCAGAAATGGACTTGAACCGGTTGCTGACTGCGATCTTTCTCAGCTGCTTGTCACGAGCAGAAGTTTTTCGGATGCCGGAACAGTTGGTGTGCTTGCTGCAGTCTTTCTTTTGAGCTTTGCAGATGGAAGACTGGCTGATGCCGAGCTGCTCAGCAATTTAAGTTTGGGTCAAGCCTTGTTAGCAAAGGGCTTGAATTTGAGTCACTATTCCCGTTGAGAGGTCACGCTGCTTACCCATGATTGATTTTACAACTTAGAAATTCTACTCAACCCTGAATTTATACTGCACAGTGAACACTCTTCACAGAAAACAAAAATTCGAGCACTTATTCTAATTCAATGAAATGACTTATGAATTATTCTAATTCAATGAAACAACAGTGTCACAGTTAAATGGCCTAAATGGGCCTTTTGGAAAGCTCAGCTGAGCAAATTTTTACAGGTAGCGAGTTCTGTGATTACTTTAACAAGTAGGACAGGTGCGGTAAACACCTGATTTGCTTTCTGCACAAAAACTGCATCAAGAAAATTTAATGATAGCGCTATTTCAAATTATTCTAATTCGTTGACCAGCACCTGTATATCACAGTCAACTGCCTTAGCTATCACAGACAGATTTGAATTTATAATACTATTACTATCCAATATGGCTTTTCTTGGCAAACAATTAACTTTGACATTGTCAGATATTAAACTTAAAATTACCATTTTCATAAATCTACTATATATTTGCTCAAGAGCACTAAGTCTGTGAGCTAGGCCTGGTAACAGAATATAATGTGTGGTACATGGCAGATCTAATATTCTTCTAACACATCTATTCCACGTTGTTTGAAACTGAAAAATATTTTGTCACATACAGCGCCCTCCATAATTATTGGCATCCCTGGTTAAGATGTGTTAAAACCATAAAAATAAATTCTATTTTTATTGCAGAAGCATACTCTCACACTGAAAATTGTAGAAAAATGTAACCTTTAACTCCAGTGAATTTTAAGGGAAAAAAATCCCTGACTAAGAAATAATTATTTTTCATAGAATCACCTGTTCCACAATTATTGGCACCCCTAACAATTCCTTGGAAATAAGTTTAATTGAAGCATTTCTGTCATTTCTACAGTAGTTTACAAAGTTGATCAGAGTATCTAGGAACATTTAATTAGTAATTCATCACTTCTTGTTTGCCTGGGGTATAAATATGAAGTGACACAGAGGCCATTTCTCTTATCCACTCTTCAACATGAGAAAGACAAAGGAACACGCCATTCAAGTAAGGCAGATGTGTGTTGACCTTCACAAGTCAGGAACTGGCTACAAGAAAATAGCCACTCGCCTGCACCCGCCCATATCTACTGTCAGAGGAATCATTAAGAAGTTTAAAACAACTGGAACAGTGGTAAACAAGCCTGGACAAGGCGGCAAGGTTATTTTGCCAACACACACAGTGAGGGGGATGGTAAGAGTAATAAAAAGTTCTCCAAAGCTCACTGTTAAAGAATTGCAACAAGTGGTTGCATCTCGGGGTCACGAAGTCTCCAAAACAACCATCAGGCACTATCTACATGCAAACAAGCTGTTTGGGAGGCATGCACAGAAAAAAACATTTCTCTTTCACAATCATAAACACAAACGTCCGGTGTTCGCTAAGCTGTACTAGGACTTCAACTGGGACCGTGTGCTTTGGTCAGATGAGACCAAGATGGAGCTTTTTTTAAGTGGGTCTGGCAGAACACAAAAGATGAGTATGCAGAAAAGCACCAGGGAGAGATATGATTTGCGCTCCATAAGTCAAACGGTTCTGTCGGGGGACGACTCCTCACTGTTATAACAAGAACAGACCAGGTGACAGAACAGACATACAAACAAAAAAAATGACAGATAAGTTAACAAGCAATTATTTATTGAGAACGGAGGCCAAAGCCATCAATGTTGATAAGGCCGATAAGAAGGCCTCAGCAGTACGTTCGTCTCTCACGGCATCAGTCAATATGACTCGCATGGCTCTCACCTTATTTGGGTACAACAGAACAGTCTAAAAAATCTGTGGGCTGATTCACACCTGTCAACCACATTTTCAGCCCAGGAATTCAATTTTTCCGACACTGTCGTATGTCTCACTTCCATTACTCTGAACTCTGTCGGACTCCTGGATATGACATCCATAGTTAAAGACATTTCTGCACTGAGGTAATTAAGAAAGCTGACAAAATTGACAGGAATTAAGGCACACCAAAAATGTCACTCAAGACACACTCCTGCCTTGATATTTATGTTGGTGTAACACAGACACACACGCACACACACGACCTGCAAGCACTCCAGTTCGATTGTAAAAACTCGATTGTAGAAGAGTTAAAACCTGTATTCAACATAACATTCTAGGATATACTTTAAAACTCGCTTCTTCCAGCTTTCCACACAAGATTTTATCATTTCTTAAAGTTAAAAAACTGAATCTAAATTGAATCTATAAGACCCTACGCCTTTATCATACTGAAAGAAAGAATAGCCGATATGTTTCCATTGCTTTTAAAACAAAGATCTTGCATATTATTTAACAAACTGATGAAGTATTGAATTTTATGAAAATGGGCTATTTATAATCGAGTATATCGGAAATTATGTTATTTATTCATTACTAATTTCCAAGAATAGATGGAATATATTACAAATAAAATATTTATAGGTGATAAAAAACCAAACTTTATCAAATACAAAATACAGAAAATATTTTACATGGCCGGTTAAAAATAAAGTATATCGGAATTTATTTTATTTATTACTTATTTCCAAGACTGGATGCAATACATTACAAATAAAATATTTATAACTTATTAAAAATTAAACATTATCAAATACAAAATACAGAAAATATTTTACATGGCCTGTTAAAAATCCTTCATTAAATAGATTTTGGTGGTCCCACTGTACGTTTTATGGTGTCATTCTGAATACTTTCCAGTTTCCGCATCATTTCTCCTTGAGGTGTACACATAATAGTACTATGAAATAATAAGATGATTTAACAGCTTTTGGAACGGTTGGCTGGAGTGGAATACATTATTACTTAAATTAATCAATCTGTTCTTTAAAAGAATAGTGCAGACAAAAGACAGATTAATATTATAAATACAGAGGGTATGTTACTCTTTGATAAAGCACCTTAGTTTCTTTGCACCTTATCTGAACCGTATTTACACAACTTCCCTGCAGGGCTGAAAAGTCCTTGAGACACAGGCGCTCTGATAACGGTATAGCAACCACAGCTGCGTGCATCCCCTTGTCCTTCACATTCCATCACGACATGCAAGCACTCCAGCTTGATGAAACAACTTTAGTTAAAACCTATATTCAACAGAATTATAGGATATACATTGATACTTGCGTTTTACAACTTTCCACACTCAAATTTATCATTTCTTAAAGTTAAAAAACTTGAAAAATGAAACATAATCAAACCTAAAAGGCCCTACTAGTTTATTCATACTGAAAGAAAGAATAGCCAAAATATTTCAACTGCTTTAAAAACAAAGATCTTACATATTATTTAACAAACTGCTGAAGTATCGAATTTTATGAAAATGGGCTATTTACACTCAACAAAAATATAAACGCAACACTTTTGTTTTTGCTCTCATTTGTCATGAGATGGACTCAAAGATCTAAAATTCATTCCAGATACACAATATTACCATTTCTCTCAAACATTGTTCACAAATCTGTCTAAATGTGTGATAGTGAGCACTTTTGCTTTGCTGAGACAATCCATCCCACCTCACAGGTGTGCCACATCAAGATGCTCATCAGACACCATGATTAGTGCACAGGTGTACCTTAGACTGTCCACAATAAAAGGCCACCCTGAAATGTGCAGTTTTTGCTTTATTGGGGGTCTGGGGACTCAGAACCAGTCAGTATCTGGTGTGACCACCATTTGTCTCATGCAGTGCAACACATCTTCTTCGCATAGAGTTTATCAGATTGTCAATTGTGGCCTGTGGAATGTTGGTCCACTCCTCTTCAATGGCTGTGCGAAGTTGCTGGATATTAGTGGTGTAATGTGAATATAGGCCACTAGATGGCAGTATTTACCTTTTTTTGTTAAGCTCAGACTGGAGTCATGTTTAGACATGTCCTGGACATGTCTGGGGCAAGTCTCAGAAAATTAAAAAAAAGAGGTCTAAATGTGGGTGGGGTCTGCAAAAGAATATATAAGGAAAAGAATTGAGACAGTAAAGTAGTAGGAGAAATTGCAAGAAGATGACCAGACCTGCCATTCTGTTCAAGACCTGTGACATTTCTTTTGTGGATTTCTTTGCCTGTGTTTGAGCATTTTCATTATCCAGGACATCACCAAGCCACCCCACAAAAAGGGACTGTAAATATTTCTTTTTTTTTCCCAATCAATCTTGGTCTTTAGGTTCATTAGTTGTTAGTTAGTTGTCATTGTCTTTGTCTGTTAAATTAAATGTGTTTAAGTTTTAAAAACTGTGTGTCATCCCTTGCTGTTGCTGTTGCGTTGTAAATCTAATTACAAATTGGGGCCATAACAAATTGGGGGCTCAAGTTCCGGGATAGACCATTTTGTGAGTCATTTATTAAAAATCTAACATTTCAAATTGTAAAAAAATTTTTTTTTAATTGAATACATATATATTGACAACAGCAATGGATGATTTCTTGGCATCACCAACCGTAGGGGTTTTGAAGTCTTTTAAAAAGACAGAACTGCTAGAAATTTGCAGACATTTAGAGCTGACAGAGGTGAAACCAGCCATGCGAAAAGCAAGACTGGCTAGAGAGATAGTTGAATATTACATTGATGAAAATGTGTTTGCACCAGGAGATCTGGAACAGTTTCCAGTGGAAAATCCAAATATAGAAATGGAACTTAAATTAAAAATGCTAGAGATTGAAAGGGAGGAAAAAGAAAAACAAAGGCAGTTTGAGTTGGAAAAATTAGCAAGAGAAGAGAAAAAAGAAAGGGAGGAAAAAGAGAAACAAAGAGAATTTGAGAGGGAAGAAAAAGAAAAACAAAGGCAGATTGAGTTAGAAAAATAAGCAAGAGAAGAAAAACAAAGAGAACTTGAGAGAGAGAAAGAGGAAAGAGGAGAAAGAGAGAGACAGAGACAGAGAGATTTTGAATTAGAGAAATTCGATAGAGAAGAAAGACTCCAAATGGAGCAACTAAGAATTAAAATTGAAACTAAAAATAAATTTTGTGCCAGTCAGGAGGTAAAACTGGTGCCTCCATTTTCAGAAAAGGATGTTGACAACTATTTCCAGTGTTTTGAAAAGGTAGCAAAGAGTTGCCAGTGGCCAAAGGAACACTGGCCTCTGATGTTGCAAACTGTCCTCAAGGGTAAAGCTCAACAAGCCTATTCGGCTTTGTCTGCAGATGATTCCTCTGATTATGAGGTTGTCAAAAAGGTTATTTTGAGAGCTTATGAGTTGGTTCCAGAGGCTTACCGACAGAAATTCAGAGGTCTGAAGAAATCTGAAAATCAGACTTATGTTGAATTTGCTAATGAGAAGCAGGTTTGCTTTGAGCGCTGGTGTGCTTCTATGGAGGTCAAGGATGATTTCAACTCACTAAAAGAGATGGTGTTAGTTGAAGAATTCAAGAACTGTGTTAAGGATGATCTTAAGACCTACCTTAATGAGAAGCAAGCTCTGAACTTGCAATCAGCTGCCAAATTTGCAGATGAATATGTTCTCACACATAAGTCCAAATTTCAGTCTAGCAGTAACAATAAATGGTCCCAATTTCAGAAAAAGGGTTACGGTGATACCCAAGATTCCTCACCCAAAGACAAAGACAAATCTGGTGATGGTGCTCAGAAATCCAGTAACAGGTCTGATCAAAGTGTGAAAGCTGACAGTGACAAAAGTGGTCTAGTTTGCAGTTATTGCAAGAAATCTGGTCATGTTACAACTAACTGTTGGTTCCTTAAAGCTAAGAAAGAAAAAGAAAAGGATACCAAACCAAATGCCTTTGTGAAAACAAGGTTAGAAACCCCTGTAGTAGATAACCAATCTGCTAAATTGCCTGCTTCATGTGGGGCTAAAAAGCCTGATACAGCTGACTTCGTGAGGGAGGAATTTCTTCCATTTGTGTCAGAGGGATTTGTGGCTCTGAATGAGCATACTACTCCTGTCCCCATATATATCCTAAGGGATACCGGAGCTTCTCAGTCACTTTTGTTGATGGACTCCTTGGAGTTACGTGATGAGACCGCTTCAGGGGATTTCATACTTGTACAAGGTATTGAAGGGAGGACTGTATCTGTACCCCTGCGCTCTATATTCTTGAAGTCAGATTTAGTTACAGGACAGGTAAAGGTGGGACTTATGTCAAGTCTACCTATAAAGGGTGTTTCTCTGTTGCTAGGCAATGACCTGGCTGGGGGCAAAGTAGTTCCCCCTGTACATCTTACTTCACAGCCGAGCACTGAAAATGGGGATGAGGACCCATCTCTGTATCCTTCTTGCGCAGTGACTCGTGCTATGGCCAAGAAGGCTAAAGAAGATGATGTTGTGGTGCCGTCCAGTACATTGAATAGTCAGGACTCAGGTGGTTCGCCTCATGACTCTGATTGGCCTACTATGGTTTCTCCGTTTGAGGACTTATCAGATACTTTTATCAGTTCTCTATTCAGCCAGCCGGATGGGTCTGGTGATTCTGATGTGTCTGGAGACTTGTCTCTGTCCAGAAAGCGGTTGATTGAGGAGCAAACTAATGATCCTGAAATTGGTATACTAAAGAGGAGAGCCCTTCCTGAAAAAGAAATAGACGCAGTTCCAGTTGGGTATTCTCTCAAGGATGGTGTGTTGATGCGGAAGTGGCGCCCTCCTGATATCCCTGCCAATGCAGATTGGGCAGTGGTCAGGCAAATTGTTGTTCCGAAGGTCTATAGGAATGAGATCTTAACAATGGCTCATAGTTTACCTTTAGGAGGTCATCTTGGTGTTAACAAGACTGTTGATAAGATCATGAAACACTTCTTTTGGCCTGGGCTTCGGAAAGACGTTTCCAACTTTTGCAAAACCTGTCACACTTGTCAGGTAGTTGGAAAACACCAGTTAGACCCACCTGTAGCTCCATTGCAGCCTATCCCAGCATTTGGGGAGCCATTCTCTAGGGTCATTGTTGATTGCGTTGGTCCATTACCCAAGACTAGATCTGGAAATCAGTACTTGTTGACAATCATGTGTGCATCTACCAGATTCCCCGAAGCCATACCTCTACGTAACATCAAGGCAACTGCAATCTCGAAGGCTTTGATAAAGTTCTTCACGTTGTTTGGTCTTCCCAGGGAAATTCAGTCAGACCAAGGTAGCAATTTCACTTCAGGATTGTTTCAGCAGGTTGTGTATGAACTAGGTGCAAAACAGATTCTTTCTAGTGCCTATCATCCAGAAAGTCAGGGTGCCTTAGAGCAGTTTCATTCCACTCTCAAGACAATGATGAGGACTTATTGTTATGACCATGAGAAAGACTGGGATGAAGGGGTTCATTTGCTGTTGTTTGCAGCTAGAGAAGCAGTGCAGGAGTCTACTGGATTCAGTCCATTTGAGCTAGTGTTTGGTCATGAAGTGAGAGGACCTTTGCTATTATTGAGTGAACAATGGCAAGAGAAAGAGCCGCATATCAGTCTGTTAGACTATGTTAGCAAGTTCAAGGAAAGATTGCGTGCAGCTTGTGACCTTGCCAAAGAGAACTTGAAATCAAGTCAGGGAAAAATGAAAACTTGGTATGATCATAAGGCTAGAAGCCGTGAGTTTAAACCAGGAGACAAGGTCCTTGTGTTGTTTCCCTTGCAGTCCAATCCATTGCAGGCTAGATTTCATGGTCCTGATGAAATTCTGACAAAACTCAATGATCTCAATTACATTGTGAAGACTCCAGATAGGAGAAAACCAAAACAATTGTGTCATATTAACATGCTAAAGCCTAATCATGACAGAAATGCTAGGGTTGCAGCTGTCACTTCAGATTCTCCAATGGTCGAAACGTGTGAAGATGAGGGGGAGTTTAAAGATGATGAACCAAGAATTAAAGCTGAAGTTCTTTCATGTAAATTGTCAAACACTGAAGTGTTGCAAAATCTTGATGTAAAACTCCAGCACTTAGAACCCTCACAGAGAGATCAGTTTGAAAGGTTGATCAAGAAATATGAGGATTTGTTTCCTGATGTTCCAAAGAGAGTTACTATAGCCTCTCATGATGTAGATGTTGGTGATGCCAAACCAATAAAACAGCATCCATACCGGATGAATCCTGAAAAGAGAAAGATTGCTGAGAAAGAGGTTGAGTACATGTTAAAACATGATATTATCAGACCCTCCAACTCCGATTGGAGTTCGCCCTGTGTGCTAGTTCCAAAACCTGATGGAAGTACTAGATTCTGTACAGATTATCGCAAAGTCAATGCTGTAACTAGAACTGATGTGTTTCCAATACCTAGGATTGATGATTGTATTGATAGTGTAGGGCAAGCAAAGTTTCTGACCAAGATTGATTTATTGAAGGGTTATTGGTGTGTGCCTTTAACTGAGAGGGCCAAGAGCATCTCTGCTTTTGCCACACCATCTGGATTGTACCAGTATGAAGTCCTACCCTTTGGCATGAAAAATGCCCCAGCCACGTTCCAAAGGATGATACAGTCTACAATCGCCGGATTGCCACACACGGGTGCATACATCGATGACCTGATCACATGGAGTGACTCCTGGGAAGAACATCTAAAAGATGTAGAGACGTTGTTCCAGCGCCTGACCCAGGCTAACCTGACTGTTAACCTGAACAAGAGTGACTTTGGTTGTGCTACTGTCACCTATCTTGGCTACGTCATAGGCTAGGGTAAGGTGGCACCCATAAATGCTAAAGTCCAAGCCATCATGGATTTTCCAGTTCCTGACAACAAAAAAGCTTTGCGCCGCTTCCTTGGAATGATCGGGTACTACCGCAAGTTCTGCAAGAACTTTGCTGAGATTGCTCTCAGTCTAACTAACCAACTGAAGAAAGGCGTAAAGTTCACCTGGGATGATGCATGCCAGAGAGCCTTCGATCACCTGAAGTCTCTGCTGTGTCACTTCCCCGTGCTCAAATCTCCTGACTTCAACAAACCGTTCTCCATCGCGGTCGATGCTAGCGACCAAGCTTGTGGATCTGTGCTCCTACAGAGAAGTGACTCTGATGACATTGAGCATCCCGTGGCATACTTCTCCAGGAAGTTCAATCGCCACCAAAGGAACTATTCCACAATAGAGAAGGAACTGTTGGCTCTGGTCCTTTCTTTACAACACTTTGAGGTTTATGTTTGTACAGGACAAAAGCCAATGATTGTGTACACTGACCACAATCCGTTAATGTTTTTGAGTAAGATGAAAAACAAGAATCGGAGATTGTTGAATTGGAGTTTGATTTTACAGGAGTTTGACTTGGAAATTAAGCATGTGAAGGGTACAGACAATGTAATTGTGGATTGCTTATCCCGTGTTTGAATGTATATATATATATCATGTGTTTGAATATTTTATGATATGTATATATAGACAAGTGTTCACTTAACCATTTTGTATTGAAAAGAAAAATTTTGCCTTGATGAGTCAAAATTTTTCCCTTTTGGAATGGAGGTGTAATGTGAATATAGGCCACTAGATGGCAGTATTTACCTTTTTTTGTTAAGCTCAGACTGGAGTCATGTTTAGACATGTCCTGGACATGTCTGGGGCAAGTCTCAGAAAATTAAAAAAAAGAGGTCTAAATGTGGGTGGGGTCTGCAAAAGAATATATAAGGAAAAGAATTGAGACAGTAAAGTAGTAGGAGAAATTGCAAGAAGATGACCAGACCTGCCATTCTGTTCAAGACCTGTGACATTTCTTTTGTGGATTTCTTTGCCTGTGTTTGAGCATTTTCATTATCCAGGACATCACCAAGCCACCCCACAAAAAGGGACTGTAAATATTTCTTTTTTTTTCCTAATCAATCTTGGTCTTTAGGTTCATTAGTTGTTAGTTAGTTGTCATTGTCTTTGTCTGTTAAATTAAATGTGTTTAAGTTTTAAAAACTGTGTGTCATCCCTTGCTGTTGCTGTTGCGTTGTAAATCTAATTACAAATTGGGGCCATAACAAATTGGGGGCTCAAGGTCCGGGATAGACCATTTTGTGAGTCATTTATTAAAAATCTAACATTTCAAATTGTAAAAAAATTTTTTTTTAATTGAATACATATATATTGACAACAGCAATGGATGATTTCTTGGCATCACCAACCGTAGGGGTTTTGAAGTCTTTTAAAAAGACAGAACTGCTAGAAATTTGCAGACATTTAGAGCTGACAGAGGTGAAACCAGCCATGCGAAAAGCAAGACTGGCTAGAGAGATAGTTGAATATTACATTGATGAAAATGTGTTTGCACCAGGAGATCTGGAACAGTTTCCAGTGGAAAATCCAAATATAGAAATGGAACTTAAATTAAAAATGCTAGAGATTGAAAGGGAGGAAAAAGAAAAACAAAGGCAGTTTGAGTTGGAAAAATTAGCAAGAGAAGAGAAAAAAGAAAGGGAGGAAAAAGAGAAACAAAGAGAATTTGAGAGGGAAGAAAAAGAAAAACAAAGGCAGTTTGAGTTAGAAAAATTAGCAAGAGAAGAAAAACAAAGAGAATTTGAGAGAGAGAAAGAGGAAAGAGCAGAAAGAGAGAGACAGAGACAGAGAGATTTTGAATTAGAGAAATTCGATAGAGAAGAAAGACTCCAAATGGAGCAACTAAGAATTAAAATTGAAACTAAAAATAAATTTTGTGCCAGTCAGGAGGTAAAACTGGTGCCTCCATTTTCAGAAAAGGATGTTGACAACTATTTCCAGTGTTTTGAAAAGGTAGCAAAGAGTTGCCAGTGGCCAAAGGAACACTGGCCTCTGATGTTGCAAACTGTCCTCAAGGGTAAAGCTCAACAAGCCTATTCGGCTTTGTCTGCAGATGATTCCTCTGATTATGAGGTTGTCAAAAAGGTTATTTTGAGAGCTTATGAGTTGGTTCCAGAGGCTTACCGACAGAAATTCAGAGGTCTGAAGAAATCTGAAAATCAGACTTATGTTGAATTTGCTAATGAGAAGCAGGTTTGCTTTGAGCGCTGGTGTGCTTCTATGGAGGTCAAGGATGATTTCAACTCACTAAAAGAGATGGTGTTAGTTGAAGAATTCAAGAACTGTGTTAAGGATGATCTTAAGACCTACCTTAATGAGAAGCAAGCTCTGAACTTGCAATCAGCTGCCAAATTTGCAGATGAATATGTTCTCACACATAAGTCCAAATTTCAGTCTAGCAGTAACAATAAATGGTCCCAATTTCAGAAAAAGGGTTACGGTGATACCCAAGATTCCTCACCCAAAGACAAAGACAAATCTGGTGATGGTGCTCAGAAATCCAGTAACAGGTCTGATCAAAGTGTGAAAGCTGACAGTGACAAAAGTGGTCTAGTTTGCAGTTATTGCAAGAAATCTGGTCATGTTACAACTAACTGTTGGTTCCTTAAAGCTAAGAAAGAAAAAGAAAAGGATACCAAACCAAATGCCTTTGTGAAAACAAGGTTAGAAACCCCTGTAGTAGATAACCAATCTGCTAAATTGCCTGCTTCATGTGGGGCTAAAAAGCCTGATACAGCTGACTTCGTGAGGGAGGAATTTCTTCCATTTGTGTCAGAGGGATTTGTGGCTCTGAATGAGCATACTACTCCTGTCCCCATATATATCCTAAGGGATACCGGAGCTTCTCAGTCACTTTTGTTGATGGACTCCTTGGAGTTACGTGATGAGACCGCTTCAGGGGATTTCATACTTGTACAAGGTATTGAAGGGAGGACTGTATCTGTACCCCTGCGCTCTATATTCTTGAAGTCAGATTTAGTTACAGGACAGGTAAAGGTGGGACTTATGTCAAGTCTACCTATAAAGGGTGTTTCTCTGTTGCTAGGCAATGACCTGGCTGGGGGCAAAGTAGTTCCCCCTGTACATCTTACTTCACAGCCGAGCACTGAAAATGGGGATGAGGACCCATCTCTGTATCCTTCTTGCGCAGTGACTCGTGCTATGGCCAAGAAGGCTAAAGAAGATGATGTTGTGGTGCCGTCCAGTACATTGAATAGTCAGGACTCAGGTGGTTCGCCTCATGACTCTGATTGGCCTACTATGGTTTCTCCGTTTGAGGACTTATCAGATACTTTTATCAGTTCTCTATTCAGCCAGCCGGATGGGTCTGGTGATTCTGATGTGTCTGGAGACTTGTCTCTGTCCAGAAAGCGGTTGATTGAGGAGCAAACTAATGATCCTGAAATTGGTATACTAAAGAGGAGAGCCCTTCCTGAAAAAGAAATAGACGCAGTTCCAGTTGGGTATTCTCTCAAGGATGGTGTGTTGATGCGGAAGTGGCGCCCTCCTGATATCCCTGCCAATGCAGATTGGGCAGTGGTCAGGCAAATTGTTGTTCCGAAGGTCTATAGGAATGAGATCTTAACAATGGCTCATAGTTTACCTTTAGGAGGTCATCTTGGTGTTAACAAGACTGTTGATAAGATCATGAAACACTTCTTTTGGCCTGGGCTTCGGAAAGACGTTTCCAACTTTTGCAAAACCTGTCACACTTGTCAGGTAGTTGGAAAACACCAGTTAGACCCACCTGTAGCTCCATTGCAGCCTATCCCAGCATTTGGGGAGCCATTCTCTAGGGTCATTGTTGATTGCGTTGGTCCATTACCCAAGACTAGATCTGGAAATCAGTACTTGTTGACAATCATGTGTGCATCTACCAGATTCCCCGAAGCCATACCTCTACGTAACATCAAGGCAACTGCAATCTCGAAGGCTTTGATAAAGTTCTTCACGTTGTTTGGTCTTCCCAGGGAAATTCAGTCAGACCAAGGTAGCAATTTCACTTCAGGATTGTTTCAGCAGGTTGTGTATGAACTAGGTGCAAAACAGATTCTTTCTAGTGCCTATCATCCAGAAAGTCAGGGTGCCTTAGAGCAGTTTCATTCCACTCTCAAGACAATGATGAGGACTTATTGTTATGACCATGAGAAAGACTGGGATGAAGGGGTTCATTTGCTGTTGTTTGCAGCTAGAGAAGCAGTGCAGGAGTCTACTGGATTCAGTCCATTTGAGCTAGTGTTTGGTCATGAAGTGAGAGGACCTTTGCTATTATTGAGTGAACAATGGCAAGAGAAAGAGCCGCATATCAGTCTGTTAGACTATGTTAGCAAGTTCAAGGAAAGATTGCGTGCAGCTTGTGACCTTGCCAAAGAGAACTTGAAATCAAGTCAGGGAAAAATGAAAACTTGGTATGATCATAAGGCTAGAAGCCGTGAGTTTAAACCAGGAGACAAGGTCCTTGTGTTGTTTCCCTTGCAGTCCAATCCATTGCAGGCTAGATTTCATGGTCCTGATGAAATTCTGACAAAACTCAATGATCTCAATTACATTGTGAAGACTCCAGATAGGAGAAAACCAAAACAATTGTGTCATATTAACATGCTAAAGCCTAATCATGACAGAAATGCTAGGGTTGCAGCTGTCACTTCAGATTCTCCAATGGTCGAAACGTGTGAAGATGAGGGGGAGTTTAAAGATGATGAACCAAGAATTAAAGCTGAAGTTCTTTCATGTAAATTGTCAAACACTGAAGTGTTGCAAAATCTTGATGTAAAACTCCAGCACTTAGAACCCTCACAGAGAGATCAGTTTGAAAGGTTGATCAAGAAATATGAGGATTTGTTTCCTGATGTTCCAAAGAGAGTTACTATAGCCTCTCATGATGTAGATGTTGGTGATGCCAAACCAATAAAACAGCATCCATACCGGATGAATCCTGAAAAGAGAAAGATTGCTGAGAAAGAGGTTGAGTACATGTTAAAACATGATATTATCAGACCCTCCAACTCCGATTGGAGTTCGCCCTGTGTGCTAGTTCCAAAACCTGATGGAAGTACTAGATTCTGTACAGATTATCGCAAAGTCAATGCTGTAACTAGAACTGATGTGTTTCCAATACCTAGGATTGATGATTGTATTGATAGTGTAGGGCAAGCAAAGTTTCTGACCAAGATTGATTTATTGAAGGGTTATTGGTGTGTGCCTTTAACTGAGAGGGCCAAGAGCATCTCTGCTTTTGCCACACCATCTGGATTGTACCAGTATGAAGTCCTACCCTTTGGCATGAAAAATGCCCCAGCCACGTTCCAAAGGATGATACAGTCTACAATCGCCGGATTGCCACACACGGGTGCATACATCGATGACCTGATCACATGGAGTGACTCCTGGGAAGAACATCTAAAAGATGTAGAGACGTTGTTCCAGCGCCTGACCCAGGCTAACCTGACTGTTAACCTGAACAAGAGTGACTTTGGTTGTGCTACTGTCACCTATCTTGGCTACGTCATAGGCTAGGGTAAGGTGGCACCCATAAATGCTAAAGTCCAAGCCATCATGGATTTTCCAGTTCCTGACAACAAAAAAGCTTTGCGCCGCTTCCTTGGAATGATCGGGTACTACCGCAAGTTCTGCAAGAACTTTGCTGAGATTGCTCTCAGTCTAACTAACCAACTGAAGAAAGGCGTAAAGTTCACCTGGGATGATGCATGCCAGAGAGCCTTCGATCACCTGAAGTCTCTGCTGTGTCACTTCCCCGTGCTCAAATCTCCTGACTTCAACAAACCGTTCTCCATCGCGGTCGATGCTAGCGACCAAGCTTGTGGATCTGTGCTCCTACAGAGAAGTGACTCTGATGACATTGAGCATCCCGTGGCATACTTCTCCAGGAAGTTCAATCGCCACCAAAGGAACTATTCCACAATAGAGAAGGAACTGTTGGCTCTGGTCCTTTCTTTACAACACTTTGAGGTTTATGTTTGTACAGGACAAAAGCCAATGATTGTGTACACTGACCACAATCCGTTAATGTTTTTGAGTAAGATGAAAAACAAGAATCGGAGATTGTTGAATTGGAGTTTGATTTTACAGGAGTTTGACTTGGAAATTAAGCATGTGAAGGGTACAGACAATGTAATTGTGGATTGCTTATCCCGTGTTTGAATGTATATATATATATCATGTGTTTGAATATTTTATGATATGTATATATAGACAAGTGTTCACTTAACCATTTTGTATTGAAAAGAAAAATTTTGCCTTGATGAGTCAAAATTTTTCCCTTTTGGAATGGAGGTGTAATGTGAATATAGGCCACTAGATGGCAGTATTTACCTTTTTTTGTTAAGCTCAGACTGGAGTCATGTTTAGACATGTCCTGGACATGTCTGGGGCAAGTCTCAGAAAATTAAAAAAAAGAGGTCTAAATGTGGGTGGGGTCTGCAAAAGAATATATAAGGAAAAGAATTGAGACAGTAAAGTAGTAGGAGAAATTGCAAGAAGATGACCAGACCTGCCATTCTGTTCAAGACCTGTGACATTTCTTTTGTGGATTTCTTTGCCTGTGTTTGAGCATTTTCATTATCCAGGACATCACCAAGCCACCCCACAAAAAGGGACTGTAAATATTTCTTTTTTTTTCCTAATCAATCTTGGTCTTTAGGTTCATTAGTTGTTAGTTAGTTGTCATTGTCTTTGTCTGTTAAATTAAATGTGTTTAAGTTTTAAAAACTGTGTGTCATCCCTTGCTGTTGCTGTTGCGTTGTAAATCTAATTACAAATTGGGGCCATAACAGTGGGTACTGGTACGCGCTGTCGTATACGCCGGTCAAGCACATCCCAAACATGCTCAATGGGTGACATGTCCGGTGAGTATGCTGGCCATGCAAGAACTGGGACATTTTCAGCTTCCAAGAATTGTGTACAGATCCTTGCAACATGGGGCCGTGCATTATCTTGCTGAAACATGAGGTGATGTTCATGGATGTATGGCACAACAATGGGCCTCAGGATCTCATCACGGTATCTCTGTGCATTCAAAATGCCATCAATAAAATGCACCTGTGTTCTTTGTCCATAACAGATGCCTGCCCATACCATAACCCCACCACCACCATGGGCCACTCGATCCACAACATTGACATCAGCAAAGCGCTTACCCACACGACGCCACACACACTGTCTGCCATCTGCCCTGAACAATGTAAACCGAGATTCATCCGGGAAGAGAACACCTCTCCAAAGTGCCAGACGCCATCGAATGTGAGCATTTGCCGAATCAAGTCTGTTACGGCGACGATCTGGAGTCAGGTTAAGACCCCGATGAGGACGGCGAGCATGCAGTTGAGCTTCCCTGAGATGGTTTCTGACAGTTTGTGCAGAAATTCTTTGGTTATGCAAACCAATTGTTTCAGCAGCTGTCTGAGTAGCTGGTCTCAGATGATCTTGGAGGTGAACCTGCTGGATGTGGAGGTCCTGGGCTGGTGTGGTTACACGTGGTCTGCGGTTGTGAGGCCGGTTGGATGTACTGCCATGTTCTCTGAAACGCCTTTGGAGACAGCTTATGGTGGAGAAATGAACATTCAATGCCCGAGCAACAGATCTGGTTGACATTCCTGCTGTCAGCATGCCAATTGCACGCTCCCTCAATGCTTGCACCATCTGTGGCATTTTGCTGTGAGACAAAACTTCACATTTCAAAGTGGCCTTTTATTGTGGGGAGTATAAGGTACACCTGTGCACTAATCATGGTGTCTGATGAGCATCTTGATGTGGCACACCTGTGAGGTGGGATGGATTGTCTCAGCAAAGCAAAAGTGCTCACTATCACACATTTAGACAGATTTGTGAACAATGTTTGAGAGAAATGGTAATATTGTGTATCTGGAATGAATTTTAGATCTTTGAGTCCATCTCATGACAAATGAGAGCAAAAACAAAAGTGTTGCGTTTCTATTTTTGTTGAGTGTATATTTAACACAAACTAACTTTTGGGGCATGAAATTCAGCATGAACTAATGATTTTCTGGTTGAGTTTAGCATGAATTTATCAATGTCAGTGCAGTTGAACATCATTGGTCACCAGTAACCTCTCCAAGCACAAAACATGCCTTTTCTCCATAATAAAGTTAACAATATTGTCCATTTTTCTTTGAAGTCCCCCAGGCATTAAATAAAGTGCTGATTAAACAGCTATAACATTCACGCTGCAATGAAAAGCTAACCGCTTTCACATCCGAGCTCATAACCTTACAAATTATAAGGGTAAAAACCCACTAACTTAGTAATATCTGAACTGAACACTTCAGGCCGGTTTCGGGTGTTTTTGTTTCTTTGATATCGCATCATTTTCAGCTGCGCAACCGAGGCCAACATTCGAAGAATACAACCGAACGTACTTTTACGCTTAGGTTTGTATCCTATTCTTATTGTCCGATCCAAGGCCGGATTATCCATATTATGACTGGTGTCCGTACACTGGGGCATCATGCTGGGAGGGGCATCACATGATTTACGAATCCTCAGTTTTTTATTTTTCATTATTTTAATCAGAGGAGATGCGTATGTATATAATGAACAAATTCAAACTTAACTGTTGATATCAAAAGAGAATATAGAAAAAGAATATCAATTAAAAAACTGCTATTTGGAACTGCCCTGCTAAAGTCACAGAAAGGCCAAACTGGTCACAGATCAGTGTTGCAAGCTGAGCTAGAATCCCGTCATTTAGAAACTGAATGGGCACTGATCTCAAATCAGTTGTTGATCACAACAATGTGCTTTCGTTCTGACATCACGTGCTGCAACACACTGGGCGGCGGGGGAAGCAACCGTGGGGCTGTGCTAATCAGAAAATAGCAGAAGAAAAAAGTACGAAAGATATCCATGCTACCGAATGCACCAGAAATATCTTGCATTTTTAACATTACTCGCGGAAAAGAAGCTGTCTGTAGAGAGGCAACTGTTCCACCCGTCAATTCCGTTCCTCCAGCGCTAGCAGCAAGTGCTTACGTTACAAAAGTTATCAATGTATGTTAGAGGCTAATGCTAATGAGGCAGATGCAGCAGAGCATAACGTGCTGACGTTAACGGGAGCCTGTCGCAGGTGGGCTGACGGCAACAGCTGAATTCGGAGACTGAGAACGTTAGCATGATCGCAGAAGCTGACTACAGTGAGTTCACAGCACGCAGCCTTTCCCTTTTTAAAACCCTCTGCCAGAGAATTTCAGTTCTTAGTATAAAGTAAAAGTAAATATGTGGCATTTGTTGCCATAAATTTCAATACCCAAGTTATGTGCCATTTCAGTGACTGGATGGAAAGTACTCATAATTAAGGGGGTATCTGGGGTTAAATGAAAAATGACACCAGGAAACAACTCAGAATTAATCAAAAGAGGTATACATCATAACCACCAAAATAGATACAAGTTTATGAGCAAGCTCATTAAATATGCAGAAAACTTCTGGCACCAATTCCTCTTAAACTGAATTCCATGATAGAGTTCTTTCATCATTTAAAAGCCATTGCTTATCCAAATGCAATGACATATAGCCATTCTTTGCCCACTATATCAGTTTTGTGATTTTGGGGCATTTTACTCACATTTTGAAATTATTTTGCGCAGAATCTGACGAATACTCCAAATGTTCAAAGTATGTGACAGATAGGCAAAATTTCCCTGTCATTGCATTTCTAATTAAGTAAAGTACCTCCAGTCCAAATTTTGTTGATTTTCAATGATAAATAAAAAAGTTATGGCTGCCACAAACATGAGAAACGTGGAAAAAGTAATACCTTAGGAAATCAATGGAAAATGCATTAGACCACATTGAAAAGTTGACATCAGGTTTTAATCCATGTAGCAATTAGTGATTATTAAAGGTGGGTTATTATAGAATATTTTTATTAAAAAAAAAATTTTTTTTAGGAAAAATAATCTAATTTTGCCCATTTAACCCCAGATCACCCCTTAAGATTTTGGGCATTGTCCCAAAGGCAGCAGGGTTGTCACACTGTCCTTGAAGGCACCGTTGTTATCAGCATTGGCAATCCTCTTTTGAAGGCTTGTTCAGCTGGTGCTTTAGCTGTCTTTATTGCTGTATGACAGTTAAGTTGTTAATAAATGAAATGCTAGTTTTATCAAAGAGAAGAGTGGTTGATTTCTGCGTTCTATAAGCCATGTTAAGTAACTTTTTAGCGGGGGGGGGGGGGGGGGGGCATTTCATGATGGATCACACTGGGGCATAGCACTGCTTTAATCCGGCCCTGGTCCGATCAATGTATTTCAGTTATTGAGGAAAGTTTAAATACTCGGGAAATGGATAAGAAACGTGTCTATCAATACAACGTTACTGGGGAAGCTTCATGAGGGCGTGAACTATAACTGTAGAGTTACGCAGATGAATCTGAGTATATAATTGAGTGACTGGCTATCAACACCAGTACTTGGGTGGATAGAAGGAAGCGCTGAATTTGTCAATGGAGGAATATACGCGTTAATCCATGGGAGGGAACTACGCTTATTTTGTGTGTGATAACTGTAATTGACAGTAGAATGTGAGAGAATCAATACAATGTGGGATTTTTTTGCTTCACAAAACGTATTTTTTCAACCACTAATTGGAATACTGTTGGCTCACTATAGATAAAATGGTTGCTACAGAGTACTAAGTTTTTTTCTGTCGCAAGTGATAATTTTTTTAAACTACTGGATCGATACTATGGGCAAGGATATTGACCAGTTTGCACATCAGGCAAAGCTGAGGAGTTTAATTCATGCAAGTCCTGAAAAACAGGGATTGGAGGGAACTTCTCCATACTCTTAATCATGTTTCAGCTCTGCCTGCTTGTGAAAAATCAATAGCTGATCCGGGGGTGCCATCTCATGGGCGAGTACTGTAACTAAGTGCTTAAATTTGCAGGTCTATAGACGCGAGCGTCTACATCTGCAGAAAGGGGTTAACAACTATAGACCTGTGACCATTGCAAGTGTTGTATCCAAGGTTTTTGAAGGTGTCCTGCTGGACAGGATACAAGAGTATCTCTGGACTTGCGAAAATCAGTTTGGTTTTAAACCAGGTCATGGTACAGATATGGCAGTGTATATGCTCCATGAGTTTATGGACTATTATAGATCACATTCCACAAGTGTTTATGTTACTTTCCTGGATGCCAGCAAGGCATTTGATAAAATTAACCACTGGGTTCTGTTTAGTAAATTAATTGACAGAGGTGTCACACTGTATATTGTTAGCATTTTGTTATTTTGGTATAGGAACCAAACTATGGTTGTAAGATGGGGCAACTCCATCTCTGACAGCTTTTATGTTACCAATGGGGTTAAACAGGGTGGTATTCTTTCCCCCATGTGATTCAATGTGTATGTAAGTGATCTTAGTGTTGAATTAAACAGTACCAAGCTTGGTGGCTGTCTTGGTGGTGAATTAATCAATCATGTATTTTATGCTGATGATCTCTGTCTTATCAGTCTATCCACCTCTGCTTTACAACAGATGTTAAATATTAGTGCAGAATTTGGTGCTAATAATGATATTGTGTTTAATAGCAAAAAAACTATGTGTATGTCATTCAAACCTAGGGGTGTGAAAACAATGAACCCCCAAATCACTTTGTGTAGAAACAACCTACAGTTTGTTGATAAGGTTAATTATTTAGGTGTGTGGATAGAATGCAACAGCACTGATGCTGATTGCAGTAGACAACTCAGGAAGTTTTATGCCCAATCAAATGTTCTTATCAGACGGTTTGGTAAATGTACAAGTGATGTAAGATGTATGTTGTTTAAAAGTTATTGTATAAGTTTTTATTGTAGTCCACTATGGTTTAATTCGACTAAATGTATGAGTACAAAGTTAAAAGTTGCTTATAACAACTCGCTGCGGCGGTTGTTAGGTATCCCCACCAGGTCAAGTGCTAGCTCTATGTTTGTAAATTTGAATATTCCATCCTTTTATGAAGTCATGAGAAAAAATATATGGGGATTCATGTGTGGGCTACAGAGAAGCAGCAATGTTTTAATCAGTTCTATCATGTGTTCCACTGCTGTACTCCACTCCAGTATATGGAGGTGGTGGCAAAGTGTTTATATGTATGATCCATTACCTGTTATTTTATTTTACTTTTTTTTGTTTCCATCTCCTCTAGTTCACTTATTTTATTTTTAATTATAATTTCTATTTTTTAGTATCCCATCTCATCTTATTGTCAATTACATGAACTTTTGTTCGAAATAAACGATTGAATGGAATTATTTCTCCATGAACGTAAGATGAACCAAGATAGTTGGTTAACCCCTTTCTGCAGATGTAGACGCTCGCGTCTATACAACTGCAAATTTAAGCACTTAGTTACAGTACTCGACCATGGGATGACACCCCCGGATCAGCTATTGAATTTTCACAAGCAAGCAGAGCTGAAACGCGATTTTGAGTATGGATAAGATATACATCCATAAAACACCATAAGATGCACACTGCACACACTTAATATTACCTCTGCAACCACATAAACTCCCGAATCACTGTGTTGGACACCATTGGAAAACAGCGTCCATCTCACAGTATGGACACACAGCATCAGATTGCACAGCGCACAATTAAGCCCGCCCGACTACAGGCGGAACAAAACCACGTCTACCATTAAGGGGATACAGGAGGCCTCATGGCCACAGCGTTACCCCAGAAGATCCCCTAGCCGAGTATCCCGCATATTAAGATCGATTTAAAAATTGCGCAATACAAAATACACCATAACAAGACAAATAACATTAAAAATGTAACAAATATTCTCCACTCGCCCGGTCTGGCGACAACACCCCCCGTGGGGTGCAGACAGCGAAGCCAAAGATTCACTTCAATACAAATGGCTCCAGTAATTCATCTCTTAACATAATCCATGCGATACATTCATCGACAAAAGTCAGTACCATTCATTTTATACAGCCAACATCGAAAAAGATACAAAAGCGGAAGATTTTAAAACACGCCAAGTTCGTAATTGCAAGCAGGCAGCGACACTCTAAACCCCAGTCCCTCTCTGCCTACAGGAAGCATCTAGCCTCCCCTCCTACTACAGGAACAACTCCCCTACTCAACTATCTTCACTGCCGGCAACACTAAAAGTTGCGAGCAGCACCCTCTTGTCCCAGTGTCACCGCCACAGGTGAAAAGCCAGCCGTCTTACAATGCTCACAATGTTTTTCTTTTAACTTTTCATCCAGCGTCCTCCTCTCTGCACGCCAAGCACAGGTGACTGTCATTAACAATCAAATGCCCCTCCCCCCTAAGCAGAAGCAGGGAGATGGCAATCCGCCCTCTCACTACAATACTAAGAGATTAGGTTGTATTTCATACGTGCTCCGCCCTCTAACGGGCTTTGCTATTGGTTACCCCTACGAGGCTCCGCCTCGGCGCCTGAGAAAGAAAATTGAACTCGCCTGCTCTGAAGGAGGGGGTAGCGCCGGCGTTGCCAATGCTCGTCTCCCTTTTTCACTCAGCCTTTGAGACAGTAGGAACTCGTTACGAAAAGCTTCTGTACGATGGATAAGCTGTGCCAACTGTGTGCCTCCCAGATGGTGACCGAAGATCAGCACGAAGACTGTTTCGTCCGTCTGGGCTTGCGGCACCATGAAGAGGCAGGTTCCTGTGCTGCCTGCGCAGCGCTCCCCCGGGAGGAGCGTGAGCATCGGCAGCAGTTTGTGTGGGCCGCACGCACCCTCCGGGCTGGCTCGGGGCCAGTCCGTTAGCCAGTGGCGACGGTCCGCTCGAAGCCTTGGCATGAGTACGATGAGGAGGATGATCGTCGCGTGTATGAGGAGGACCCGACGACCCTCTTCATGGACGATGAACCACCCCCGGAGCACCGCTACCCATTAGACGACCTCCCTGGGTTATTCCAGTCCGGAGAGGATGGGGATGCCCCTACCTTCGCAGCCCTCTGGGGACCAAGTGGATGACTTCACCATCGGTCTGCTCTGATCCTCAAATTGAGGACTCGCCGGCTAATAGTTTGTTCATGAAGCACTGGCTAGCTAATCGCCGGCAGGGGTGGCGTGGTTCCTCCCTTGGAGGTAGCACACGATCAAACTCCGGGGTTAAACTAAAACTTAAAACCCTTCTGTCAGTCTGTATGGGCTCAAATCAAAATAAAGCTCTTTCTCCTGGTTCGGTACCAGTGAGAAAACGATTGCGAATTGAGGCAGACGGCCAGCACGAATCCAACGCTATTAGCTGGGCTGGCTCCAGCAGAGTGTTTGGTGCAGGTCAACAGCCTTCTTCTTCCGGGTTGCACGGAAGTGGAGCGACCTGCCATTTTGGTTCCAAGGCACTTAACATATTGACAAATATGGAAAGGCACAAACCTGTGAAGGAGATCTTCACTTGTTTAGTGCCGCAGGTAAAGGCCTGTTCGGACGTCAGCGCGTCTGAAACTGAAGACTGGGGACTTCCAAACACGGAAGTAGCTGTGCCTGCGCTGCCTATGGTGAGTGAATTACCGGACAGTGTGCACGGGAACGCAGCAGAAGCCTTGCTGCTGTTATCCTCCAGGCCCTTTCGAGCAGGGCCCCCCGGTCGGGCCCTCCCTCAGGGGGAGGGGCGTTGCGGGAGGGCCCAGGATAACGGAAACCATAAAACCAACAGCGTCGTCCCTTACGGAGTTTTAACAAGTTTGGGTGAGATTCTGCGCCCCCCTCCCAGGCTGGCTGGACAGAGTATTGCGGAAGGGGTACGCTTTGCAATTCCAGTGTTGTACTCCCCCATTCAAAGGAATAGTGCAGACAAGGCTCCCCGATTCCACACTGAAGGCTGTCCTGAAGGAGGAAGTGAACTCGCTCTTACAGAAGGGGGCGGTAGTGCCTGTCCCTCTGTCAGAAGCTCGAGCGGGGTTTTATTCCCTGTATTTTCTGATCCCCAAAATGTCAGGAGGCCTCAGACCTATTTTGGATCTGCGGGAGTTGAACACTCACATTGTGCGCAGGCCAATCCCGGATGCTGACAGTGAATTCACTGCTGGAATGTGTCAGACCGGGCGATTGGATGACGTCAATAGACCTGAAGGACGCCTATTTTCATGTCCCAATTCTGCCGCGCCATCAGAAGTACCTGTGCTTTGCAGTGGAAAATCAAAGTTTCCAATTTTGCCGCCTCCCGTTTGGATATTCCCTGGCACCTCGGACCTTCTCCAAATGCGTGGAGGCAGCGTTAGCGCCACTCCGGCGGGAAGGGGTACGGATCCTGACCTATCTGGACGATTGGCTGATCCTAGTCCACTCCAAGCAGGTGGTAACCCACCACACGGCGCTGGTAATGCGGCATATTGCTCAACTAGGGTTTACCATCAATTACGACAAGAGCACCTTGCAGCCCAGTCAAACAGCACTGTATCTCGGGCTGCAACTGGACTCGCGGTCAATGACTGCAGGTCTGTCTGGGGACAGAATAGAGGCGATTCTGTCCCAGGCCCAGGACATTTTAGATGCAGTATCAGTACCAGCAATAAGGGTCATGTCATTGCTGGGAATGATGGCTGCTACCCATTCAGTAGTCCGCCTGGGGCTGCTGCACATGAGAGACCTGCAGTGCTGGTTCATACACCTTCGTCTGGACCCAAGGCGGGACCAACAGCTTATGCTCCGCATACCAATGCGAGCACGACGGGGACTGACATTCTCGGCTCCGAGAGGGGGTTCGGATGGGATGTGTGGCACACTACATCTAGATATTCACAGATGCATCCCAAACAGGATGGGGCGGGACTTGCTGCTCGGATTCTGTCGCAAGTACATGGCAGGGGCCCCAGCGCTATGTCAACCATCTGGAACTCATGGCAGTTCAGAAAGTGTTGTGCCATTTTGCCCCACAGTTGGAAAGGAGGCACGTCCTGGTGAGATCGGACAGCACAACAGTAGTGGCCTATCTCAACAGGCAGGGGGGCGTCAGGTCAGTAGCTCTACACAGGTTGGCCGCGGCCATTATATTCTGGGTGGACCACCACCTATGCTCTCTGAAAGCCCGGCATGTTCCGGGCATCCTCAATACCCGGGCAGACGGGCTATCCAGGGGAGCCCTGCTCGAGGAGGATTGGGGCATCTCACTGGCGACAGCAGAACAGACCTGGAAACTGTTCGGTCGACCAGTAGTGGATTTGTTCGCGAGCAAGGAGAACGCTCTGTGCCCTCTTTGGTTCTCATTGAGAGCCACCGACTACCCTCCCCTGGGGGTGGATGCGTTGGCTCATCCAGTTTGGCTCGCCGGCCTGCTTTATGAATTCCCACCCCAGCAGCTACTGATGCCATTACTCTGCAGGGTGCGAGAGCAGCGGCTATCCATGTTTGTGGTAGCACCGATGAGGCCGAACGCCAGATGGTTCCCAGATCTTATCCAGCCGGCGGTACCGGGCCCATGGCAGATTCCGGACCTTCCCTCGACCATGAGACAGACGTCAGATGCTACTCACCCCCCCCTCATAGTCTGGAGATTGAAAGGGTGAAGTTGAGTGAATTGGGCCTGCCCGAGGCGGTGGTGTCCACAATTCAATGTGCACGGGCCCCGTCTGCATCCAGGGCTTATGCGGCCCGCTGGCGGATGTTTACGAACTGGAGTCAGGCGAGAGGCCTAGACCCACGTTCATGCCCCCTTCAGAGGGTGTTGGATTTCCTGCAGGCTCTCTTCAAGGGGGGCCGTGCAGCTTCCACCCTGGGAGTATTTGCTGCAGCAGTAGCAGCAGGACACAATGGGTTTGACCGCTTTACAGCCAGGAATCACCCCCTGATAAAGCGGTTTTTGAGAGGAGCTCGCCGAATTGGCCCCGGTACACCGCGAAATTCCGCAATGGGACCTGGACACGGTGTTGGGAGGTCTGGCTGGACCACCTTTTGAGCCTTTGGACTAAGCAGACCTGCACTTGGTGTCTATTAAGACGGCCCTCCTCTTAGCTTTGGCGTCAGCAAGGAGGGTTGGTGAACTGAGTACCCTCTCTGTGCAACTGTCTTGCCTGACCCTAAGACAGGATCTAGGGTCAGTGGAGCTGCATCCAAATCCCTCATTCCGGCCGAAGCGTCATAACCACGGCTTTTAAATCATCAGTCCTTCGACTACAGGCCCTCTGCCCACCTCCTCATACCACCAGTGAGCAGATGCATAGGCTGTGCCCAGTACACGCGCTCAATGTTTACCTGGAGCGAACCGCGAGCCTCAGGAAGGGGGATCAGCTGTTTGTGTGTTATGGTGGGCGGGCGCAGGGGGCCCCTCTGTCAACACAGCGCCTCGCCCACTGGATTTGTGATGCGATCTGCAGGGCCTACTCAGCAGCAGGTCTGGTGGCCCCGGCAGGACTGACCGCACACTCCATCCGCGGGATTGCTTCCTCTACGGCACTACTTAGGGGTGTGTCAGTAGAGGAAATTTGCAGGGCAGCCTCTTAGTCATCAACATCTACTTTTGCGCGATCATATCTCAGGGATATGACAGCTGACTCAGTAGCACATGCGGTCTTGGGAACCCTACTGGAAGGGCCCCCTGCCAGCACTAACAAGCAATCAATCATGGCCGACCTGGGGCGTGGCATCTCGGGGATGCCCCGCCCGCAGCTGTTAGGCGTGCCATGGGAAAAGTGACATGGCCTTTCCCAAGCATTGGGGTGAGAGGCCCCATTGGGGGGGAGAGTATGGAGTTAAATTACTGCCAAAACCTTGTATACAAACCGAACATGTTTTACAAATGCACCACTATTCACAAACAAATACAATGTGATTTGCAAATATAAAAATGATTCACGTGCAAACAAAGTGTGGTTTGCAAATATAAAAACGATTTGCAAACAAATACAGTGTGATTTGCAAATATAAAAACGATTCACGTACAAACAAGGTGTGATTTGCAAATATAAAAACGATTTGCAAACAAATACAGAGTGGTTTGCAAATACAAAACACCATTAACAAACGAATGTTTTCAGTTTTACAAACACAAAACGTACCGATTACAAGTATACGACGAGAACCATTTCCTACAAGTACAAATCACTTTTGGCAGTTTTCTACCGCTGACATGGCGTAAAGGATTTTCTCACAAATGTCCTCACTGTTATTGTCCCTGTTAAACAGCAGGTGGGGCTATGACTCAATATCCTAGATCTCTACACCGTGAAGTTGAACAGAATAGAGAACGGCCGCCAGCGACAACCGTGGACATGAGGATGATGGCTGAGGCTAAATAAAAACGCAGTGTCTACGTGTTCGAAATAACTCCGTGTCCGACAGTGGGATGGTGTCAATATAACTCCGTGTCCGACAGTCGATTATTGTTTTAAATCTCTTGAAGTCTACTGAATCTTTTAGATAGCCTGTTAAACGTGAATGTTTGATCAGATGGCTCAGTTCTTCAAGATGGGTACCCAATCAATGTTTCTGTTTAAGCTCTGCTCAATAAAGTGTTCTGATTGATAGTGATATATTTTTAATTTTCCATTTCGTTATAAATCTGGGCCCGTATTCACAAAGCATCTTATCTTAGCGCTAGGAGTACTCCTAATTCGCGCTAAAACATTTTATGTAGGAGTAAAATCTGAAAAGTAATTCACAAAACCGCTGAGAGCAACTTTTAGCCATCCGAGACACCGAGGGTAACGCTGCAACGATCTGCTGGCTGATATCATCCCACGCATACCGCTTGGATTTGCTGTTCACCCCCGAGCCAATTTTCCCTCTGATTAGGTTACATGCTTTATCAATCAGAACACTTTATTGAGCAGAGCTTAAACAGAAACATTGATTGGGTACCCATCTTGAAGAACTGAGCCATCTGATCAAACATTCACGTTTAATAGGCTATCTAAAAGATTCAGTAGACTTCAAGAAATTAAAAACAATAATCGACTGTCGGACACGGAGTTATATTGACACCATCCCACTGTCGGACACGGAGTTATTTCGAACACGTAGACACTGCGTTTTTATTTAGCCTCAGCCATCATCCTCATGTCCACGGTTGTCGCTGGCGGCCGTTCTCTATTCTGTTCAACTTCACGGTGTAGAGATCTAGGATATTGAGTCATAGCCCCACCTGCTGTTTAACAGGGACAATAACAGTGAGGACATTTGTGAGAAAATCCTTTACGCCATGTCAGCGGTAGAAAACTGCCAAAAGTGATTCGTACTTGTAGGAAATGGTTCTCGTCGTATACTTGTAATCGGTACGTTTTGTATTTGTAAAACTGAAAACATTCGTTTGTTAATGGTGTTTTGTATTTGCAAACCACTCTGTATTTGTTTGCAAATCGTTTTTATATTTGCAAATCACACCTTGTTTGTACGTGAATCGTTTTTATATTTGCAAACCACACTTTGTTTGCACGTGAATCATTTTTATATTTGCAAATCACATTGTATTTGTTTGTGAATCGTGGTGCATTTGTAAAACATGTTCGGTTTGTATACAAGGTTTTGGCAGTAATTTAACTCCATAGGAGAGCCCCTTCCAGCAGTAGCTGTGGTTATGTTGGTACCATGGTCTGGGTGTGGCACTCAAGTGTGCCTACCTGGAGAGTATGAGGCCGACATGGAGGAACGCTATCAGGGGAAGCCCCCTTTTTTCTCAAGGAACGGCTGATATCAGTGGTCCGCAACCTGACGCGAGGCACTCGGGCGGTGCCCGCCCACAGGTGCGGGTCCTGTATTGGAATAACAATGGTCAAGCCCTGCCTTTTTTCCTGGGAGGGGCCGGACAAGGTAGGTTCCCTCCCAGTGCCGGGAATGGTTTGGGTGCTACTTTGCCACCACCTGGGGCGGGGTACGCAGTCTGGCGGTGTGCGCCCCAGGGTGTGGACAGGTTTTGCTTGGGTCGGGCTGTATTAGCTTTTCCATAATAATAATAATAATAATAAAAATAATAATAATAACAAATCAAAGACATTAGATTACCACTTGCAAGCTAAGCCATACCTAGTGAAGGAGAAAATGAAATGATAGCATTCATACAATTGGCAACTTGAATTGGATTGCTGTGCTCATAGACAATCATTGAATGACAATTCATTTGCAAAGTGCAACACATGCCATGCACATTCATAACTTGTAAACCATCCAAATTCAAGCGTGAATGACTCATGTAATTATGCATCACTATACCTGTCAGCCCCAAACGACTAAAATGTGTATAAAGCAACACCAAAATTCTGATTTTTTCCCGAAAAATCAGATTTTTTTTCATGTTGGGATATTTATTGTACACATGCTTAAACAGGATAGATCTATTTTGGCTGAAAACAAACCCTGCTCCGATCCGGTGCCCGCCTACATGAGCTACCACTTCTGACAACAAGATGCGACGGATAACCCGGTCAGCATTCATTTTGCAAATAGCCTACAACGCGCACAATCTTCCGCGACCGCGCCCATGTAGGAGACAGGAATTTACTGGCAGTTGTGAATGTTCAATAACTGATCATGGTGTGCCATCTAGTGATAAACTATTGTAACTGCATAAATTTGCAGCTCCACGTCCACTGGCGGACACATCCGCACAAAGATACACCGATGTTCTTCTCGAACACGCCAAATCCATGTAATCCGTAAATGATGAATTTAATTAATATTTTAATTTAAAACGAGTAACAAAGTTCCAAGTATCAAAGTAACAAAGTGAAAGTATACTTATCATATATGGCTCAAGCATTTGCAACTTGTGTCAATCCGGGTTACTAACATGTATTTTTATTTCATTTTATTTTTTTCGAGCGTTCCCCCGGTGATAAAATCCCCACTGCACCACTGCACATAACCATGTAAGAATGAATGTATTTATATACATTTAAACATTTATTAAACTGCAGGGTAACGAAAACAAAAAATTACTTGCAATTTGTTAAATGGATGCTAATAACGGCGGGAAAAGCGGCGCTTTAGACAAGAAAAACGCGTTTTTACGGCGTTTTAAGATAAGACGCGTTCAAATCATGGACCTATAAGGAGATCTGGACGCACAACTCTGGTCGACCACACACGCCTCCATGGTCCTAGCGGCGAATGTGATATTGCAGGTCACGTGATGCCATGGGGGCCAAAAAGAAATTTCTCCATAGGGAATAATTGAAAAAGACACGCTGAGAAATCCGTGAATAATTTTTTTTGACAGCCACAAATTATCGATACCGAAACGGTTTATTTTTCTATTTTAAATCATTAATCCCTCGTTTCTCGGCAAAGACAAAATCTTTTATTCATATTCAGGCTATGCGAACACCAACGGGTCCTCATATGTAAGCGCGTTCCCGCTCCTCCGAATTTAGCACTGCAGCGGATGTGAGTGGGTGGAGCAATGGGCTTTCCTTGCCGTCTGTCTGTTTAACATTACAAACGAAGCCAAATCGGTGAAGTGAGCTGGCCAGCCACGGAGCATATGTATTGAGCGACAAAAAAAACGCAAGTTAAATAAAGGCAAACCGGAAAATAAGTTTGCGCGTTATTATTTTAAATCAAATTTATTACTAGCGTGGGCGCATTTATACTCGTTTTATCAACCTTTTCTTTGTTTTGCGATAATTATGAGTACCCAGATAGCAAGCTCCTCCGCTCCGGATTTGCCTTGACTCTGGAGCCAGGGCAGATCCGGAGCGGAGGTGCTTGCAATCTGGGTAACCATAAGAGCACATTAACTAACTAAGTTGGCTAACTTGCGTTTCTTTTGTTGCTCAGTAAATTTTTTCCATTTTAATTGCTGAATGGCCGTAATACGTTATAATATGTTACTTAGCACCTCGATTGCTGCACTTCATGCGGCGCGAGAAAATGTTCAGTAAGCTGAGGCCACTGGTGTGACATCCTAGAACCATGACGCAGGCAACACTCACCTTACTTATTCAAATTAAAATGAAATGGTTAAATCCATGAATTGCATTGTGTATTGCCAGTACTTTGAATAGCACCAATTCGCATCACTCTATTCTGATGCGTTATGCTTAACGTGTCAGCTGAGTTGCATCTACCGCAACGTAATGTGCGTTTATAGCAGTATATAAATTAATTTCGAACACTGCTTAGCGATCCATTTATCAGCCTAACCATTCTTCGTTGTTAAATTACTTACCGACCTTCATACATGATGACGAAACTTTTCGGCAACTTGTCTTGTGAGATCCAAAATGAACTATTTTTGTTCATGATCCGAACCAAGTGGGTGGAACAACGCGCATTCCTTGCCGTCCGTCTGTGATGAACATTCTTTATGTGGCCAAGTCAATCAAGCGAGCCGGCGTTACGGTGCAAATATTTTATCCATTTTATTTTAATTGATGAATGGCCGTAATATACTCGATCGCCACACTCCATTATGTAGTGCCACAAAATGTACAGTAAGCTAAGGCTGTTGTGATATCCTAGAAGCATGTATACGCAGCTAACACTCACCTCACCTTTTCATTGTTCATGGTTATCATTGTAATGAGTTGTATATTTCCATTACTTTGAATAACACCAATTCACATGTCTGTATTTTGATTTGCGAACTGGTCATATCTTGACCGCAGTCATCAACTGTCAGCTGTGTAGCATCTAAAGTAATGTCCATATGAGTGCATTTATTGCAGTAGATAAATTCAGTTCGAACACTGCTTAGCAAACCATTTATTAACCATTCTTCTGTCTAAAATTAATTACTGACTTTCATACTCGACGACGAAACTTTTCAGCAACTTGACAGATGACATCTAAAATGTTCATTTTTTGTGCATGATCCGAATATCCATGAAAGCACTGAACATGCATACACATTTTTTTGCGGTACAGCCTTTATTAGATCGAAGTTTTGGGGAGGTGGAAACGTCAGAGTATAATGAATCCGAACATCTAATGTTCGTGAGCAGCATCTGATATCAACCGGAGTGATGCAGGTATCGACGGTGTGGCTGATTTTCATCTGAACGAAAATAAATACGAGATCTAAAAGAATGCAACAGTTGGTAGCGTATATGCACATTCTGTACCCCATGTCGGATGTAGCTGTCATCATCCATCTGCTCACCCCCACCACCTGTCATATTTGTCACCCCCAAGGCATTATTTACATATATATATTAAAAATGTTTTCAAATAGATTTATTTGTGTTTGGTCAGTTTTTGATTTTTTTTGCCAGCTCTGCGTAACGTTTGAAGATGAACTCAAGTACTCAAAATCAAAAGGGGTTTAATGCTTAACTTTCGCAGAGCCGGCCATTATCATAAAATCTACCACAAATACAATCGATGTTAACTCGCACTTAGAAATGAAACGTAGAAACGGTATTAAAATTATAACCGAGAAAGACTTTATTGGAAAGGGCTTTGGGGATGGATAGAAAGGCACGGCCTCTGGTTCGCTGACATGCAGAAATTCATGGATGAAATGTTCAGTGCACTCCAAGAGGCTCAGATATCTGGGGAAGGACAGAAAAAAGGAGCTTTAAGGGAAAAATAACGCTGTACAACGTTCGTGACATTTCACGGTAGACCCATTATACTCCAGGGAATGGTTATAAGTTACGTAAGCTAAAAGTAAATTAGCTTACCAGAATTGACAAAAGTTTAAAGCTCCTGACTTTAAAACATATCAGTTTATAAGGTAGGTGAAGTTCGTTGTGTTGTGTGTTCGGTTTATTGTCTTTAATCCGGAAAAAGATAATGGAATTCGCACGCAGACAAGTAAGAATTATCTGACTCCGATAATGTGGTTATTCGACGTTGAGCTAAAGAGAATACGAGCCTGTGGCGTTTTTCCCAATAGCATAGTTGCAGAAATTTATACGTCCATTCAGTAAGTGGTTCTAACTATGGAAGTTAGCATCTGTGACTTCGGGAAGCGCACCCCTGAGCAATGTCATATTAAAGTTACGCAACAGCAAGTCAACTATTTGGCCGAGATTTTTGAGTTGAAATCAATAGTATTACTTCCCTGTCAATGTCGTTTTTAACATTTGTTATTGCGTTTGTGTTTTAAAATAGAGTCTCAAACCATAATTAAACCTTTATCGGCGGCTATGCTTTGTGTTCCGTACATCAAGGTGCAGTCTGCAGTGGTCAGACTTCCATTTCCGGTGAAAAGTGATCGTGAACACGCACCCTAGGTAGGAGTTCCACGAGCCCGAGCCGTTGTCATGGATACCTCGGATACCTGCGCGTTCATAAGCCCCACACTACGCATGTGTGAGCAAAAATCACACAGCGCATGTCCGCGTGGCTCCGGAAGCTTGGCCTCCATGTCGGCACGCTGCGCCACTGAGCAATTTCCATTGAAATGAATGGGCGGCCATTTTCCAATTGTATATCCAGTGAAATATAAAACATCCTTGGTTCAAATAGTGGCAAATTGTGGCACTTTCGGCTTTCCATAGATATGTACACCAGTTGTGGGTCGGCCATGAGCGGTGGAACAAGTACAGGTAACCGCCTTCTTTTTCGATGCAGCGGTGAGTCAGTGAGCCAAGAGAAAGAATTAAGTTAGCATAGCCCTAAGCAGAGGAGGGCCTGTGAACTAGTTTATGCTATGAGCTCGGAGCACACAACCACAGAGATATAAGAAAACTAGAGTGAACAATCACGTGGTTTCCGTGGCAGCACGCCGCCGCCATCTTGAGTATGTATATCGGGACAGACATTCAATGGAAAATGCGGTATTACTGGCCTAAACCGTGCTCGAAAATAACAAAAACTCGCTCATACGGGACAACAACTGAAGTTCCGATATCTCTGTAATGTCTTCCGATTAAATAAACATCGAATACACCGGATTTAAAAAAATCTACATTTTTTAAATAAATTTTGTTGTTCAATTATAATTCCTTATTTGAGTCCATTTTAGGTAAGAAAAGATAAATAGAACACGGAAAACACGTCTCTAAGTTGTCGACACCCATGTTTAGCCTACTGTTTACATATAACTCATTGGACATTTATACATACCCAAGATGGCGTAGCTATTCTTCCATTTCCGCTTTGGTCCAGCCCACGCATCGTCCACTCTAGTTTTCTTATATCTCTGTGCACACAACCCTTATACCCTGCTCACATGCTCTGCCTACCGTGAGTCATGCTCGTTGCACTAGTTCGAATTTTTTGTTTTTAACAAATATTACATACAGTTTGTTAAGCTATGGCACGGGTTCTTTGTATAATTAAACCACACAGACACCAACTATTTGCAGCTTACCTTGATTTTCATCCATGTAGATGCCAGCCAATTGCCAGGTCCGCTGTTGAGAGTTGCCGTTGTTGGGGCGGGGAAGGGATTGCGGAACGTCAACTCCCGCCCTACTGTGCTGTGATTGGCTGGTACTCACAGGCTTTGGGCGGGCTTGAGCAGCCGTCCAATCAACACGGGCATGAGTATCGCACACCAATCAGAGAGCCTACAGATGAGCGCCAAAGCGCTTGCTTTTTAATTTTTTTTTATTTTATTGCCAAAGCCTTTGCTTTTGGCGTGAGTATTGGGCTCGTTTGAGATAAGCTTTGTCTGCGCAGAATCGATCACCGGCGATCGCCGCACAATGCATGCCGGTTAGTTTTGTGTCCGACTTCATCCCGACTTGCTCTGATGTCATGCATGCGACGGTAACGATAATCTCACGAGAGCAAAGCGGCTGAAGGCGGCTGAACTTGGCACTGCAGTTGTTCCCCACGAACTGCAACCGCCTGGCTAGACCTCAGGGAATTATGGGAAAATCCTGTCTGTCCCTGTCCAAAGAGCTGATTGGCTCTTAGGGCTACAAACACTAGGCCCACGTTTCGGCGAAAATACTCAAGCCTATTTTCTGTGAAACTGTTAGACTATATTTAGTATTAATTTATTATTATCAAATTAGTGTTGGCGGGTGATTTTAATATTCTGAATCTTATGATGAGGAAGTATTAGTATTATGAATCTTATGATGAGGAATGAAGATATATAATCTATGAGGTAATTATTATTATTATTATTATTATTATTATTAGTAGTAGTAGTAGTAGTAGTAGTAGAAGTAATTAGCAATTATTTTTATTATTAACCTCCACCGAGGAGGTTTATGTTTTCGGTGCCGTTTGTTTGTTGGTTTGTTTGTTGGTTTGTGTACAAGATAACTCAAAAACTAATGGCCGGATTTTTATGAAATTTTCAGGGTAGGTGGGTATTAAGTCAAGGAAGTAGTGATTAAATTTTGGCATATCTAGGCCAAAGTACTGCTGAGATATACTCCAAAGTTCAAGATTTCAAGTCTTTCCAATGGGCCCGAGTTCCAATTGCCGTGCTTTTGGCTTTGCTGCCCCCTGGCGGCGGAGGTTCTGCGCTCTCTGAGTGCTCTTCTAGTTAGGGCCCGAGCACCGACCGGTGCCAGGGCCCGGAACGGGTCCTGGCACCGAAGGTGCGAGGAACCTATTGTTTTTGATGGGATTTTTATTATTAGGGCCCGAGCACCGACCGGTGCCAGGAACCTATTGTTTTTGATGGGATTTTTATTCTTCTTCTTCTTCTTCTTCTTTTTATTCTGCTACGAGAACGCATTTTTGAGGGCTTTGCCATGCACGAAAACTCACAAAAATTTGCCCACACGTCAGTCGTGGTGAAAATTGCAAAGTATTATTAGGGCCCGAGCACCGACCGGTGCCAGTGTCCGGAACGGGTCCTGGCACCGAAGGTGCGAGGAACCTATTGTTTTTGATGGGATTTTTATTCTTCTTCATCTTCATCTTCTTCTTCTTCTTCTTCTTCTTCTTCTTTTTATTCTGCTGCTAGAACGCATTTTTGAGGGCTTTGCCATGCACGAAAACTCACAAAAATTTGCCCACACGTCACTCGTGGTGAAAATTGCAAAGTATTATTATTTTTGTGCTTGGACATGCCCCGGTGGCTCTATAGCGCCACCAAACACGCGGCCATTTTGGAACTCACTTGCTCGGATTCTCACGAAATTTTATAGAGTCATAGTAGTCATAATAAATTTTTTTGTAAATTTTTTTGAAATTTTTTTGCCTCACAGGAAGTGAGCTATGAGCCATTTCCTGCGTTTTTTTAGATTTTACGAACACATTTTTGAGGGTTTTATCATACTCGAAAACTCACCAGACTTGGCTCATAGACTAGAAATATTACGTTCTTTGATTCGATATCTCATTTGGCACTGGGTGTGATATGGTAGCTCTATAGCGCCCCCTAATACATAATTGCATTTTTGGGGGCCTCAGCATGCTTGAAAACTCACAAAACTTTGCAAACATATTAAGCAGGTCTTACTTTTAACTAGGATTTAGGGTTTACAGATGGATGTGGCAAAATTGCATTACAGCGCCACCTAGAAAATTTCAATGAAGCAGCCCTCGCAGCGTGTTTGACCTACATGTACAAAATTCGGTGGACATGTGTACTATGCCAAGACCTAAAAAAAAGTCTCTAGGTGCCATGACCTAGACTCAACAGGAAGTCCGCCATTTTTAATTGAATTTGCTAATTTTTTAAATTTTTTGCCATTCACAGGCTTCGTACTTTAACAAACTCCTCCTAGAGATTTTATTCGATCAACTTAAAATTTTGAATTTAACATCTTAAGACCTTGTCGATGTTAAATTGCGAAGCTTTTTTGGATTCATTGAACTTTGTATCCGTGGCGTCGCGGCGAATTTCGATGTTCCGCCATGAAACAGGAAGTTGGTTTTACGCGCACATGCTTTGTGAAATTTGCGCGAAACTTTACAGGCTTTATAGGAGTCCACTTCCAAGTAGACCTATATGTTGATATTAGATTGGGTGTGGTCAGGTGGCTCCACAGCGCCCTCTTGAAACGGCCATGTTGAGATAAAAGTGCTTGAATGTTCATGAAATTTGGTGTGATCATTGCATTGTTCATGTCGAGTTATTTTAATTTTTTTGAAATTTTTTGGCCTAACAGGAAGTGAGCTATGCGCCATTTTCTGCGTTTTTCCAAATTTTATAAACACATGTTTGGATGCTTAAGAATACTCGAAATCTTGCGAAAAGTTGCACAAATTATAATTGTCTTATTATTTTCAATTTTATATATCAATTTACACTAAATTTGGCACAATGGCTCTATAGCGCCCCCAATCAGATTTTTAAAAGAATTGCCATTTGGAGGGTCTCAGCATGTTCTAAAACTCACAAAATTTTGTACATGTATAAAGACCATCATTCGTATTACTCTGACAAAAAACTTATATATATACATGGCAAAAATGTCACTATAGCGCCCCCTGGAAAATTTTAAATAAGCAGCCCTCGCAGCCTGGTAAACCTACATGTATGAAATTCGGTAGACATGTGGAATATGCCGATACCTACAAAAAATTCTCTTGGTGCCATGACCTACACTCAACAGGAAGTCCACCATTTTTAATTGAAATTGCAACTTTTTTGGATTGTTGGCCATTCACAGGTGTCGTACTTTAACGAACTCCTCCTGGAGATTTTATCTGATCAACTTAAAATTTGGCATATGACATTGAAAGACGTCGTCGATGTTAAATTGCGAAGCTTTTTTGGATTCATCGAACTTTGTATCCGTGGCGTCGCGGCGAATTTCGATGTTCCGCCATGAAAATGGAAGTTTATTTTATGAGCATATGCTTTGGGAGATTTACATGAAACTTTACAGGCTTAATGATAGTCTAATTCCAAATATACCTATATGTTTATATTGGAGTGGGTGTGGTCAGGTGGCTCTACAGCGCCCTCTTGACACGGCCATGTTGATATAAAAGTGCTTGAATGTTCATGAAATTTGGTCAGATCATTGCATTTGGTTTTCTGGGCTGTGCTGATTTTTTTGAAATTTTTCGGCCAAACAGGAAGTGAGCTATGAGTCATTTCCTGCGTTATTCCAAATTTTATGAACACACATTTGAAGGCCTTGGCATACTCGAAAACTTGCAAAACTTAGCTAAAATTTTATTTGTCACATTGTCTTCAATTTGAAACAAAAATTGGCAGTAAATGAGGCATCATGGCTCTATAGCGCCCCCAATACGATTTTTAAAAGAATTACCCTTTTCAGGGTTTCAGCATGCTCAAAAACTCACAAAATTTTGTACAATTTTAAAGACCATCATTCCTATTACACTGATAAAAAATTTACAAATAGGCGTGGCAAAAATGGCATTATAGCGCCCCCTGGAAAATTTCAAATAAGCAGCCCTCGCAGCCCGATAAACCCACATGTATGAAATTCGGTAGACATGTGGAATATGCCGAGACCTACAAAAAAGTCTCTTGGTGCCATGACCTAGACCCAACAGGAAGGCTGCCATTTTTAATTGAAATTGCAACTTTTTAAAATTTTTTTTGCCATTCACAGGTGTCGTAACTTTAACGAACTCCTCCTAGAGATTTTATCCGATCAACTTAAAATTTGGCATATAATATCTAAAAACCTTGCTGACGTTAAATTGCGAAGCTTTTTTGATTTCATCGAACGATGCATCCGTGGCGTCACGGCGAATTTTGATGTCCTGCCATGAAACAGGAAGTTGGTTTTACGCGCACATGCTTTGTGAAATTTGCGCGAAACTTTACAGGCTTTATAGGAGTCCACTTCCAAGTAGACCTATATGTTGATATTAGATTGGGTGTGGTCAGGTGGCTCCACAGCGCCCTCTTGAAACGGCCATGTTGAGATAAAAGTGCTTGAATGTTCATGAAATTTGGTGTGATCATTGCATTGTTCATGTCGAGTTATTTTAATTTTTTTGAAATTTTTTGGCCTAACAGGAAGTGAGCTATGCGCCATTTTCTGCGTTTTTCCAAATTTTATAAACACATGTTTGGATGCTTAAGAATACTCGAAATCTTGCGAAAAGTTGCACAAATTATAATTGTCTTATTATTTTCAATTTTATATATCAATTTACACTAAATTTGGCACAATGGCTCTATAGCGCCCCCAATCAGATTTTTAAAAGAATTGCCATTTGGAGGGTCTCAGCATGTTCTAAAACTCACAAAATTTTGTACATGTATAAAGACCATCATTCGTATTACTCTGACAAAAAACTTATATATATACATGGCAAAAATGTCACTATAGCGCCCCCTGGAAAATTTTAAATAAGCAGCCCTCGCAGCCTGGTAAACCTACATGTATGAAATTCGGTAGACATGTGGAATATGCCGAGACCTACAAAAAATTCTCTTGGTGCCATGACCTACACTCAACAGGAAGTCCACCATTTTTAATTGAAATTGCAACTTTTTTGGATTGTTGGCCATTCACAGGTGTCGTACTTTAACGAACTCCTCCTGGAGATTTTATCTGATCAACTTAAAATTTGGCATATGACATTGAAAGACGTCGTCGATGTTAAATTGCGAAGCTTTTTTGGATTCATCGAACTTTGTATCCGTGGCGTCGCGGCGAATTTCGATGTTCCGCCATGAAAATGGAAGTTTATTTTATGAGCATATGCTTTGGGAGATTTACATGAAACTTTACAGGCTTAATGATAGTCTAATTCCAAATATACCTATATGTTTATATTGGAGTGGGTGTGGTCAGGTGGCTCTACAGCGCCCTCTTGACACGGCCATGTTGATATAAAAGTGCTTGAATGTTCATGAAATTTGGTCAGATCATTGCATTTGGTTTTCTGGGCTGTGCTGATTTTTTTGAAATTTTTCGGCCAAACAGGAAGTGAGTTATGAGTCATTTCCTGCGTTATTCCAAATTTTATGAACACACATTTGAAGGCCTTGGCATACTCGAAAACTTGCAAAACTTAGCTAAAATTTTATTTGTCACATTGTCTTCAATTTGAAACAAAAATTGGCAGTAAATGAGGCATCATGGCTCTATAGCGCCCCCAATACGATTTTTAAAAGAATTACCCTTTTCAGGGTTTCAGCATGCTCAAAAACTCACAAAATTTTGTACAATTTTAAAGACCATCATTCCTATTACACTGATAAAAAATTTACAAATAGGCGTGGCAAAAATGGCATTATAGCGCCCCCTGGAAAATTTCAAATAAGCAGCCCTCGCAGCCCGATAAACCCACATGTATGAAATTCGGTAGACATGTGGAATATGCCGAGACCTACAAAAAAGTCTCTTGGTGCCATGACCTAGACCCAACAGGAAGGCTGCCATTTTTAATTGAAATTGCAACTTTTTAAAATTTTTTTTGCCATTCACAGGTGTCGTAACTTTAACGAACTCCTCCTAGAGATTTTATCCGATCAACTTAAAATTTGGCATATAATATCTAAAAACCTTGCTGACGTTAAATTGCGAAGCTTTTTTGATTTCATCGAACGATGCATCCGTGGCGTCACGGCGAATTTTGATGTCCTGCCATGAAACAGGAAGTTGCTTTCAATTCCACATACTTTGTGGGATTTGCCTGAAACTTTCCAAGCTTGATAAAATTGTCTGCCCAAGTATAGATATATGCTTATTTTATATCGAGAGGTACCAGGTGGCTCCACAGCACCCTCTAGATATGGCCATGTTCAGATAAAAGTGCTTGAAAGTTCATGAAATTTGATATGATCATTCCATTAGTCATTCTCCGCAATTGTTAATTTTTTGAAATTTTTTTGCCAAACAGGAAGAGAGCTATGAGCTATTTCCTGCGTTTTTCCAAATTTTACGAACACACGTTTTAAGGCCTTAGAATGCTCCAAAACTTGCAAAACCATCCAAAAATTAGAACTGTCTTATTCTCTTCAATACATCCATCAATTGGCACTAAATGGGGCATAATGGCTCTATAGCGCCCCCAATAATATTTATAAAAGAATTGCTCTTTTGAAAGTCTAAACATGCTGGAAAATTTACAAAAATCGAAACACTCATGGAGCCCTGTATTACGATTACTGTGTTGTAGATTTTGTGCACAGGCAAGTCAAAATGGTATCATAGCGCCCTCCAGAAAATTTTTGCACTCCCATCAGGAAACCACATTGTACGCGGTCCAGCTGTGTCCAATGGCTCTGAATGGACACCTGCAGCCATCAAGATCTTGCTGCCAACCCAATGTGCACAGGGGGGGCGAGGGCCCTTTCAACGCTGCTTGCAGCTTTAATTATTTTTGTGCTTGGTCATGCCCCGGTGGCTCTATAGCGCCACCAAACACACGGCCATTTTGGAACGCACTTGCTCGGATTCTCACGAAATTTGATAGGGTCATAGAAGTCATCTTATATTTTTTTGTCAATTTTTTAGAAATTTTTTTGCCACACAGGAAGTGAGCTATGAGCCATTTCCTGCGTTTTTTCAGATTTTACGAACACATTTTTGAGGGCCTTATCATACTCGAAAAGACACCAAACTTCACTCATAGACTTACAATATTAAGTTCCTTGATTAGATATCTCATTTGGCACTATGTGTGACATGGTGGCTCTATAGCGCCCCCTAATACATAATTGCATATTTGAGGGCATCAACATGCTTGAAAACTCACAAAACTTTGCAAACACATTAAGCTGGTCATACTATTTACTAGGATATAGGGTTCACAGATAGATGTGGCTAAATTGCATTACAGCGCCACCTAGAAAATTTCAAAGAAGCAGCCCTCGCAGCGTTTTAACCTACATGTACAAAATTCGATGGACATGTGTACTAGGCCAAGACCTAAAAAAAAGTCTCTTGGTGCCATGACCTAGACTCAACAGGAAGTCCGCCATTTTTAATTGAATTTGCAAATTTTTTAAATTTTTTGCCATTCACAGGCATCGTACTTTAACGAACTCCTCCTAGAGATTTTATCCGATCAACGTAAAATTTCACATATGACATCTTAAGACCTTGGCAATGTTAAATTGCGAAGCTTTTTTTGATTCATCGAACTTTGTATCCGTGGCGTCGCGGCGAATTTTGATGTTCCGCCATGAAACAGGAAGTTGGTTTTACGCACACATGCTTTGTGAGAGTTGCGCGAAACTTCACAGGCTTGATAATAGTCTACTTCCAAGTATACCCACATGTTGATATTGGATTGGGTGTGGTCAGGTGGCTCCACAGCGCCCTCTCGACACGGCCATGTTGAGATAAAAGTGCTTGAATGTTCATGAAATTTGGTGTGGTCATTTCGTTTGTCATGTCGAGTGATGGTAATTTTTTTGAAATTTTTTGGCCAAACAGGAAGTGAGCTATGAGCCATTTCCTGCGTTTTTCCAAATTTTAGAAACACATGTTTGGAAGCCTTAGAATACTCAAAATCTTGCAAAAAGTTGCACAAATTATAATTGTCTTATTGTCTTCAATTTTATACATCAATTTACACTAAATTTGGCACAATGGCTCTTTAGCGCCCCCAATCAGATTTTTAAAAGAATTGCCCTTTTGAGGGTCTCAGCATGTTCGAAAACTCACAAAATTTTGTAAATATATAAAAACCATCATTCGTATTACTCTGACAAAAAACTTACAAATCGACATGGCAAAAATGGCATTATAGCGCCCCCTGGAAAATTTCAAATAAGCAGCCCTCGCAGCCCGGAAAACCCACATGTATGAAATTCGGTAGACATGTGGAATATGCCGAGACCTACAAAAAAGTCTCTTGGTGCCATGACCAAGACTCAACAGGAAGGCTGCCATTTTTAATTGAAATTGCAACTTTTTTTTTTTTTTTTGCTATTCACAGGTGTCGTACTTTAACGAACTCCTCCTAGAGATTTTATCCGATCAACTTAAAATTTGGCATATAATATCTAAAAACCTTGCTGACATTAAATTGCGAAGCTTTTTTGATTCCATCGAACGATGCATCCGTGGCGTCATGGCGAATTTTGATGTCCTGCCATGAAACAGGAAGTTGCTTTCAATTCCACATACTTTGTGGGATTTGCCTGAAACTTTCCAAGCTTGATAAAATTGTCCGCCCAAGTATAGATATATGCTTATTTTATATCGAGAGTTGCCAGGTGGCTCCACAGCGCCCTCTAGATATGGCCATGTTCAGATAAAAGTGCTTGAAAGTTCATGAAATTTGATATGATCATTGCATTAGTCATTCTCCGCAATTGTTAATTTTTTGAAATTTTTTGGCCAAACAGGAAGTGAGCTATGAGCTATTTCCTGCGTTTTTCCAAATTTTACGAACACACGTTTTAAGGCCTTAGAATGCTCCAAAACTTGCAAAACCATCCAAAAATTAGAACTGTCTTATTCTCTTTAATACATCCATCAATTGGCACTAAATGGGGCATAATGGCTCTATAGCGCCCCCAATAATATTTATAAAAGAATTGCTCTTTTGAAAGTCTAAACATGCTGGAAAATTTACAAAAATCAAAACACTCATGGAGCCCCGTATTACGATTACTGTGTTGTAGATTTTGTGCACAGGCAAGTCAAAATGGTATCATAGCGCCCTCCAGAAAATTTTTGCACTCCCATCAGGAAACCACATTGTACGCGGTCGAGCTGTGTCCAATGGCTCTGAATGGACACCTGCAGCCATCAAGATCTTGCTGCCACCCCAATGTGCACAGGGGGGGCGAGGGCCCTTTCAACGCTGCTTGCAGCTTTAATTAATAATTATAATAGTAATAATAATAATAATAATTCACACTCATCAAAGCAGACAATCAGGTATTTTCAAGACCAAGGCTAGAATACCAGATAAATGCATGTTGTAGCTATAGTTAATAGCCTACATATTAGGTGTTCACATAAAGATTAGCCTATATTAAGAGACTTTTGCTGCATGTCTCCCACTGTAGGCCTATGGTATATGTTGCATGAGAACATTTGTAGGTTTCCTGTCAATTCTTGAGATAAGATTGTATGCTTTCTGAATGGAATGTGCTTTAATCTTCTGTAGGCATTGTTTCATTCAATAAATGTGACTTTCATGGGATAACATCTGCACACACTCACCACAATCCTTATTGTTCCATCATTCAACATTAGAGTTATGAACTTGGAAAACATTCGTATCCTTTCTTTCTTTCTTTTCTACTTCTTCTTTAACATTAGATTGCACAGTAAAATCACACCTCATGACATATGCCCATTAAGACTCATTCTGCCCACATGGAATTTATGTGTCAATGGCCATTATTCTCTGGCTACACATTACAGTAACTGCTTAAAAGAAATTTCACATAGGGTCAAACTTCACTTATGTTTTGGTTATTTATTGGACTTGCAGTAAAGTATAGCCAAATAAATACACAGCCCTTTTGAGGAGGGAGGGGGTTCTGGCCCACCTGAAAGTATGTTTTGAATGTACAGTGCCCTCCATAATTATTGGCACGCCTTAAAAGCCGTAGCCTACAATAAGTTCAATGTTTATTGTAGAAGCATTCTCTCACACTGAAAACTGTTCCAGAATTCTTGGCACCCCTAACAATTCCTCGTAAATAAATATAATAGCAGTATTTCTGTTGCTTCTATAATAGTTTACAAAGTTGATCAGAGTAAGTAGGAACATTTAACCTGTAATTCACATGTTTGTATAGCCTCTATATAGGCTATACATACTGTATATATATATATACTGTATATGACGTGACACAGAGGCCATTTCTATTCAACTTGGGAAAGACAAAGGAACACACCATTCACTTGGAACTCAATATGTGTGAAATGCATCTATACACAAGTTTCACTTTTTGAATGGAATTACTGGAAAAAAAAACATATTCTTTGTCTTTCTCTTATTACATTCTGACGTATTGAGCTGCACATGTATGTATATGCATGTATGTGTATATGATCTTTCATAATGTTTTGATGCTCATCTTTTCTCCCTTCACTTTTAGGATGTCAGCAGTGAGGAGGCTCCGTGTGAGATTGGGCAGACCACCATGGGCATTTATGTGATCTGCAAAGAAGGCCATGAAGAAACGGAAGACAGGGTTGCAATTGCGATAAAGTTATTTTTAACCGAATTAACTGTGCAATGTGTTTTTACAACAGATGGAAGCCATGAGGTTTATTTGAAAGGTCGCCTTAACTTTATCAATAATACATATACACATCTAAAGATTAGGTTAAAAGTCGCCGTAAGTTTACTCAATAATTACACATAATCACCCAATGTTTATGTAAAAGTTCACTTTATCTTTACCCAATGAACACTTATGGTTTATGTAAAAGGTCACCTTAACTTTACTCAATAATTGCATAAGGTTTATGTACAAGTTCACCTTAAGTTAACTTGCAAGCACGTAAGGTTTTTGGAAAACTTTATCATTAAGTGTCAATTTCATTAAAGTTTAGCTGATTCATTCACATTTACGGAACCTGATAGAAAAACCTACTACTAAACTTTACTTTATATTCAACTGATGTAATACAATGATGTGGAAAATTGTCATGTAATTAAATTAGGTAAAGCCCACATTTTAGGCTTGATTATTTTGAGAATTGTACAGACCTTGGAGACAGTAAGAGTGGTGCCACCTGTAATGATCTTCTTTTACAAATGGATGATGGTCCACAATTGTGTTACAATGGACAATACAGTTTATTTTTTCAGGCACTCTGGTCCTAGAATCACCTAAGGCACACATCAGCAATCACTGTGATGAGCAGTCTGTTCACAATTATCAGGGTTCATCTGTTCCTTTTTAACCAGGTGTGGTAATAAGGTATTGTAATGCAACTGAGTATATAAGGCACCTGCAGAACATAGTTTTGACCTGCAATGATGGATAAAATTGTCATTACTATAAGAGACAACAAAGGCCCCATTCAATTGAGAGTGCACCGAGAAACAGCTGAAAGGCTGAGAACTGGTGAGTACAAAAGAAAACTATGCTACTTTTATATCATTAGCCATTTGGATGACATTCATTAAATGACATCTGTTTTTCCAGATAAAAACTATGCCACTGAACTCATAAAGCAAATAAGAGATGCAGAGCTCAATCGATGTAAGTTGTTTTTATTATGCCGAACATGAACACAAATGCATATAGTATGGATGAGTTTTTTCAATGTTGTAGCTTTCTTTCTTTGCAGTAAATCCAAGCAGTGCTATGCAAGCAGTCTCCCAACCTCCTGCCTTTCCCAGTCCTCCACCTCCAACATCCACCCAGTGCCACACTCTGGTTTCCACCACCCACGCTCCAGCTTCCACCACCCACACTCTGGCTTCCACCACCCACGCTCCAGCTTCCACCACCCACACTCCAGCTTCCACCACCCACACTCCAGCTTCCACCACCCACACTCCGGTTTCCACCACCCACGCTCCAGCTTCCACCACCCACGCTCCAGCTTCCACCACCCACACTCTGGTTTCCACCACCCACGCTCCAGCTTCCACCACCCACGCTCCAGCTTCCACCACCCACACTCTGGCTTCCACCACCCACGCTCCAGCTTCCACCACCCACACTCCAGCTTCCACCACCCACACTCCGGCTTCCACCACCCACGCTCCAGCTTCCACCACCCACGCTCCAGCTTCCACCACCCACGCTCTGGCATCCACCACCCACGCTCCGGCTTCCACCACCCACATTCCGGCTTCCATCACCCACACTCCGGCTTCCACCACCCACACCAGCTTCCACCACCCACACTCCGGCTTCCACCACCCACACTCAGGCTTCCACCACCCACGCTCCAGCTTCCACCACCCACACTCAGGCTTCCACCACCCACGCTCTGGTTTCCACCACCCACGCTCCAGCTTCCACCACCCACGTTCCAGCTTCCACCACCCACACTCCAGCTTCCACCACCCACACTCCGGCTTCCACCACCCACACTCAGGCTTCCACCACCCACGCTCCAGCTTCCACCACCCACACTCCCGCTTCTACCACCCACGCTCTGGTTTCCACCACCCTCGCTCCAGCTTCCACCACCCACGCTCCAGCTTCCACCACCCACACTCCAGCTTCCACCACCCACACTCCAGCTTCCACCACCCACACTCCGGCTTCCACCACCCACGCTCTGGTTTCCACCACCCATGCTCCAGCTTCCACCACCCACACTCCGGCTTCCACCACCCACACTCAGGCTTCCACCACCCACGCTCTGGTTTCCACCACCCACGCTCCAGCTTCCACCACCCACGCTCCAGCTTCCACCACCCACACTCCGGCTTCCACCACCCACACTCCGGCTTCCACCACCCACGCTCCAGCTTCCACCACCCACGCTCTGGTTTGGCCTCATGCAGCTAAATTCACCCGGTGCCCTACACCAAAAACCAACCAGTCATCTACCACACCACAGCAGTCATCACCCGTCCCATTTACACTCAGCCATCCAGATCACGAATCCCAGACAGGTATGGCTGTGTGTTTCTAATCTGTGGATTGAAATACAATAAGAATTTTTTTTAACAATGCTATTCAAGCACATTACTCCTACTGGAACTATCAAGAACATATCAACACCTGTACCACCGAAATAAAATGGCATTTTACAAAAAATTGGAACAAGGATTTATAGCAAATGGATACAATTTCACAAATGACAAAATAAGGAAAAAACTTAGGAACATGCTCACCACTTACAAAAGGGCCAAGGACAGATCTCGGGCAACAGGAGAGGGCAAAATTGGGTGGGAATACTACTGGGTAAGTGCTTGCTCTGTATAATGTAAAACTTACTTTTTAGTGTGACTTTCTGATTTGTCATATTTATCCTGTTCCGAATCAGTATTTTGTTTAGTATACAATTGGACTATGGGGCTTCATCAGTGCCTGATTGGATGATAGCGGAGGGATCACCACAACAAACTAGTGTGAAAAATAGCACATTGTACTGTCTGATTTTAACTGAAATTCTCTTGTGTCTTTACAGCAAATGGATGAAATATTTGGTGGCTCTGGGGTTAGAACTGCCACACCTGGCACAATTAGGTCCACTCCACTCTTTCATAGCCAGACACCGGCTCCACTCCTCCCCAGCCAGACACCTGCTCCACTCCTCCCCAGCCAGACACCTGCTCCACTCCTCCCCAGCCAGACACCTGCTTCACTCCTCCCCAGCCAGACACCTGCTTCACTCCTCCCCAGCCAGACACCTGCTTCACTCCTCCCCAGCCAGACACCTGCTTCACTCCTCCCCAGCCAGACACCTGCTCCACTCTCCCCAAGTCCGACTCCCACTCCACTACCCCCAAGTCAGACCCTATCTTTATCTGTTGACACCGCACGCGGTCATCTCCCCGCCCTGAAACCGCCTCAGCAATGACGGAATTCCATATCCATAGCCTATCATATTCTGTTTGATTTGAGTGACACATTCACTTGAATTTGTGCCTAATACTTTATTATTATCAATTATCCCATTTACTGATAACGATTCTTCCCATGTCGGCTATTCTTTAAAGGCTAAAATTGATTAACAAATGGATAGTGCTTTGGTATTGGCCAGGGTAGGGCTCAATCTAGTGTAGTCTATTTAATTATACCTTTTTTCACACATTAAAATACACAGTATTATCAATGGTAAATTTTCTTTTTTTTTACAAAGACACAAGTTAGTTAATACAAATATCCTCAATTAAAAATCAATCTCCTCATTGTGAGAATATCACAATTTTTTTAGATTATCACGAACATATTGGCCAGTCACATTTGTTAATAGAACATGAAGACAATGATGGTGACGTCGAGCCGAAGCCGAAAACAAAATTTCACAGATGTTGGTGTTGTGTGGCGAGAGGGCACTGACGGCTGATCCGAGGAATTAAGCTGCGAATCGTTCTGCATGTGGCTTCGGTGGGGAGATGTAAGCGCAGTATCCCCGATTTAAAGCATAAATGGAGAGATCTGCGGGGCGCTGTAAAAGCCAGGCTCTCTGCACACCGGAGAAGTGTACACGCAACAAGTGGTGGGCAACCATCATCCCCTGTGTATTTCACTACACTGTTGGAAGAGGCAGCATCCACTCTTTCTGCAGTGGAAGTGCATGGAGAAGAACTTGGAGTGTCGACGAACTGCGTCATACACTGTGACACAGACGCCTGTGGTATGTGAATGACATCGCCAGCCACTCTCTGGAATGACCCAGATGCCAGGAGCGACAGCGCAGTTCTGACGTTGATGATCACGGGTATGTTTTGTGGATAATTGCTACGGCTGGAGAGCTGTTCATCCAGAAGTCGGCAAAGATAGATGATTGCCTCATGCACGGTCCAGGCGAAAGCGCTGGATGCCCTCAATGTTTATTAGTCCCTGGATGTCCAAACAAAGCCGATATATGCGTGTTCGTCTTCGAGCTCGGCGCGCTCCTCTTACTCTTTCCCAATCACGCATGAGTGCAAGCAAATGCAGGACTGGCATTTTGGTTTTAGATATTGAGGGCATGGTAGAACGATGGTCTTATGTATACTCGTTTTAATTAATTGTTTTGCATTTGTAATTGAACTGATTGGAGAAGAGGCTGATGCGTAATATCACGTGGTGATTTTGTGTTGTGTTCCGTGGTCTGAGTGTCTGGTTAGTCAATTTTAGGTTTCTATCATTTTGGTATGTCAGTTTTTAGTCCATGTCTTAGTGTTCACATTTCATTCCTCTCCTGTGTAGTCCAGTCCACGTTTTACCCATGTACTGTCTTTGCTTTCTCCCCGGTCACGTCATTGTTTGTATCAGTTTCTGTGTTAATTGATTGTGACACTATTTCGGGTGATTTAATGGATTCTGGGTTTCATCCTTCCTTCTGTTCTCGTTTGCTAGTTTCCCCTTGCTTTTCTATTCATACTAACATTACTAACAGTTTGTTGTTTTCTAAAATTACTAACCAAACTAACCTTGTATATAATACTAATCTACTAACGAGCACCCGGGATTGTATAGCTGCACTTACTAATTGACTAATTATCTCTCAGCTGTCGCTCTGTTCTAGTCTCCGCCCCTCGCCTTACTGTTCACTGGCTTTGCTAAAGTTTCCTACAGACCCTCTGCATTCTCATAATCTATGCTGGCTCTTTTTCTGTACACTCAGGAGTCTTTTTATCCAGTTTATTTATCCCATCTTTGGGATTGTCTTGTGATCCTTGTCTGAGTTAATGTTTATCTGTTTTCATGTAATTGGTTTCCCTCATGTTCCACCCCTTGTTTTTTAGATTAAGTTTCAACACCTGTGTCTGTGTGCCCCTGCCCTATATATCCGAGCTCTTTCTGCACGCGAGCAGATCTGACTTCACCCCCACTTGCACCCACTCCCTGCCCTGAGCACCAGCCGCCCCGCCTGCCCTGAGCACCAGCCGCCCCGCCTGCCCTGAGCACCAGCCGCCCCGCCTGCCCTGAGCACCAGCCGCCCCGCCTGCCCTGAGCACCAGCCGCCCCGCCTGCCCCCCTCCTGATGTTCTCCCTTACCCTTTTCCTGGCCAGCTGTGCTACCCGAGTTGGCCATCTGCCAGCTGTGCCGACTGTCTTGTCTTGTGAGTACTCCCTAGCTTCCGAAGTCCCGGTACCGCGTCTGTCCCTCGTTCTCGAGTCTGCCCCCCCGGAGTCCTGTTCCCTTGTCTGCCCCTTGGTGTTTGCTCTGAGTCTGCCCCCTGGTATTTGTTAAAGTTTTTGGTTTTCTGAGTTCTCCTTTTTCAGTGCTAGGCACGGTGTTTCTGTTGGCCGGAGTGCCCCTTTTTCCCCCCTGGTTTATTTCTGTGTTTATTTTCATAAATATCTTTTTGGATCCCCGCACCTGGCGTCTCACTCCCCTTTTGTGTCTCCCTCCTGTTTCCAGAAAGGTATTCCGAGTTCCCCTGTGTTTTTCCCCCTCGTATCCTGAACATTTTGTTTGATAAATTATGGCTTTGAGAAATGTAGTTTAGAAATAAGGAAGAACAATCGAATATTGAATGTCTCAACCTTTACCATGTTAAATAAAGTAAAATTAATGTTAAAATTCGGCCTATAACCAACATCAAACGCAATATTCCATTTCGCCTTATGTTGGCGCTTGACCTTTAATACAGCCCTCAAAAGTGCTTAACAGAAAAAGCGCGTAAGCCAGGGGGAGAATACGCGTAAGTGTTATTTGCCTCAGAAACGTCCGGAAACGCCCCGATTTTGGCCTTGCTCCGCCCCAAGCGCGTATTTGCCTTCGGGGCCCATAATGCACAGACTTGAGTCGAGGGGAGAATACGCGTAGGCTGAAAAGCGTGTAGCTACGCGCTTTTTTCAACTTACGCGCATGGGAGAATAGAACCCTTAGTTACCGAAGCAAAGGTCTAATAGACTGGACTTCTGCAGCAGACCAGTCAGTTTACTTGCTATTTAGTGTATTGTGGGGCACTTTAATAGTGATTATCAGATGAGCATTTATAAATTTGCCGCGTACTCAACTCAGCTGACAGGGATAGTCCAATGCATTGCCATTCTCACCGATGCTTGAGTACAGCCATGCTGTGATTGGCTGTTGGCACATACAATGCAGAGCTATATCAATGGCTCTGGTGCACTGGTATTGCCACCTGTACCAGAGCTATGATTGGCTGATGTACGTAATGGTACCAACCGACCTGCAGGAAAAAAAAAATTCTGAAGAGGATTCAACCAGGCTGTATCTTGAGTGATTTTAGAATTTTTTTTTTCTTCATTAAAGGGTGTGAATTCACAACTGTTCACCAGTGTCTTTTGTCCGCTTTAATTTGGTAAGTTGAGGGTTTCTGTTGAGGAATTCGTACTGGTTGGAATTGAGCTTAAATGAAGGACCCAAAACACCGTTTATAAAATAAAGTAAGTCAATACCTAATCAAGAGAAATCATGTGCATGTTGTAATGCGAATAGAAGCCACTAGATGGCAGTATTGACCTTTTCTTTCATTAAGCTCAGACTGCAGCTATGTTTGGACATGTCCTGGGCATGTCTGAGACAAGTCCCAGAGAATTAAAAAAAAAAAAAGTCTAAAAGGTGGTAGGGGTCTGCAAAAGAGTATATAAGGAGAGAAATTGAGAGAGTAAAGTAGTAGGAGACATTGCAAGGAGAAGGATACATGTGACCAGACCTGTCACTCTTCAAGACCTGTGAAGCTTTTTGTGGATTTTTGCCTGTGTTGGAGCATTTTCCTCACCCAGAACATCACCAAGCAACCCAACCAAAGGGACTAAATATTTTTTTTCTCTTGTATATATCAATCTTGGTCAGTAGAGTTGATAGTAGATTAGTTAAGTCTTTGTTTAATTAAATGTGTTTAAGTTTTAAAATTGTCTGTCATCCCTTGCTGTCGTAAATGTCATAAATTGGGGCCATAACAATGTAATCAAATAAAAGCAACAATAATCAAAGGCAATGTGAATCAAACCATCAGATGATACAGAAGGTAAAAACAGTACAATCAGGTAAATACATGTGCCCAGATACAGACAAATGAAAGATAGGCTTCAAACCATCAAATAATACAGAAATCTTATACAACTGATGATCTTTAGCAAAGAATTGGAAAGAGTACTCAGAGAAAGAAAAGCTTCTGTTAGTACAGAGTCTCTGGTCGTAGAGGACCAGAGGGCTGAGAGCGGCCTTGAGTTCCTCCAAGTCCCCATCTTTATAGCTCATTGTCCCTTTGTCAGTCTTCCTATTCTGTGATGTTTCCCAGCTGCGCTCTTTTTCAATCAGCTGATATGCATGAACTCTACCCAACCGGGGATTTCCAAACTCATAAGCCCTGCGGCTATCACTCCGGACATCATGAGATATTTCACCAAGGAACATAACCCAATTTTAATCCTGTCTGTTTTTTTTAAGAAAGTCTAGGGGCCCTTAGATAAGTACAACAGGAGGATTCATACTTGCTAATCCCCTATCTCTATTAGAATGGGTTGAGAGATCAATAAGCCATTGTTAAGGTCTAGCAAGACCCGTTGTGTAGATTTTTGGTAGGCCCTCCACTCTCACACCCAAACTTCTGTGTTCTTTCATCAAGAGGAACAGAATGTCAGTGCTACAAGTAGTGGAAATCTCAGAGTAAGAGTGTAATAGCACCATTCATTCAGATATACATTGCTTTGGTGAATACTTGATGATTATTAATACATTGTTTCTTTGTCAATATCAATTAATGCTTAATTATTAATGCATTCAGATATATAATGAATACAACAATTCAGCAATAGATTAATGTAGTCATGCTTTTGTTAGTTTTAGATTGATAATACATTTGAATGACACTTGATTACTGAGGTTACATAGATTCATATTTTCCCACAGAATAAGTTAGATATAAAATATACTTTATTGAACCCCGTGGGGTAATTTTTCCTCTGCATGTGACCCGTCCTATAGTTAGGAGCAGTGGGCAGCCACAGAGCAGCACCCAGGGACCAACTCCAGTTCTAAAGCCACTTCCCTGGTCAGGGGTACTGGTTGGAGTGTTCCTATGATGCATGTTTTTGTGGGTGGGGGAAACCGGAGTACCCAGAGGAAACCCAAGCGAACACAGGGAGAACATGCAAACTCCACACAGAAAGGCCCCAGGCCAGATTGAAACCCTGAACCTTCTTGCTGTGAGGCAGCAGTGCTAACCACTGTGCCGGCCAAGTCATAGTCCATTTCCGTGTCATTAGTGGGGAAATCCACCGTAATGCACGTGAAACTGATTAACTTGATGCACAATGACTTAAATTCCGGAAAGTGAATTTCCTCAGTGCGCATTGACTGAATAATTGCTGCCTACGGCACAGAAACGTGAATGCCACTAAGGCGTGAGACTTGGCATCTCTGCGTAAACTCGCTGGAAAATGCCGTCAACCTATAGAGACGACCGGCACGTCCGGGTACTTCACCGAATGTCAAGGCCGCGCCCCTTTTTGAGGTATAGAAAACCTCAGATCCCATTGACCCTAATGTAATTTGATGTGTCTTCAGGTGTAAAAATTATCCAATTTATTTAACTAAATTTTAATTTATTTTTATGTCTCGCGATTATTTTGCTACCTTGCTCGAACCTGAGTGTTCGTGTTATCTTAATAAATTAGTTGATCAGTCCACCCTTTTGCCCTTTCACTACCGCAAATTCCGAAGTCTGTGGCAGTTTGGGGTTAAGAATCACTAACAAATGCTGTTATGTATGAGTATTTTATGTTCAGCATTGTATATCATTTGTAAATGGAGATTTGTTATATGCCGTTTTTGCTGCCTTGCTGGTCTGCTATTTATTTTGTCAGCACCCTCAGGTGGTGTGCCTGTAGCAAAACATGATCTGATGCAATATCATTGCTTTGTAATGAAATAGACTAGTGCTTTCTGGAAGTTTCTGGCTTCTTCTTGCCTGGAGGGGGCAGGATCACCCCGGAATCCTGTAGATCTTTCCAGAATTTTGCTAGTCTATATAAATGCTGTGATTTTGGTCACCAGTGGCAGAGTTTTTGTTTTGGCAACAGACTTATATGGTGGCATTAGTGTTATTATAGGATTTAACAGTGGATTATTTGTAGAAGTTTTTTTTTAATTAATGAAGAATAAAATTGTTTCAGTTGTCATTGCTGGTTTTCTTTGTTGTGATTTTTAAGTCATAACAATGTATATAATGTTAGACCGCAAACCTGACTCAGTTGGCTGACGCTACTTTACGTTAGCTAGTTAACCAATTAAAGAATAAATAATGACACAAGACAAAAATTGTAGCAAATAAACCTATTATAGTAAAAAGTCTTACATCTAAAGGGTACTTATGTTACTTTCGAAGTTTAAAAAAAGAGTGGCATGGCCTGTTATGAAGTGTTTCCCACACAGGCTATAAACATCAGAAGACACTCTTCATCGTCTCTTAACTCTCCTTTTTGGATTCTTCCCTTCTCCAGGTAGGATGGGGATCCTGAAGTCTGGACTGGTCATTTTATTGGAGGTTCAACCTGGCACACCACAACTTTTGGGCATTTTACTGCTCAATTTTTTTTGCTTGTTTCTCTTTGCTTTCAATGCATAAGAGCGTTTGTTTTCCCCCAAAAAGGGACGCGGCCTTAGTGCTGAGCTCTTGATGACGGTGAACCTGTCGTCTCGTCTCTATTCAAAAGTTTCAATGTTTTTTTCATACATAAACCTAAATTTTTGGAAAAAAATAAACCTAATTACTTTGAATTTATCATCCACTTCAAACAATATACCCTCTCCATTTCTGACAGTAACAACAAAAAAGCTGTTAAAACTCATAACCTCTGGAAGCTTTATGAATTTTTTACGTGAATCTTATTGTTTTTTTGTTTTGTTTTGTATGGACTCATTTCTTTGTACTGATGATTATTCTTCCCCCTGGCATAGATTTTATTTTTTTTGTAAGACTTGCTCTCTTTGTAAGAATTTATGATTGCAATAAAAAAAAAGAAGTTGTTTCAATGTCTCCTTGGAAACGATTGACCAATCAGAGGACGAGTAAAAGGTGCAATAGACATGTCGTTTATGAAAAAAAATTCGTCCCCTGCCTTACCCCCTAAATATGACGTCATCGGCAGTGCGAGCAGTCAGTCAGTGAGCGGTTTCGAACACGGCCGAAAGGTGTCGTCGCTTCGTGGTTCGAGCTTGTTTCGTTCGCTTATTTCACCAGAGATGTCGTCCTGCGAAGCCTTTCAGGCGCAGCTGGCCTCAATCATGCATGTTTTAACAAATACGGCTGTCGCAGAAATTACAGAACTATTCGATAATGGGTCGGCTACATTGAGACTGGAGTTGAGCTGTAGCCGAAGAGAGAACGAAGCGCTGAAAAGCAAGTTGCAGCGGATGGAGAGAGAGTTAAAGGCTGCACAAGACAGCGGAAAGCTAACGTCCGGTAATTCTCGACACCCCATGCATTCCGAAGTCCAGGAATACGACCGATTCCAAAAAACTCGAAGATGTAAGTTGAATCCCGTTGGCTGTTGCATACGTTTATCCGAAATATCACCGGCAATATAGAATAAATATTATACTTTAGGCTAAACGTACAAGTTTTTTGATGGTGTTTTACTATTTTCCCGCAAATAGCTAAGGTTGCGGGGAAAAGAAGTGTTCCCACCCGCGCGAATACCATCGCTCAGGAGGTTCCGGCCACAGGTGACCAGAGCTGCTCTGTAAAGATGGAAAATGAACAACTGGATTCCTTTAACAAGGGCAAGGTAAAATCAGGGAAAATTTAAACCGCTGAAAGCCCACCCAGTCTCTGAAAGACCCGTTTTATCGGGGGCGCTCTCGAGATGATCCAGAATACATGCAGTCTATGGGGCTGTATCCCCCAAAAATGCTTCGTTCATTGGGGCGGCCGGGGATGTTTTCCGTAGATAAAGTCGGGAAAACATCAGTAATTACATTTGTAGATTATTTACGGGTTTTCAATTGCGGTAAAATACGTCTGTGTTCGTAATAGTGATGTCAAGCACTACGAGCTATTTTATGGCATTCGCCCCGAAGGTTTAGTATGGTTTTAAAATTCCTTGTGGTAGTGTTCTGTGCACTTTAATTTTATTACATTATAGTTTTACTGCTGAAAAATATATATACTTGTATAAAATCTAGCTGCTTATTTTGTGCTCAACATCAGGCTGTAAGAAAACGGTCTGTGGGAAAGTAGCATACGGATAGGAGGGGCGTGCCACCTGGGAATGAATTACCGACTCATGTCTGGGAAATGTACCAACTCAGGAAGATAAGTTGTTTCTATCTGTCCCAGGCCTTGAAATTGAGTTCCGAAGCACAACGGCATCCCAGGCAGATGTTTCAAAAGAATCGCATGTTTGTGTAATGTTCTGATTGGTTGCTTGAATGAACAAGGAACACCCGGCTAGAAGTGCATAAGAATGTTTGAAGTTGTTCAGCCGAGACTGACCTCTGACTGCTGGACACAGTGTCCCAGTTCACTCTCTTATTCTGCAGAATTATATTGCAATAAACTGTTTTTTAAAAATAAATCTTTTTAGCTCTGCTGTGACGACAGTCCCAGTTATCGGAGCTTTTCTAATGCAGAGTCCTCCAGCTTCCGTCTGTCTATCTGCCTGTCTTTCTGTCCGGCGTCAACTTTTCACTTAAAATCTGAATATCTCAAAAACTGTCCGATTAACTTTTTTTTTTTTTTTCTAATTCGGTGTGAGCTTTCCTTATGATATTCTGAATATTCACTTTGAAAAGTAGAAAATTCTACGTCTACGGTTTTTGAGAAATTAAGCATTTTTAAATCAGTGTTTGCGCTCATTTTTTCAGTCTTGCATTAATGTGTCATGTGCTAATATTGCAATATTTTTCAAGGATTTCTGAAGATATGTCATGGACATTTCAGTCATCCTCAGTGGAGCTCTCTAGGCCGACAGGCCTCTTGGGGTTTTTTTTTTTTTTTTTTTACTTGATCGAAGAATTTCTTATTACGACTCAGAGAAAATACTTCACACTGGAGACCCCGAAGCAATTGGCCAGTTTTTTTTGTTCGGCCATACTCCGAACGTCTGTCTTAGTTATCCCTTGGAGAATATAGATGGAATAGAATATTTACAAAAACTGAAACCATGGTTCTTGTGATCATTGTCAGGCAAGTCCGGGGGCTGGTGAATATTAGTTCCATTTTTTGCAATAAGTCCAAAACCAGTGAAGCAAACTGCAAGAAGCAAGATGGCAGGAGAGTGAGCGCTTGGTCTTTCCTGCATGCACAAGCTATCATACAGTTTCAGAACCATCCCATCTTCCCTTCTCAATTTTTTTTTTTTTTTTTTTTTTTTTTTTTGCATGGTATACTGTGCAGTGTCTAGCATGGTGATACTGTGTTAATTGTAGTCCCCGGACAAAGCCTGGTGGGTACTATGGATTCACGTATGTCGTCTCCGTTGCCACCGCATCCATAGAAACTTTCTTGTGGATGCTCTGCAGGCTGTAATTTTTGACTGATTATATTAGTTACTGACCGGTGTTGTACTGCACTTAGGACACCTATCGATTTTGCTCGCCATGGCGACAGTATCGGCTGAAGAATATGCAAATTAGTGGCAAAACGTAGAGATTTCCTTGTGGATTGTGGTTTGGACATGTGTTACACTTCCATTATGACACCTATCAATTTTTGTTCCCATGACGACAGCATTGGACGAATAATGTGCAAATTTGCTCTGTAACATACACTCTTCCTTGTGGACGCAGTACAGGCTGTAATTTTTGACCGATTACTCTCATATTTGGTATGTTCCTGTGTTATACTTCACTTATAACACCTATCTATTTTCATTGCCATAGCAACAGTATTGGCCTAGTATAATACGCACATTAGTGGCAAAACATAGAAATTTTCTTGTGGACGCAGTTCAGGCTGCAATATTGGACCGATTACTTTCATATTTGGTATGGACGTGTGATATACTCCACTTATAACATCTATAGATTTCGGTTGCAATTATGCAGTTTTGGCCGAATAATGCGCGTTAAAAGGGTGAAGCAGGCTTTTGGGGGCTGCACCCTTGCGATCACAGCCAACTGGACTTTAGTTAGCATTCTTAAATGAATGAAATTCAGAGAATACTAAAAACCTGTTCCCTAACTCTGAACTCCAAGTATAAATGAGTTCCTGAGCTCATTAAGGGAATAGCACTACATATGAAGTTAGGCAGTTTCCATGATTTGTAATCACTATTGTTCGTACATTATTTATTTTTAAATGGTCTGAGTTCTCACCAGAATTTTTTAGGAGAATAATTCGAGGGGAGAGTCGTCTTAAATAGCCGGGGGTTCAGGAGGGAAAAACCCAGCTGAAGCTGTTGCATTATGGGATTTATTGAAACTAAAGCAGTTTCATGTACATTTCTGTTGTAGATTGGATTAAAGAATGCTCAGGCAGTAATGTCAATTCATCTTGGCTCAGTTATTGGCAGCGGTCTCAAGGCTGATTTATTATTCCTATGAAAAAACCACCTTACCATATTTTGTACATTAACATGAAGGGGAACTTCATGTGAGGGATGTGTATTTATATCCTTATTTTATGTTAGTCTAAAATAATTATTATTGAATTATGAGCCTTCCTCTGCAACTAACATCTGTTTACAGATAAGTTTCCAAATCTTTTATTCAGGCACCTATACTATAGTAGTCTTGACTAAAACTCTTCTAACCATTTGTAATATTAAAAATCATAACAAATGTTGTCTCCTTGTGGGAGATTGTGTGACCAGCTTGTGGTCAGGCAGGTTCAGCTCTTTTTGTGCATTGCTCAGGGCCCTCTGCTTTTCCAACTGTGGGAAAATGTGCTGAACACTTTCTTGAACACACCTGTTGCCCGCGTGATGCGGGCATCATTTTGGACACTCCTCTCTGGAAAGTAAGCAGAAGGAGTAAAAATTAATAAAAATATTATTGTCAGTGGAGCAGAAGTTAGTTGAATTAATTGGTGACGCTGGTAATACACCAGTGACTGCAACTGAGGGCACTTCATTATAGTGTGCATTACATTAAAATATCAGAACAGAAGTTTAATAGCAAAACTTTTTACTCACCTAAATTTGTCTGCAAGCTTTAATTACTAGTTAAGCACACTTCACAGATTTAGATTATTAATACAATACATGAATTGACTGATAAAAATTATAAGCTACTGGGGGGGAATCATTTAAGGACTTGAATTTGGTGTTCTTTTACTTAAGTAGGAAAAAATGAGTACTACTTTCAGCACAAATTATTCTCTGCTGCGGGATTTCAGTATTTTAACTTACCAATAGAGATGTGTGGCCTGTGTCCAAAACAAGCTAGCCTGGTCCTTTTGTTGATCTGTAATATGCAAACAACTGTTGGTGGTCATTCACACCAGATTGCCTTCATCCAAACCCCAGGCAGACAGTGCTTCCTTCAACCCATTCGGGATTAATTCTCCAGTGTGTTCATCAGGAAAAAAGAGGTCTGCGGGCACCTGCTCTGCAGATTCCAGCCGTCAATTAATTGGATTGTCAGGCTACTGTATGGCTTGGTGGTCCGGCTGGACCACAAATCGGCAGTGGTGGCGAAAGCTACAAGTTGGTAAATCTCTTTTAATACTTTTACCCGACACTCCTCGTGCAGTTCTGGTAGGCACTTCTGAGTGAAATGCTTCCGAATATGTAACTGGCATAACCAAAAATAGTCGGTCTTCCAGGCACTCAGAAAAAAGTAGAGTCCAAACGAAGCCTAAGATAAAAAGCCTTGATTAAAGCATGGCTGAAATAAATTAAAAAGACGACATGTTTCGACCTACATGGTCTTCGTCAGGGCGTAACCTGATGCAGCGATTCCAAAGCCCAAATCCCCATTTTGGCTCAGCCTGACACCCACTTAGGTGCACCACTACCCTGCTGCATGGTCCCAAGTGTCAGGGGAGTAAGTTATATGGTCATTTGGGGTTTACCATGGTTACTGGGAAATTTGACAGGAGAGTCAGCATTACATTTCAGGTGACAGAACCATTGGACAACCAGCAGGCCCTATTAGTGCTCTGCCATCAAGAAAGTTATGGTGGGTCCTAGAATGTTGAGACAGGGCTGAGACAGACTGGTGGAGACCAGGGCCCGTATTTACAAAGCATCTTAGCGCTAATAGTAGGTCCCAACTGTCGGATTTAGGAGAAACTCCAAAAAAAAAAATGGGCGTGTCAGTCGTAAATTTAGGACTCCTAATTATTTTCACTAAATGTTATTCAAAAAGCATTTTAGGCTTAAAAGTAGCTTGTAAGTCTGGGAGAGCTTAAAAGTAGTCAAGAGGACTCCTAACCAGGGTTATTATAGTTAATGAACACTAAAACTAGCTGTGAAAAAAATAATTTAGTTAACTGAAATAAAAATGTCAATTTTTTTAAAAAACAAAGTAAATAAAAACTACAATGGACAATACAAAACTAACTAAAACTAAACTGAATTGCAGATAAAATTAGCTTCGTTTTCGTTCATAGTTTCGTTTTCTCCCTCGATTACTGTCCTGTTCAGTCAGAGTTAACCGGTTGCTTCCAGAGGGGGGGAAGCATAGCGGCTATTAGCTGCCGTAGTTGCTGCAGGCTTCAGCCGAAGATGATGCTTCACATGCAGAATTCAGCCAAAAGGGTCTAGCTGCAAACGCACGGAGTGGAGCTCCACTACTTCTCTAATTCAGCGCCGTCAGAAGGGCTCACAGTCCATTGGGGCCCACAAAACCCACAGTAGACGCCATGACAAAATTATTTTGCATAGATTTACCCAGTGGCGTGCACAGATAGACGCTAGGTGGTGCTACAGCACTTGCCTCTTTGCCCTTTATCAATGAAAGTGCCCTTTTGAAACTTAGTTTTTTTTTTAATTATTATTATTATTATTATTATTATTATTATTATTATTAACACTTTAGTGGGGCCAATGTTGAAATGATCTTTTAGAAAAGCTGTCTGATTAAAAACTACTGAAAAAAATGCCCCGAAATGGGCCACCTCCTCACGAGCTTCCGACCTCTCTTCCTTTGTCACGTGAACACGCGCGCAGTGCATATAGATGCGCTCACAGAGAGATAAGAAAACTAGAGTGGACGCCACGTGGGCTGGGCTAAAGCGCTGACGGCAGAATAGCCGCCTCGGAAGTGACAGGATTGTCCACTCCAGTTTTCTTATATCTCTGTGGATGCGCTGCAGGAGCATATCAGCTGAGCGACTGGAAGCCACAGTCTTGTGCCCCGCCAGCCAGGTAACACACAGATCAAGTGAAATCGTACAGCCCAACCTGTAATCATTTTGTTGTGCAGTAGCATGTCTCATACACAGTGATGGTCCGTCGGCAGAAACACAGGGCCAGCAATAACCTCACCTTTCACTTCTTAATGACAGACACCTCTCGCAGTCTACCTCCCCGATTAGCAACCGTTGCTCAGACTGATTGGAGGAACCGACGAGAATCTAACTTGTTTTTGAAAGCCTTGTTATACATTGCAGTACGAAATTATACGGCGTTTAACTTACTTCCGCACACCAATGGCTACGGAAAAAAATATCAATAGCCTACGTCTTTATAATTTCCGAATTTGCGTAAATTAATTTGCGACGTTCATTGAGCAATTAGCCATGAGAATCCGTTCTATATACTCTGAATGTGACAGCTTAAGTGCGTTGTTAGGTAAGAAGCACAACTGAGTGAAGACGAAAATAATTGCGAAAGTATAAGTCCGTGAAAGTTTCGGATTTTTTGCAGATTGTCATCCTTGTAGATTCACATCAATTATATCAACATAGCCAACAGGCAATTGCTTTGAAATTAGCATTTCTTAATCATTACATGTCACGCATTGGTGGTAGCTATTCTGTTAATTAACTGTTTGATTGCTAATCAATCAAACCTGATCGCAAACAGTTTAAGAGCAATTAACCGGGAAAGGCTGATGTTACTGAAGGCCTTCCTGGCATCTGACGGTACGCCACTGCTCATACAGCACCAAACAGCTGTGCATTTTTTAGCCGACTGGTCACCTGATTAGCTAGTTTAATGCTATATCCCAAATCAATGATAGATAATGTGAGGACGACCACCACAAACAATGTCGGTCAACTTTGCAAATCTATCTGTTAAGCTGAACGTTTTCTTTTGTGTAGGTTTTCTTCGGCAACATAAATGAACACAGAAAGAAGAATCAGGCAGTTCCCCATTGCCTGAGAGAAATATCCCCATAAAGGCTACCCAAGTGCCTTCTTGTAATGAATGACAGTAGTCATGAATTGCATTGAACATGTGCGTGTAATGTTTATTTTTTTTAATCTCACACTATAATAACATGTTCCACGAGTGCAAAAAAGTGGCCTCCCCCTCCCCCCTGAGCACTTGCCCTCCCATAATGTCTGTGCACGCCACTGGATTTATCTAATATTAATACTAATGCATCAGAGTTTAAACAAAGCCATTAAGGCATGCAATATTGATGAAATACATTTCAGTAACCCCCTTCTTTAAAAATGGTTCAATCCATGCTTCATGCTCGTATTGGAAAATTGTCTGTGTTTTTGCTGGCGTGGTTGCGAACTAAGGCAGCAAACAGGGATCACCGTCCTTGCGAATATGATGTCCAAGAGCAAACAAACAAACGCACACAAATCTGGACGCCAGAAAAGACTAGAGAGAGGACAGGAAGGGCAAATCAGGGGTCCAGAACATTACAAAATTCTTTTCAAAGAGAGGTGAGACTAGCTTGCTATGTTAGCTGTTCCGGCTGGCTGTTCAGCTGCTAACATTACGTTAATGTAACATGCAGTCAGCTGAGTAAATAATCGCCTGACAAGAATGACATTACTCAGTTATTAACCTTACCGATCTTTTCTGTAGATCATACCGTTATCATTCGCCAGCCATCATAATATGCCGTCAAAAAATTTGGTAGCAGCAGCCTAGGACACGTTCCTCCGTTCTTATGAGTGGTTACTGCATACTCAGCTCTCTCTAGATGTAATTGACTGTACACGCTAGGTTTGGCTAGCGAACTACATGTAGTCAGTGCGGTGACCTTAGGTGTAACTTAAATAATCGCTTGTCAAGGCTGACATTACTTTTACCTTAATTGTTTACTAAAACTAAATTGCTACTTTAGCCTGTTGACATAAGTCTTGCTCACGCGGGGGGTAATTTTACAGAGCTTGCCCTCCTCCTAACAATAGCAAAATGAAGCTGGGTGCTTAGAGCTGTGGTTCTGAGAGGCCCATTTAGATCCTGTTTATTCCAAGACTCGGTAGGTTAGTTCATCATCAGTTGTTCCATGGAACATTACCATAAATGTTTACGAAAGTGATATGAAATGGAACAATTAAACCTTTATGCACTGCTACTTCAGAATCAGCTGTAGTCACTTCATCTGAACCTGACCCAGCAATAGATCCTCACCACCAGCAGTCTGAATATGTTTTTGATGGCTATTAAATTAGTGAATAAGACAACTAGTAATTCATAATTCACGTATTGATACTCTCTTTGTTGAGTGGTTTCTTTTAAAAAAGGAAAAATTGGGTGTATTGCATTAGGCACTGTCAAGAACACTGAGAAACAGAAAAATAATGAATAACATCATGATATATTGTCGCTAAAGAGAGGCAGTGAAAAGTCGGGGGCGGGGGCCCACACCGATATTCTGTCAGGGGCCCCAGAATTCAAAGCAACTGCCTTGCGCACATTCAGTTAAGAAGATGGTTAGCTCTCAAACATGGCAAAAGCTGCGGAAATAACTGAGCATGAATGACTGTATGGGGTGAGATGGATTGGATTTTTTTTTCCCCAGTTATATTAGTATCATCAGCGTCACGTTAAAAAAGATGATGGTTAAAGAATACAGGATTAATAAAGGACTTGGTAAAAACATATTTGCTGTCACACATTATCCTTGTCAGCTTCTACAAATTAAGGCCTTCCTCCTAATAGCTGAAAAACTAAAACTAAGACTAAAACTAAATAAAAACTAAACTGAAACTAGTGAATTCCTCAAAATAAAAACTAAACTAAAACAGCTTAATCACTCGTTCAGCTAACTAAAACTAAACTGAAATAAAAAAGCAAACACTAAAACTAAATAAAAATAAAAACTAATGAAAATTTCAAAACTATAATAACCTTGCCCCTAAATTGCTATAACCTATTCACAAAGAATCGGAAAATGCTGCTGTTGAAAGACGGAATGACTTGGAAATTCTGAATGATGCGCAGTTGTAGAAAAGATATTGGATTGACGGTGAAGGGATTTTATTTTTTATGGATTTTGTGAGGGAGAGAATTACGTCTCCAACCATGAGAGAAAACCCAATAAGCCCCGAAATAAAAAAGTTTGACAACACTTTGTTACATGGCCACTGGAAAAATGCAACTTTGCAACGTGGACTGTTTAGGGATTTTACAATCATCTGTTAGTTGCTCCATTCAGCAAACAATCAATGTGCTCTGTGAACCCCTTATCATCCAACATTTTATCCGGTTTCCAACTGACATTCGCCAACAACACCGAATCAAACTTGAATTCATGCCCATCTCAGGTATGCCCGGTATCATTGGTGCTGTTGACGGGACCCATATTCTAATTCTTTCTCCGACCCAAGATGAAGAGGTATTTGTAAACAGAATACAATAATACAATATTTTGGACATTGTTGCGAAATGGCCAGGATCCATGCATGCACGCACGACTCTCCCATTTTAATGGAGTGCAGCTTATGCCAATTATTTGACAGGCATTATGCGCCTGTGGGATCCCACTTGCTCGGGGACATCGGCTTTGCTGCTGTACCTCCTCCTGCTATGCATGAATTATTTTATTAGGCTATTGGGGGAGGGTTACATGTAATAGATCATCATAATACCAGCTTATGTCATATTTTGTACACATTAAAATTGCACATTACACATTTAAATTGCAGGCTATTCATTACGAACCAAGCTTAGTATACCTTCTTGTTTGAACGATAGCCCGTTAATAGGGTGCAATCTCGGAATTCCTCTGTGATTGGAAACCATACTACCGCATCTCGGAATCGTCTGCCGTCCGAGACTCCGAAGGGAATGCATTGATCTGTGGGATGATGTTATCCCACGCATCCTGCTTGGATTTGCTGTTCAACCCCGAGCCACATCTCCCTTTGATTACATGCTTTCGCTTCAGCACCAACTGGCCCAGCAGCAGTAATTGGTCGTGGCTACAGATGGGCTGTCGTGTCCTTTTTGAACTTTCATCCATGACAGTTTAGGGCAAAAAAAAACTTGCACGGGCCGACATTTAAATGATCGTAACATATTCTCATTGGGTAATAAGTTGCTAATTATTGGGGCAAATGACGCGTTTTATTATTGTCTCGTTTTATGCTATTGCGTTTTTACAACTCTCTTTTTCCTATGTCTGTTTATTTGCCTGGAGCGTGATATGTGGGGACTGCACATATTGAGCACCCCTGAAAATGCACTATGTGGGGACTGCACATAGTGCATTTTCAGGAGTGCTCAATATGTTGTTATTTTATGGGACAAACCAGCCGCTTGGACCATTTCCTCATTTTTTTACCGCCATGGGTTGTATGTGGGATATTTTTTTCTATTGGCCGCCCTGCCAACAAACAACCAATCACCGTGGTCATTGTCCCTCGACTCGTGCATGAGAATTGACGTCATCCATAGCAATGGAGATTTACTCCCACCTGCCTTAGAGCTACTGCTAGTCAAGGAGTGACCAGTTTTCTTATCTAAAAGTTGCTCTCAGCGGCTTTGTGAATAACTTTTAAGATTTTACTCCAACATAAAATGTTTTAGTGCAACTGAGGAGTACTCCTAGCAGTAATACCGGGCAGTGTAATGATTGGACCAGCATGGTGTATAGTCTGATTGTTATGTTAGGCTATTTTGTGCATTTATGGCACACCCTACTGGTCGAGTTGATTGAGGCTTTCAGGCTATGTTTAAGGTTCTTCTGTGGACATATCCTGTGAGTTTTGTAATGATTTGAAAAACTTTATGATTTATAGTCTGATTTGTGTTTATACCACATTGCTTTGTTTCGCATTTTGTTATGACTTGAAATTCACAACAAAGAAAACCAGCATTGAAAACTTAAATTTATTCTTCACTGAAAAAAAAAAAAACGTTTCCAAAAAAAATCCACTGTTCAATCCCCTAATAACACTCTAATGCCACTGATTAACTCTGTTGCCAAAACAAAAACTATGCTCTTTCTCTGCTCTGTTCTGACTAAAATCACAGCATTTACATAGACTAGCAACGTTCTGGAAAGATCAACAGGATTCCTGGGTAATCCTGCCCCCTCCAGGCAGGAAGGTCCCAGAAGCTTCTACAAAGCTCTAGTCTATTTCAAAGATATTACATCAGATCATGTTTTGCTACAGACAAGCCACCAGAGGGTGCTGAAGAACAAAATAAATATTGCTGGCCAGCAAGGCAGCAAAAACATGTATATAACAAATCTCCATTTATAAATGAAATATAATGCTGTACATAAAATACTCATACATAACACCTCCCCTCTTCAAGAAAAGAAAGGTTTGCTAAAATTTTTTTCTTTTGTGAAAATTACCACAATTTTATCAGTAATCAGTATAATCTTGAACAACCAGTGCAATTTTCACAATCAAATAGAAAAGTAAAATTACATTTTTCACAATCAAATAAAGAAATAAAATTACATTCGTAAAATTGTATCTGGGATAACATTATCTTTTCCCCTGATGTAATCTTTAATTCTTGTTTTTAAACTTATGCAAGAATGTGAGGGAATTGTGATCACTGAAGACCTTGATGGAAGTAGCTGAACAAGTCAAATAGACTTCAAAATGTTGTAAAGCCAAAACAAGTGCCAAACATTGTTTTCTAATTGTTGAATAGTTTTTCTGATGTTTATCAAACTTTTTGGAAAAAATTACAAACGGGATGATCTACTCCATCAGTGTCATCTTGCAGTAAAACTGCGCCGGCACCAATATCACTGGCATCAACAGCCAACATGAACTCCATTTTGAAATTATGAGATGAGAGACCTAGTGCATTTTTGAGGATAGCTTTCAGCTGGTCAAATGAATTTTGATACTTTTCATCCCAAACAAATTTTGTAATTTTCTTCAGTAAATTTGTCAAAGGTTCAGAAACGATAGAGAAATTTTTACAGAATTTTCTGTAGTAGCCAACCATCCCTAGAAATCTCAATTGTTGTCTTGTAGTTGTAGGCTCAGGAAATTCAGTGATAACTTTTACTTTTGCATCAATAGTTTTGACTTGACCCTGTCCTACAATATGACCTAAGTAAACAACTTTAGCTTTACAAAAGTCATTTTTAACAAGGTTGATAGTCAGCTTGGCATCACTCACTCTCTGAAAGAAGTTTCTGATGTAGGTGAGGTGCTCTTGGAAGCCGTCACTGGTGATGATTATGTCATCGATATAGGCCTCACATCCTGGTAGTCCAGCAATCACTCTGTTTACCAGACGTTGGAAGGTGGTTAGAGAATTTTTCATTCCAAATGGCATGACTTTGTATTGGTATCATCCATCTTGTTTAACGAAGGCAGAGATCTCCTTTGCTCTGTCTGTTAGAGGGATCTGCCAGAAGCCCTTGAGGAGATCAAATTTGGTGACATACTTTGACTGTCCAACTTTGCCAATGCAGTCATCAATCCTGGGAACAGGATATGAGTCCGTTTTTGATAGAGCATTCGCTTTCCTGTAGTCTGTCACCATTCTATATGTTCCATTTGGTTTGGGAACTAGGATGCATGGAGAACTCCGGTCATTGTTTCAAGCAGATATTTGACTACTTGTTGAAGGTATTTCTGCTTCTCTGGATTCATTCTGTAAGGATGCTGTTTTACAGGCTTGGCATCATCTTGTACGATGACATCATGGTAAACCATATCAGTCCTTGATGGAACGTCAGGGAATATGTGACTATATTCAAATATGAGCTGCTTTAGCTGTTGTTGTTGAAAAGGGTCCAGATGGGAAAAACTTGGCGCCAATATATTGAAGAATGTCTGAATTTTCAAGTTTGACTGGACCAGGTTCATTTTCCAAGGGGCAGTCACAAATCTCTTCAGAATTTTCCAGTTCAATTGTATTTACCACATTGACTGGCCTTTGCTAAGTGTCTCTGTCAATGTATTCTTTCAGCATGTTGATGTGACACATTTGTTTTTGTTTCCTCCTTCCAGGAGTTAAAATGACATCATTCAGACCACTGACGTTTTGAGGACAGTGTAAGGGCCAAAATATCGGGCTCTTAGAAGGTTTCCAGGAACTGGCAAAAGTGCAAGGACTTTGTCACCAGTTTTAACACTTCTGTCTTCTGAATCAAGGTCATATCTGGCTTTCATTTTGCCCTGAGTTTCTTTGAGATTAGACTTAGCAAAGTTACAAGCCTTAGAGAGACGATTACGGAAGTCAGAGACATACTGAAGCAAGTTCATTGGGTCATCATCTTCGGCCAGAATCTTTTCCTTCAGGAGCTTCAGAGGTCCACGAACATGTTGAATAAGGATGTTTTATTTTACCCTTTACAAAGCATGACATTCGCTTATGAATGATTTATGAAGACGTTATGTCTCATTTATGAAGGCATTATACTTGCTGTATAAAGCCTTTATGAGCAACTCTTCAAATAAAGCGTGACCTAGTCTCTTTAAATAATGTTACATATCTTAACTTACGGATTCTGAATAATATGGCATAGTCTACTAGATTCAGAACTGTAGAACTCGCTAGTTGCTAGTCTAATGATGACAGGTGATTCTGAACATCAAGACACGGTTTTGGAATGGGAAGTTTGGAAAGTCCTCTGAATTCCAGGACAATTTCATTTGACTCTGTGAAGAAAACTAGTAAAATGCATCAATATGCATTAAATAGTAGGCTAACATAATGCCCGTCAGTGGGGTCGTTTTGTGAGTTCATCAAATTTTAACCAAACACACGGTTGCAATATCCTATTAATTTAACGTCAATCTTACCGCTTCCTTGTCCCCTTCCAAATGAAAACTGCTGGCTACATGAGGATCAGTTATGGCAAAACAGCTGGTCAGGTTTTAGCATTTGAAAGCCTGCACCTCCAATGCTTGCTTCTTTGATTCTCTTAGCTTTGCCCCTCCTCCTTTGCTTTTCGATATTTTTCTCCGATCTCCATAGTCATTGATTCACATTTCTAGATTGTTAACGCAATAGGGGACAAGCAAGGCCATTGGTCAAACAAATTTCCCAGCAAGCCTGCCTTCGTAAACATTTTGAGCTAAAATATACAAATGGTGGATTGCCTAAGCCTAACATCTTTTTTTGGAAAAAAACTTTTTTGGATATTGCTATAGCATAAATTAGATAAATTAGATAAATACAAAGACATTAATTAGAACTGGAGAACACCCATAATGGCGAGGTACAACCATCAAAAGTGGTTTATAAAGCTTTAATGCTTCAAAATTAGGAGACTGTTAAAGTGTGTTCTGGACAATAAGTAAGCATTCAAAATGTCTTATTGCTGAATATATCCCAAGTCATGGGAAGTTAGGTCTGTGAAAGAAAATAACCGGTTCAACTATGCAGTGTTCTGCCCCGATGAATTCCATCATGCCCGCAAAGCAGGCTACCACTGATTGCACCTGTGGACCGGTATGTGACTACTGCAGCAGTGCTAGGTAGTGAGAAACCATGGCAAGTGGGAAGTTAGCAGCTACCTCGTTGCCGACGATAACTTAGAAGATCAGTGACAGTTGCACCAAAGTAAAAATATTGTATTGCAAATGTTGCAAAAGATTTGTATTGCACTGTAGCTGTTTTTGCATTATAAATTGCGATTCTATACCAGACATTTTGGACCCTGGAAAGTTTTGCAAAATACAAGTTGTGGCATAACGTGACACCGGTGATTGTGACTTCTCTGGAATACGGTGCACCTCTAGGTACTAGACTGGCCCACCCGGAGTCCAGACCATCTCCCACTGAAAATGTTGTGGATCATGAAGCACCAAGTATGATAATGGATAATTGCGACTGTTGACCAACTGATCAAAATCAAGCCAGAGAGGGAAACCGCAACAAATGGTGTCATCAATTTCTAAACAACTGCAGAGTGTCATTAAAAAGAGAGCTGATGTTTCGCAGGGGTGGACATGCACCTGTCCCAACTTCACTGGGGCGTGTTGCAGATATAACATTCTTAAATGGCCATTTTCAATTTAAAAAAAACATTGAGAAGTAAGAAACATTACTTTTTTTGAGAACAATTTTTTTTTAATTTAATATCATGACGCATTCAGATTTCACATAAATATCATACATGTAATATCGGTAAACAGCTGGATATGCATTTTCCCCTTGTACGACCCCCCCCAGGTTGCTACCCACAATGCTTGTCGATCAGTTACATTGCTACCAGAGAGCCCCCATGCAACAGAGCAGTGACTGAATTATCTGCCTCATTCTAGACCTTCATCATAAAACGTTACTTATTTTGTCTTTATATGTCTTTCAGTGTAATTCGGGTTGAAGGGATTTGCAAAATACTGCTGGCTATTTTCATTTGTAATATACGGCATTGTCCCAATTCTTCTGGAATTGATTTACTACAGCAGTCAGTTATGGGTCCTGTCAGTATTCACTCAGATGGCTGTAAGCTGGATTGGCACTGGACATGGCCCAGAAGTCTGTCGGAACCAGTGCAGGTCCAGATGTTTCTTTGTGATGGGTTTGAATTGGGGCAGGATTCAGAGTTCCTGTTGCTCAGAATCTTTACTCTTCCTGTTTGTCAGCCTGTAGATGGGAGGCAGAATTGGCTGCTCGGAGATGATTGGAGGGAAGAGAATCCTAAGGACAGTCGGTCACAGACTGAACAGGAAATCGGTGAGAACATCAGTGGTAATATTCCTTGTGGTTTGATTATGATACATTTTTTATAGGTAATATGTAACCCATTGGGATTATTATTGTTGCATTTGCAATAAGAAATTATAGCGGGCAGTGCCATCAAGTTAAATCTAGTTTTCATATTACCCTTTGACTGCTGTTTAGATTAAATGATATTGCTATTTTTGCAGGAACTTCAGTTGGATCTACTGCTGAAACTGTTGGAGCACCGCTCTGTAAGGAGGAAGTGGTGCAGCCCACCCTTGCAGGAGACCCAGCAGAACTCATGCAGGAGATGGAGGGGCAGCCTTTAACGCCAGCTCCCCCTCTGCTGGAGTCAGAGGACTTTGGGCTGGAGATTGAATGCGTTTGGAGACAACCGAGAATCATCTTGGAAAAATGCATGCCAAGCCGAGGAAGCGCTGGTTGCAGAGACGCCCAGTCAGATGACTTCTCTCCTCAGCATGTCGGAGCTTTTCATTGGTCGCGCTCAGAGAACAGCGAGGGCTCTCCCTTACAACCTGAGCAGCAACAAGATGGCTGCCTCATGAACGTACAGTGCCCTCATGCACTGCTAGACCACACTGTAGCAGACAACGCGTCCCCTGCAGTTTGTCCAGATGGGAGCAGTGGAAATGCTCTGCGCAAGGTGAGTTCAGGCACATTAATGCAAGCTTTGTGTCGCAAGGGAATCTAGGGACAGGTGGAGCTCATCCGTACATGCTGCAGAAATATGGATGCTTCTGAGCAGAAGACAGACGAGAAGCAGCGCAAGATGGGGAAAGATTACATATGTTTGGAGTGTGGTAAAGATTGTCCTGACTCCAAAATCCTGGAAGAGCACCAGAAGATTCACATTAGGAAGATGAAGTTGACTGTGTCCAGCGGCGACAAAAGCTCTTCCCAGCTTCATACGCTCAGAGCACGTGAAAGGACTCCATCAGGAAAGAAGCAGTACATTTGTGCAGAGCGTGGAAAATGTTACTGCTACAGAAGGTGCCTTGAATTTCACAAGTGCTTCCAAACCAGAGAGAAACCGTTCAGCTGCAAGTTTTTTGATAAGTGCTTCTCCGCCAAGAGCTACCTCATAATTCACGAGCGTATTCACGCCGGAGAGAAACCGTTCAGTTGCCAGGTGTGTGGCCAATGCTGCTCTCGTAAGTGCAACCTTATTAAGCACGATCAAATTCACACCAGTGAGAAACCGTTCAGCGGCAAGTTTTGTGATAAGTGCTTTCCCTACAAAGAATCCCTCAAATTCACGAGCGCGTTCACACAGGAGAACCATTCAGGTGCAACTTCTGTGGTAAGGGCTTCACCAATAGGAGCGGGGTTCGATCACGAGTGCATTCACAGCGGAGTGAAACCGTTCAGTTGCAAGGTTTGTGGCAAGTGCTTCTTCCATAAAGGCTCCGTTAAAATTCATGAGCAGCGCAAGCAAGGCAGAAAGAAACCGCTTACTTGCCAGTTGCTGGGAAAGCTGATGTCTGGCGTTATCTCGCCAGATAAAACAAATGTTTCCAGTGTTCAAAATAAGGAAAACAAACAAGGTTGCCCGCAAGAATTTTTAGTTGTCCCACGTTCTATCATTAGCATTTAAAAACATTTTTCTGCGTTCTCGCATATTTAATTGAATAACGCGAAATAATGTTTCAATTTGTCGTGCAGGTGATATTCAGAACAATGCAATAAAATATAAAACGACAAATTCTCCTGCCAAGCTAAAAAAAACTGTTATCCATAACAACTCTCCTGTAACTAAGTAGCCCGGTTCCTTAGCATGTCGTTTCTTTAATATTTCTGAGCCCCGTTTTCTATCGCAGTCTTAGGCAAAGACTGGTTTTCATGACACCGCATCCTCTTTTTTTCGGACTCGGCAGTAGCTCGCTATATCACGGGCAAGAACAGAGCCGACCTGTTTGACATGGCCTGGGGAAAGTGAGAGATATACAGGCTGTATGTACATGAAAACAACGTAGCCAGAATGCAGTCTTAAAAGATTCCCGCTTCCTAGAGGCGCTAAATTACCAATTATAAATGAATACTTATGAAATTTTATATCAGGCGGTACGATTTCAGACAACCTTCCTCTCTGCGTCAAAGAGCAGTGGCGTTTCATGCTAGAAGAGAGCCAACCACCACAGGCACAGCAGTAATTTTAATTGAATATTCATACAATAAATTAAAGCTTACAATATGAGCATATAGAATTCACCACAAAAGAAGATCCTTATTGTCACATTTTCGAATGTACATTACCTTAGGTTGTTTACGGTCACATCCGGCGCGTTCGTGCCGTGAGTTTTCCTTTATTGGATCGCCCAAGCCTGAATTAAAGGGCATTCAAAGTCAATTCCCCTTGTCTTTGTTTATCGGCTCATCGCACCTGCGCAAACGAAATGAAATAGAAGGATTATCTACGCGTGCACACAAAACATTGGTTGATGAATGAAATTGGTCATGTGACAATACAAGATGTCAACAAAATCAAGTGATCTGTTTGTAAACATTGGACGTTCAATGTCCCGTCTGAGAATTGTGTGGTGAGAAAAATATCCCAAAAGGTTAATTCAGAGTATTACTATAATCACATTTCAACAAAGAGAACTCAGCCCGGTTCTTTTGGCCCCTCAAAACTGCAACAAGACTGTGGAGCAGAGAAGAAGCATAAACTCATAAATCTGCCAAACAGCAAGATAACAGGGCTGCAAGCTGGCCGACCAAGGCTGGCTAGATGAGCTAATCTTCTGGAATGACCTGAGCATGCGCACCGAAGTGTTCTGGAACCATCCATGACCCAGATAAGTTACTGAACTTTCGCTGAACCCAAGGTTTGAGAGGCTCATATGTGGTCTTTGAGCGTCCTTGGAGGCTTAAAATTAATTTACACTTTGATGTAATTGTAAACTTATTAAGGGCGAAGGGTTGCTATATGACCATGAACCAATCAGAATTAATAATATTGGATAAGGTGGGATGAGCCACGTTTAATCCCACCTTGAGGGACGTGCCAAAAGGGTAATAAATATGAGGGTTCGGACGGTCAGTAGTCAGTCTGTGGAGGGTGATTGAAGAAGAATGAATGCTATGTGGTTTGCGCAGACCAGCCTGGGTTTTGTACTTCACTTTCAGCGACTTGCAATAAGCCGGATCACATCAGACCCTGGAGAATGTGTCCATTCCTTGAAGGTAGATTTACAGGGGTTGGGAGAACACTTGGTCCACAAGTGATTTCACCCACAATTGACTTTAGATGCCTTTTAAAGTGCGCGCTGCGTTCTATCTCAACGTCCTTGTATGACGCGGTACTTTATATTATAAAAAAGACTCACGTTCTCGCCCATACAAGAGGCACAGTTAGGCACACACATGACCAAAATTACGCATCCATTGCAGAGGGAATTCAATAAAATTTTGACAATTTCAAATTAAAAAAACTGCCGGGATATTGGATTGTCCAACGGACAACCTCCTGAGCAGTTTAGACAACCTGAAATAGATCTGGACAACCTAGACAACTGGATAACCGCTTATATTGAACACTGTCAACTGTCCCATATCATGCAGTCAGACTTGGTTTCCTGCTGTTCTGCCACCTGCATATAAGACTACTTCTATGTGCACCATCTATTGGTTTTAGGAACAAAAGGGCGATTAACAGCAAATTGGCAGTTTAATGTCACTTACTGTTATTTAGCAAGCTCGCTAGCATTAAAATCCGCTGTCTGTATATGGCTAAGCTAGTGAAGTGGCTAGCTAGTTGAGTCAATATAAATGGTGAATAGCCATTATTTGGCTACTTAGCTAGTGACGAGCTGGCACTTACATATTGCTACCTAATATGACGTTAGTCAGCTACCAAATTTGGTAAACTAGCTCACTGGCTAAGTTAGCCAGCTAACAGTCAGTTTGCTTGCCTGGCTAGCCTCACATGGTTTATATCAATCTCTAAAAACAGTGAATTGCGATTATTTGGGCACTTAACTAGAGTTAGATGAGCAAATAGACCTGAATTGGCTTTTCATTCACGTGTTTCATTGGCTTCGTAGCTCGGTCAGTTATGCGTTGACAAAGCTTATTAGCTCGTTTGCGAGTGCTGTTCCCCTCAATACCAAGGCTTCGGAGTCTGTGCCAAAAATGTGAAGCATCTCCTAACGGAGCTCCGTGTCGAGGCTTGTGTCATCTCGGTGAAATGACATCACTCATTACGTTCAAAGCCTCATTTGGTATGCTGCTTCGAGAAGGGGGTTCAGTTTCGGCGGGTGATTAGACTGTAAACTGTACCAATTTTCTTGGGTTGTTGTCAGTAGTTGAAGTTTGTGTGTGGTTTGCCATTTTGTTTGCAGTGCCAGTTTGTCATTAGCCATGTTTCCATCCACACGTTCTTATGCAAATTAAGTCATATTGAATTGTAAATGCTCTATAGAAATGGTGAAATTCTAATTGATTTCGAGAATATCGACGCAAAGTTTATATGGTTGATCTGATCGGATTTTCTCTTGATCGGTAAAAGGCTTTTGCGAAAAATGTTGATTGAAACGTTATTTGCCGAATAAATCTGCTACTGCATCGTGTTGATGTTTTGATGCCGTCATTGCCTTCTGATAATAGTTTGCTATTTTGCTAATTGCTGGCGTATAAACACGTACAACTTGTGCAATTATCATTTGTTGGTAGACGCCATCCATTTCGGCCAACTAATTAAATTAGTCGGCTAACACACTACTTTTGTTCACTTGAATGTTCTGCGATTCAGTGCAAAAATGAATGGAAATGGCTTAAAATGTCAGAAATCTACTCGATACACCAATTTGATCACATGACAGCAAGTGATGTCATTATGCGCAACTTTTTAATCGCTTTAATACCGTTAGATGGAAACTCATTCACCTGCTTTTTTCCCATGAATATTTTTGCCGAACTTTCGATAGTTCGATTGACAAGTGGATGGATACATAGCTGTGTTCAAATGCGGTCATTCTGGGCGTCTTTTCAACGTAAACTGTGCACTTATTTTAGAGATACTTGACGAAATAAAAAAGAAAAAGAAAACCATTTGCTTTTTGGTCTCCTCACCCACAACACTTCCCTGTTTCTCAGGTTGCTTTTAGCTCTTCGATATCGTTCTTGAGCAGCTGAAGTGAACACTCACTTTATTATTACAAGCAATGCTCCTTTTTCGCGGTGATAAGAGGAATCGAACCATTGGTTAGTCAATCACTCACTGTGCCATACGTGCTACCGATTGCGACACAATAGGCAATCGATAGGCACACTGAGTAATTAAGATGTGTTTCCAAACGACTACTTTCCACGGGTCATAAAACGATGTCGTAAGTACTTATATCCATAACATGAAAAATAATGTACTGGACTTGTAGTATTAGTGTTGGGAAAATAAAAACAATTAATAATTACCTGAACATGCAATTTGTGTTTTACCGTTGTCATAATCGTCTGTTTTTTGTTTGTTGAAAGTGGCAATTCGCCCAGCAGGGAGGTTAATTGGGGGAAAGAGATTGGCTATCTGCGGTGCGAACAAGAGAAGCAGTTCTGCTATTGGCACCGCGGTGGGGCGGATAAGATGAGCACTTCTGCCATTTTCCCCACAACTGGGCCAATAAACAATTTCATTTCATAATCTACCCAGTCTTTGAACTTTCGTGCCGGAGCGCTGCGGGACGAATAGCCTCTTCCTTGTTTGTTTGTTAGTAATAAACCTTTAAAACCTCGCGAAACTCGATTGCTGTTATACCTTGCGTTTCACGTGAGTATCCTCTGTGCCATCCTTTTCACATGCAATATGGTCCTTTGTCCCACCCCCCAGGGTATATATATATAGGCTACAGCAGTGGATCAGTCGAGACGTCTGCCCAACGTGCAGATCATGTTGACTATTCGCAAAAATCACATTCAGTCTTTTTCGCTGTTTAACTTCATAGGGACCATGTGACGTCCCTGTGCTTTCACGCCACTATATTTGTGTCCGAAATGGTCACAGCTGCATCCCACAGCCATTGACTGCAGTTGGCAGACGAGACATGAAGATGTACGAAATACTGAAACGAAGTGAATCTAATATGCCCGAGATATGTCGTATAGTTTGCTGTAACAACATTTGTCAGAGAAACTCCACACCACAGTTGCATTCCATCGCGAAAGACTTCGCTAAACTGGCTGAATAATCGGCTGGTTGCTTCTTTTAGTCTCAAAACTCGAGCGCATAAAAACAGCGCGCAAGACCCTCGCTAGCTGCTCGCAACCTCAAAATGCGCGCAATTTCATTATCATGTGCTCTCAATTTTAAAACGTGCTCGCTTGCAACTTCTACACGCGCTCTCAATGTCAAAATGTGCTCGCAATATCAGCATACACTCGCTTGCCGATTTGACTTTTAGACTTTGGAGGCGGGACATTCAATGCTGACCATGAGCTTTGATTGGCTGTTTGATTTTATAACTGGTTTTCAACTACCATAAAGTAGGCTACAGAAATCAAAGAGGACAACAATCTTATCGAAGCAAAGTTTTTCACAAAACGAAATCTTTCATTGATCCCATTTCAATATTGTTTGAAGGTATTGGTTTCACTTACTATACGTAGCTATGATTATAGCTAGCTAAATTCTTCACGTTCAAAAAGCTGGCTAACGTCAGTCCCCGCACGTTAATTCTTGTACTTAGCCTACCTATTTTAGCATCGATTTATCCATGTCATTTACATCGCAATACTACTCAACAAAAATATAAAGGCAACACTTTTGTTTTTGCTCTCATTTGTCATGAGATGGACTCAAAGATCTAAAATTCATTCCAGATACACAATATTACCATTTCTCTCAAACATTGTTCACAAATCTGTCTAAATGTGTGATAGTGAGCACTTTTGCTTTGCTGAGACAATCCATCCCACCTCACAGGTGTGCCACATCAAGATGCTCATCAGACACCATGATTAGTGCACAGGTGTACCTTATACTGGCCACAATGAAAGGCCACTGAAATGTGCAGTTTTTTTCTGACAGCAAAATGCCACAGATGGCGCAAGCATTGAGGGAGCGTGCAACTGGCATGCTGACGGCAGGAATGTCCACCAGATCTGTTGCTCGGGCATTGAATGTTAATTTCTCCACCATAAGCAGTCTCCAAAGGCGTTTCAGAGAATATGGCAGTACATCCAACCGGCCTCACAACCGCAGACCATGTGTAACCACACCAGGCCAGGACCTCCACATCCAGCAGGTTCACCTCCAAGATCGTCTGAGACCAGCTACTCAGACAGCTGCTGAAACAATTGGTTTGCATAACCAAAGAATTTCTGCACAATCTGTCAGAAACCGTCTCAGGGAAGCTCAACTGCATGCTCGTCGTCCTCATCGGGGTCTTAACCTGACTCCAGATCGTCGCCGTAACAGACTTGAGTGGGCAAATGCTCACATTCGATGGCGTCTGGCACGTTGGAGAGGTGTTCTCTTCACGGATGAATCTCAGTTTACATTGTTCAGGGCAGATGGCAGACAGCGTGTGTGGCCTCGTGTGGGTGAGCGCTTTGCTGATGTCAATGTTGTGGATCGAGTGGCCCATGGTGGTGGTGGGGTTATGGTATGGGCAGGCATCTGTTATGGACGAAGAACACAGGTGCATTTTATTGATGGCATTTTGAATGCACAGAGATACCGTGATGAGATCCTGAGGCCCATTGTTGTGCCATACATCCATGAACATCACCTCATGTTTCAGCAAGATAATGCACGGCCCCATGTTGCAAGGATCTGTACACAATTCTTGGAAGCTGAAAATGTCCCAGTTCTTGCACGGCCAGCATACTCAATGGACATGTCACCCATTGAGCATGTTTGGGATGTGCTTGACCGGCGTATACGACAGCGCGTACCAGTTCCCACTAATATCCAGCAACTTCGCACAGCCATTGAAGAGGAGTGGACCAACATTCCACAGGCCACAATTGACAATCTGATAAACTCTATGCGAAGAAGATGTGTTGCACTGCATGAGGCAAATGGTGGTCACACCAGATACTGACTGGTTCTGAGTCCCCAGACCCCCAATAAAGCAAAAACTGCACATTTCAGGGTGGCCTTTTATTGTGGGTAGTATAAGGTACACCTGAGCACTAATCATGGTGTCTGATGAGCATCTTGATGTGGCACACCTGTGAGGTGGGATGGATTGTCTCAGCAAAGCAAAAGTGCTCACTATCACACATTTAGACAGATTTGTGAACAATGTTTGAGAGAAATGGTAATATTGTGTATCTGGAATGAATTTTAGATCTTTGAGTCCATCTCATGACAAATGGGAGGAAAAACAAAAGTGTTGCGTTTATATTTTTGTTGAGTATACATCAAGGGTCTGGAGTGGCTTAGCCAGTCTCCAGACCTGAATCCAATTGAAAACTTTTGGAAGGAGCTTAAAATTTGGGTTGCAAGGCGACAGCCTCGGGACCTGAATGATTTGGAGGCTGTCTGCAGGGAGGAGTGGGCCAACATCCCTGCCAAATTGTGCACAAACCTTGTCAACAACTATAAAAATTGTTTGACATCTGTGCTGGCCAATCATGGCTTTTCTACAAAATACGAACATGCTGTTTGTCCAGGGGTCAAATACTTATTTTTGACCAAAAATATGCAAATAAATTCCTAAAATGCATACAATGTCTTATCTAACTTTTTTGGTGATATTCTGTCACTCTCTGTTAAAATAAACCTATCATTAAAATTATAGACCGTTGCACTCTTTGTTCGTGGGCAAACCTGCAAAATCAGCAAGTGGTCAAATACTTATTTCCCCCACTATAGCTATAAAGATATTTATTATGTCTGTGAAGAAACAAAGCCCGAGATTTTGGGTCTGTATGCGCTGATCCGCGAAGCTGCTTGTTTTTATGGGTAGCAAAAATTTGGCAGATTACCGGGTCTTCAGCGTTGGAGAAGAAACTTGCTTGAAGAACCTGGTGAATTAGAACTCAAGAACATTATATTGCTACGTAAATGGCCTAGAATTTGGTGAATTGACACGGGATGACCCAATAGTTATTGATGCACATTTTTAGATTGTTAATGCCACAGGGGACAAGCAAGGCTTTTAGTCAAACATATTTATCAGCAAGGCTGTCTTGGTAAACATTTGGAATGAAAATACACAAATTAAACAAATAGTGGATTGCCTAAGCCTAATGCAGAGGTTTTTTGAGCTAGAAAACTTTTTTTCAGACATTGCGATAGTGTAAGGTCAATTTAGATGTAAATACGAAGACATTGATTAGAATCGTAGAACACCCGCAACGGCGAAGTAAAACCATAAAAATTGGTTTATAAAGCTATAATGCTTTGAAATTATGAGCCTGCAAAAGTGTGTTCTGTACTATTAGTAAGCGTTCATGACTACTGATTGCCGAATATATGCCAAGTCAAGGGAAGTTAGGTCTACGAGAGAAAGTACCCGGCTCAACTATGCAGTGTTCTGCCCGGATTAATTCAGTCATGCCCGCTAAGCAGGCTTCTACTGATTGCACCTGTGGACCTGTATGTGACTACTGGAGCAATGCTGGGTAGTGAGAAACTGTGGCAAGTGGGAAGTAAGCAGCTACCTCATTGCCGACGAAAACATGGAACAGGGGTCCTCAAATCTGGACCTCAAATCCAAATCCAGCCCAGGTTTTCTGTTATCCCAGGCAAGTAAATGAACAGTTAGTGCCTCTGATCGGCCAGGCTGTTAACACCTGACTCCCAGGTAAAGGGAGGGTGGAAAACCAGCAGTCCTCGCACCACATTGGGTATGATTTGGGGACCAGGGACATAGAACATCAATGACAGTAGCACCAAAGTAAAAATATTGTATTGCAAATGTTGCAAAAGATTTGCATCGCGCTGTAGCCATTTTTGCATTATGAATTGCTATACCATAACAGACACTTTGGACCCTGGAGGGTTTTGCAAAATACAAGTTGTGGCATAACGTGACACTAGTGATTGTGACTTCTCTAGTATACCATGGACCCCTAGGTACTAGACTGGCCCACCCAGAGTCCAGACCATCTCCCATTGAAAGTGTGGTGGATCATGAAGCACCAAGTATGATAATGGATAAATGCGGCTGTTGACCAACTGATCAAAATCAAGCCAGAGAGGGAAACTTCAACAAATGGTGTCATCAATTTCTAAACAACTGCAGAGTGTCATTAAAAAGAGAGCTGATGTTTCGCAGGGGTGGACATGCACCTGTCCCAACTTTACTGGGGCGTGTTGCAGATGTAACATTCTTAAATGGCCATTTACAATTAAAAAAAAAACATTGAGAAGTAAGAAACATTACTTTTTTTGAGAACAATTTTTTTTTTATTTAATATCATGACGCATTCAGATTTCACATAAATATCATACATGTAATATCAGTAAACCGCTGGATACGTATTTTCCCCTTGTACGACCCCCCCCCCCTCTCCCTCCCCCCACCCTCAAGTCATGCCCTCTGACAGGTTGCTACCCACAATGCTTGTGTATCAGTTACATTGCTACCAGAGAGGCCCCATGCAACAGAGCAGTGACTGAATTCACTGCCTCATTCCAGGCCTTCATCATAAAACGTTACTTATTTTGTCTTTATACGTCTTTCAGTGTAATTCAGGTAAAAGGGATTAGCAAAATACTGCTGGCTATTTTCATTTGTAATATACGGCATTGTCCCAGTTCTTCTGGAATTGATGTACTACAGCAGTCAGTAATGGGTCCTGTCAGTATTCAATCAGATGGCTGTAAGCTGGATTGGCACTGGACATGGCCTAGAAGTCTGTCGGAACCAGTGCAGGTCCAGATGTTTCTTTGTGATGGGTTCGAATTGGGGCAGGATTCAGAGTTCCTGTTGCTCAGAATCTTTACTCTTCCTGTTTGTCAGCCTGTAGATGGGAGGCAGAATTGGCGGCTCGGAGATGATTGGAGGGAAGAGAATCCTAAGGACAGTCGGTCACAGTCTGAACAGGAAATCGGTGAGAACATCAGTGGTAATATTCCTTGTGGTTTAATAATGATACATTTTTTATGGGTAATGTGTAACCCATTGGGATTAGTATTGTTGCATTTACAATAAGAAGTTATTGCGGGCAGTGCCATCAAGTTAAATCTAGTTTTCGTATTACCCTTTGACTGCTGTTTAGATTAAATGATATTGCTATTTTTGCAGGAACTTCAGTTGGATCTACTGCTGAAACTGTTGGAGCACCGCTCTGTAAGGAGGAAGTGGTGCAGCCCACCCTTGCAGGAGACCCAGCAGAACTCATGGAGGAGATGGAGGGGCAGCCTTTAACGCCAGCTCCCCCTCTGCTGGAGTCAGAGGACTTTGGGCTGGAGATTGAATGCGTTTGGAGCCAACCGAGAATCATCTTGGAAAAATACATGCCAAGCCAAGGAAGCTCTGATTGCAGAGACGCCCAGTCAGATGACTTCTCTCCTCAGCGTGTCGGAGCTTTTCATTGGTCGCGCTCAGAGAACAGCGAGGGCTCTCCCTTACAACCTGAGCAGCAACAAGATGGCCGCCTCATGAACGTACAGTGCCCTCATGCGCTGCTAGACCTCACTGTAGCAGACAACGCATCCCCTGCAGTTTGTCCAGATGGGAGCAGTGGAAATGCTCTGCGCAAGGTGAGTTCAGGCACATTAATGCAAGACGAGAAGCAGCGCAAAATGGGGAAAGATTACATATGTTTGGAGCGCGGTAAAGATTGTCCTGACTCCAGAATCCTGGAAGAGCACCAGAAGATTCACATTAGAAAGACGAAGTTGACCGTGTCCAGAGGAGACAAAAGCTTTTCCCAGCTTCATACGCTCAGAGCACGTCAAAGGACTCCATCCGGAAAGAAGCAATACATTTGTGCAGAGTGTGGAAAATGTTTCCTCTACAAAAGGTGCCTTGATTCTCACAAGTGTTTCCACACTAAAGAGAAACAACTCAGCTGCAAGTTTTGTGATAAGTGCTTCTCCGCCAAGAGCTTCCTCATAATTCACGAGCGCGTTCACACCGGAGAGAAACCGTTCAGTTGCCAGGTGTGTGGTAAATGCTTCTCATATAAGAGCAACCGTAATATTCACAAGCGCATTCACACCAAAGAGAAACCATTCAGTTGCCAGGTGTGTGGCAAACGCTGCTCATTTAAGAGCAACCTCATTAAGCACGAGCGAATTCACACCAGAGAGAAACCGTTCAGTTGCAAGTTTTGTGATAAGTGCTTTCCCTACAAAGAATCCCTCATAACTCACGAACGCATTCACACCGGAGAAAAACCGTTTAGTTGCAAGTTTTGTGATAAGTGCTTTCAATATAAAGAATCCCTCATTTCTCACGAGTGCGTTCACACCGGGGTGAAACCGTTCAGTTGCAAGGTTTGTGGCATGTGCTTCCTCCGTAAGGGCGCCGTTAAAGCTCACGAGCAGCGCAAGCACGGCAGAGAGAAACCGCTTACTTGCGAGTTGCTGGGAAAGGAAATGTCCGGCTTTATCTCGCCAGATAAGAAAAATGCTTCCAGTGTTCAAAATAAGGAAAACAAATAAGGTTGTCAGCAAGAATTTTTAGTTGTCCCGTGTTCTATCATTAGCATTAAAAAATGTATGCGCATACTCGCATATTAAATTTAATAACGCTAAATAATGCTTCAATTTGTCGTACAGGTGATATTTAGAACAATGCAATAAATAATAAAACGACAAATTCTCCTGCCAAGCTAAAAAAAAAAACTGTTAACCATAACTACTCTCCTGTAACTCAATAGCCCGGTTCATTAGCATGCCGTTTCTTTCATATTTCTGAGCCTCGTTTTTCTATCGCAGTCTTAGGCAAAGACCGGTCTTCATGACACCGCATCCTCTTTTTATCGGACTCGGCATTAGCTCGCTATATCACGGGCAAGAACAGAGCCGTCCTGTTTGACATGGCTTGGGAGGGATTAGAGATGGGCCAATACAGGCTGCTTGTACTTGAAAACGACGTAGCCAAAATGCAATCTAAAGATTCCCGCTTCCTAGGGGTGTTAGATTACCAATTATAAATGAATACTTATGAAATTTTATATCAGGCTGAACAATTTTAGATAACTTTCCTCTCGGTGTCAAAGAGCAGTGACGTTTCATGCTAGAAGAGAGCCAACCACCACACTCTCAGCAGTAATTTTGATTGAATATGCATACAATACGTTCAAGGTTATAATATGAGCGTGTAGAATTCACCACAGAAGAAGATGCTTATTGTCACATTTTTGAATTTACATTACCTTAGGTGGTTTACGGTCACATCCGGTGCGTTCGTGCTCAGAGTTTTCCGTGACTACATCGCCCAAGCCTGAATTAAAGGGCATCTAAAGTCGATTCCCATTATTTTTGGTTATCGGCGCACCGCACCTGCGCAAACGAACCGAAATAGGATTATCTACGCGTGTGCACAAAACATTGGTTGATGAATGAAATTGGTCATGTGACAATGCAAGATGTTAACAAAAGCAAATTATCTGTTTGTAAACATAAGACTTTCAACGTCCGGTCTGAGAATCGACTTTCGATGCTATTTAAAGTGCGCGCCGCGGTCTATCTCAACGTCATTGTTTGACGCGCCAAAATTACGCGTCCACTGCAGAGGGAAGTAAGTAAAATTTCAGCAAATGACAAATTCAAATTAATTAAACTGCCGGGATATTGGGTTGTCCAACGGACAATCTCGTGAGCAGTTTAAGTTGTCCTGGGGCCTGCACCATAAATCTGAATTTGGGTTTTATCGCGGTAACTTCAGGTTTTTAACCCTGGGATCTTCTGTCCCAAGAAGGTGGCTCACTTCTTACCGAGGTATATCATCGGCTAACCTGGGGGTATAGGGGGGACCGGGGTTACCTTGTCGTGATTTTGTATTTGGCTCCATAACTCTTTGTTGTTTAAACTTAGAGAAATACCTTCATGGTATATGTGTAGTGCAGAATGTCACCTACAAAACTTGTATTGATTCAACCTCAGTATAACATATTTTTAGGTCACAATATTCAATTTTCAATATATCACAAACATACAGAAGTAACCTTATACCCGGGGTTACTTTGTCAGATGGGTGGGATAAAATTGTCATAGTTGGCAATCAGCTGAAGCTGAAAAAGACAGTCCAATATTCTCATAACAGAAATGGTGAGAACTGTTTTATTTTGACAATGAACCAACACAAGCTATGATTATGCATAATCACCATCAGAGCTGCAGTTAGGACGTATGTAGGCGAGCACACTGACATTTACACAGCAAATGTGCCCACCATTTGCATAAGAAGCACTGGACCCCCTCCTCTCCACCTTCAGATGATGAGTCAGGACCGCGGCACCAAAGAGGAGCAGCAAACATTCCCCCTGACACAGGAATGGAATGAAATGCAGAGGCCCCAGGGCTGGCACCTGCCAACCCTCAATACTCTGCCAACGCCTCCAGTTTAATGGGCCCACCTGTGGCCCATTAAGGTGGAGGTGAAGGAATGAGAAAGGGGAGGGGCTGCAAGGAGGAAACCCTTACAAACCCATACTTGTGTCCTCCAAACAAAGGCCCTAATCGGTCCTCTATCATCAACGTAAAATAAATTCAAATATTAGAATTATTGTTATGGCCCCAATTTGTTATTACAATTTACAACACAACAGGACAGCAACAGCAAGGGATGACAGAAACAGTTTTAAAAACTTGAACACATTTAATCAACAGACAAAGACTAATACTAACCTACAACTAATAACCAAGATTGAACACAACAAAAACAGAAATATTTACAGCCCCTTTTTGTTGGGGTGGCTTGGTGATGTCCTGGGTAAGGAAAAAAAAATGCTCTAACACAGGCAAAAATCCACAAAAGAAACTTCACAGGTCTTGAACAGAAATGACAGGTCTGGTCACATGTATCCTTCTCCTTGCAATTTCTCCTACCACTTTACTCTCTCAATTCTTTTCTTTATATACTCTTTTGCAGACCCCACCCACATTTAGACCTCTTTTTTTATTTTTGGGGACTTGCCCCAGACATGTCCAGGACATGTCTAAACCTAGCTCCAGTCTGAGCTCAATAAAAGAAAGGTAAATACTGCCATCTTGTGGCCTCTCTTCACATTACATTATTAAGACACTATATGTGTCTGAAAAACAATAAATCGGCTCCTATAATTGACTTTGGAATGTTTTAATATAGGCCTAACACAGGACCTACAAGCGGGGCAACCTCAGCACCCTGACGAACTAACCCCACGCTGCTTGGCCAGTGGAGCCCCGTGTTCCCATTTTGGAAATCAGGCCGTATATCTCATCTCATGATCTCAGCAGGCCTTTATCTTATGTGTTGTGAATAACTCTAGTTACATACGTTTATGAAACAGTAAAAACACCCTGGAAATCTTCGTCTTCAAAGAAGCTAGACGCATTTCTTTCAGAAACTTAGAGTATACAATTTGGGTCAAAATTCAGTTATTTAGGCAGAAAACACTTACATGACACGACAAGTCCTTCTTCTTTCCAAGAGATGACGTCGCTGAGATGTCTCAATTTGTATATTTTCGTTTTCCGTCAGTGCATTTGCAATGAGAAAAACTGGGGTGACAAACCTGTAATGTGAATATAGGCCACTGGATGGTAGTATTTACCTTTTTTTTTTTTATTCAGCTCAGACTGGAGCTATGTTTAGACATGTCCTGGACATGTCTGGGGCAAGTCCCCGAAAATTAAATGTGGGTGGGGTCTGCAAAAGAGTATATAAGGAAAAGAATTGAGATAGTAAAGTAGTAGGAGAAATTGCAAGGAGAAGGATACATGTGACCAGACCTGTCATTCTGTTAAAGACCTGTGAAGCTTCTAGTGGAATTTTGCCTCTGTAAGAGCATTTTCCTCACCCAGCACATCACCAGGAAACCCACAAAAAGGACTGTAAATATTTCTGTTTTTTTTTTCCAATCAATCTTGGTCTGTAGATTAGTTTAGTCATTATTGTCTTTGTTAAAAATTAAATGTGTTTAAGTTTTAAATTGTGTCTGTCATCCCTTGCTGTTGCTGTTGAGTTGTAAATTGTATAACAAATTGGGGCCATAACAAACCTAACCCTGTGCCCGAAGTAACCCCGGTCTCCCCTACTACGAAGCTGGCTTTGTGATAGATTTAATCACAAAGCCAGCTTCGTCGTGTACCCCCCAGGTTTAGTTCTAGATTCAGATCACAGCGTGCAAAACCACCGCCTACTGACCAATCAGTTCTCTGAGAAAATGGCATCACCGTCCATTAAAGTTTCAGCGGAGTTAGATGCGCTGATGAATACCAATATGTACGATACAGGTTCTCATCTAAAGGTCTGATGTGGCGAATGTAGCGGAGTCGTGCACATTTTTCCACGGGCAAAAGCACTAAAGCCTTGTACTTGTTGCACTTATGAAAGTAAACATACTGACCGCTTTGAATTATGTTTTTGTTGTAATTCATTATTTGTTCTCCGGCTCTTATGACACCGCTGGGGTTGCAGCTGGAAAAAAATCCATACACGCCATAAGGATACATCCTCGCATCACGTCAATTTAATGAAAAACGCAACTGTAATTTTACTGATGGGGCAGTGACATTATAAATAAGACACCCCTATTCCCAATAGGCCTCGTGCTGGATCAAACATATTTTACAAAGCAGAAAAGGTGAGAGATGCTCTCACTAGCCTACATAGCACCTGTTGTCATGTTTTACTGCAACAGAAGTAAAATTAAATCATCACTATTGCAACAATTTGCCAACTGTCCCTTCTGTATTTGGCAGCTGCAACGGTGAGGTGTTTATTCTCTTCTTATTTTAAATGAGTTCTTGCTCCGCATTTGTAAAGTGCGCAGCGTTGCTTCCAAGTGGTTTATCCATGTTTGCAATTGGTCATTTACTTCAAACACCGCCCCTTTTATGTGAACGCGCACATACTCAGGTTGGAAAACCCTGGGTTCAGTTACCGAGTTGATAACTGGCTTTGTGGCTTATGGTTAAGTGCAGCCAGATAACTGAGAGAAACCCCGGGTATGTTAATCCAGCTTCATGGCACAGGCCCCAGATCTATTTCAGGTTGTCTAGACAACCGGATCACCGCTTATTTCCAACGCTGTAAACTGTTCCATATAGTTGCAGTCGGACTTGGTTTCCTGCTGTTCTGCCACCTGCATATAAGACTACTTCTGTGTTTAACTGTATGTGCACCATCTATTGGTTTTAGGAACAAAAGGGTGATTAAAACAGCAAATGGGTAGTTTAATGTTGCTCACTGTTATTTAACAAGCTCACGAGCATTATAATTTTCGCTGGTATTTGCATATTGTTATTTATGAGTTTTATGTAAAGCACTGCATATCATTTGTGAATGGAGATTTGTTACATACTATTTGCGATGCCTTACTGGTCAGCCATTTGTTTATTTTGTTCATCATTTAGCACCCTCTGGTGGTGTGTCTGTAGAAAAACATGATCTGACGCAATACCTCTTGTTTGTGATTAAATAGATTAGTGCTTTCTAGAAATTTCTGGCTTCTTGCCTGGAGGGGGCTGGATCACCCAGGACTCCTTTAGATCTTCCCAGAATAATCCTAGTCTTTATAAATGCTGTGATTTTGCTCTGTTAGTGTTTTTTTGTTTTGGCATTAGTTACTTAGTGGAACTAGAGTGTTACCATAAGATTGCACAGTGGATTATTTGGAGAAATTTTTGTACCTAATCAGTGAAGAATAAATTTGTTTAAGTTATTGCTGGTTTTCTTTGTTTTGATTTTCTAGTCATAACAATATTGTCACCTACCGGAGTTGGTAAACTAGCTTGCTGAACTGCGGTTGTTTTTCTGTGGTCAAGCCAGCTGCTCCTAAAATTTGCGTGCACCTGTATTCTGAACTTGGCTGTAAAAGCATGAAATACTTTTTTTAAATTTCCCCACCGTCATGAAACACACGTTGTGAAGGCTGTTCGAGCATAAAAATCTAACCTGAATGGAAGTCATGGAATGCTTTGAACTGATTTTACTGTCCACTTTTCAGAAAATGAAAAGCATAGTTAGATGAAAATGCAGGGTACCATTCAAAATTTCCCCCTAGTATCTTGTATTTCGTCAAGTTGATTCCTCAAAAAAGTAAAAGAAAATTCCAGTGGAATCTTGTTCATGGAGACATGGAATGTGGACTGATTCTACTGTACCGTTTGTGAGAAGATTAAAGGCAAAGTCAGCTCAAAATACAGCATACCGTTCATAATTAACCGCATATATTAATGGTCATAAAAATGATTCGTTTAATTAGTAGAAGAAAATTCCAATGGATTCTTGTTCAGAGAGATTCAGACTATGTTGCGATGAAATTTGGACTGATTGTACTGTACAGATAATGAGAGAATTAAAGGCAAAGTCAGCTCAAAATACAGTATACTATTCATATTTTCCCCTATATTTCAACTGTCATAAATTTTTTTCCTCTCAAATAAGCAGAAGAAAATTGCAATGGATTATTGTTCATGGAGAATCAGACTATGGCCATGTGAAATTTTACTGTTTACGGATTTTACTGTGAAGTTTGTGAGAAAATTAAAGGAGGACTATCATCAAAAATGTAAGCGGGAAAGACAGAGAGGATTATCTGGCTGGATTATCTAGCGCCATAATCATTACTCCAACAGTTTGACCCTTGTTGAGATATGTGCCCCATCATTACGCCAACAGTTTGACCCTTGTTGGGATACGTGCTCCAACATTTAGCAGATGACCCCAGGGTCATGGGAATGGACTCAACCAGACTCTCGGGCGCCAATGTCATCTTGCCACTGGGGTAATGGTTAATGCAGATGCCTGGGAATCTACCAAAAAACTGCTGTCCGCAAACCTTTGGCCAGCGAGACTCATGCCGGACAACTCCACAAGTGCCATCCAATGGACTTTGACATAACTGCACCTGTACAATTTCAATACATTACAGTTTAGGTAAATATTTCTAAAAGACTTTTAATTTCCTGAGTAAAACACTAATCTCACTCACGATGTCACAGAATTAGGTGTATTTTGCTATACTGAAGGTTAAGAGTGGAATAATAGCCTTAATGCAGATTATTCTTGTAATTCGGTATTGTGTCGGACGTTTCATGACCAACTCTAACGCAAGTAGGTTGTGTTTGGTATCATTTTAATCCTCGTCATTTCTGAAATCTCATAGGGAATATTTCGAAGGAATTGAACTTGTACCATACCCTCCTTCAATAACTTTAAGGGAAAAATATGCTTCAGTTTTCCTTGTGGTCATGTCTCCTCCCAAAGCCCCTCTGGAATTCTTGGCTCAAATGACCCAAAACCACCTATGACCCTGCCATAGGACGCAGTCTGGAGTTTGGGCATAAAAGAGGGGGAAACAGAGAAGTCGAGGAAGCTTGTATTCATCCTTCCCTCATATATGTTGTGTATATGTGTAGTTTTGGCTGCACCAGGTATGAATTGACTTCTTTTCTGTAACGATGTAATTAGGTCTTGTGATTTAAGCTTGTGCCTGCCTGGCGAAATAAATTGATATTCGCATCTGTGGTGTGTTTCTGACTTTGGACAAACATATACCTACCGGTTCGGACTCCTGGATCCCAGTTGAGTAACGTAGACCGTAATCGCGTGCCTGATCAACACGCTTGGCATCTGCGTTATAAAGTGGATTTTCCATGCTGTGTATGACGCTATTAATATTGGTTTCGAGCAAGATTTCGCTTATATCTTTAGGTGGAAATCTTAAAAGACGCAAGGCCTCTGAACGATGTATTTCCGTTATGCCTTGTAGTTGCTCGCTGTGGGGCCCGGTAATCCCTAGTCATAGCGAGGCTATGTCAAATTACTGGCTTAATAGGCTGCCAGCCTCTGAGTTCTTTCACCGGATTGAATAGTTCAGATGGTTTTGGTCCGGCGGAGTAGGGTATAAACCTGTTATGAGTCCGACGCACAACGGAGCTCAAAATTAAGTGATAAATTGACTAATGCAACTAATTTATGCAAACACATGATAACCGCAAAAGATTGCAACTACAAATTTGTATCTTAAATTTGATATGGAGTCAGATACATTGTAACCACTTAGACATTAAGGCTGCAGCATCCGCTAGGCACGTCTCAGGCCATTTAAAAGCAGAACGTGAAAGTCGTCATCACGTGAGGCCTGGGGCAGGGGTCTAGTGCTGACGCTGTAGCCAGACCCCATTATTATGATGGAGACTGCGAGGACCACCTTCCGCCTCAGCTAGGACCCTCCTTGGCCTAGTTGCACAGTGTTTACAAAAATTTCTGCCATCCTGTTATTTCAATTTGTTAATCTCCTGCTAGTCAAACTGCATTCATATAGCTCAGTTGGCTAATTGACGAAAAAATGGAATTTAATTGAGTTCATTGGGCTGTGCCATTATTTTCAGTAGCAGCTGTTGCGCCTGATTCTTGGGCGCAAGATCGTGACGTCAGCACGGCGGTCTGGCCCTTCCAGGCATCATGGCCAATGCATTAGATTTACTGAGATTTTCTCGTCAGTGAACAGATCCGAAATTGCTTTGAAAATGCTGCATTCTCAGGCATATGATTGTGTCAACGACACTCAACAGAAGATGGCCAGTGTGACAATGCACACGATCCCAAAGGACATGGAATTAATTCGCTGTTGGGCTATAAACTCTCACAATCGTAGAATGCGTATATCACTGTTCAGGGATGCTTTGTTTACACTTCTCAGCAGCCGCATTCACGTCACGATTCCCTGCTTTCACGGTCTGAAATAATGTCTCGCGTAGCTTGAGTTAAAAAGATGGCGGCCTCCATGTTTGATTTTATCATGGAAATGATTTCCTACGAGAATGTCAAATTTGGACTCAGTCTGACCACAGGACACTTTGCCACTTTGCTACAGTCCATTTTAAATGAGCCTTGGCCCACAGAACACAGTGGCGCGTCTGGATCATGCTCAACAATGGCTTCCTTCTTGCATGAAAGAGTTTTAGGTGGCATCAGTGGATGGCACGGCGGACTGCGTTTACAGACAGTGGTTTCTTGAAGTATTCCTGTAGTAATGTCAATGACAGAATCATGCCGGTGAGTGATGCAGTGGCGTCTGAGGGCCCGAAGATCATGGGCATCCAGTAAAGGTCTTCAGCCTTATCCCTTACACACAGATTTTTCCAGTTTCTCTGAATCTTTTGATGATGTTATGCACTGTCGATGATAAGACCTTCAAAGTCTTTGCAATTTGACGTTGAGGAACGTTGAGGTTTGATGTTGAGGTTTTGAAATTATAATATGTTTATTCACACACAAGTATAGAAAAACATTTACATGGTGTGCATTAAGCAGTAAAAAAAAAAACGCATTAAGCACTAAAAACAGATTTCACATGGATAAAAGAGAGACTTGACATTAATATTCACATATTTGTGGCAGCATAATTTTAAGTTCATCAGGTGTGAAACCATTAACATTGACATTATTTACATGTGCTGCAGATGAGAGTTCCTCTATCTGGCTGGCAACTGCATTAATATGTATGTATTTATTATGAAAGCATCTTTTAATTTCAGAGAAATGAAGATTTAATAATTCATCTATATTACAGTCAACTGCCTTAGCTATCACAGACAGATTTGATTTTATAATACTATTACTGTCCAATAAGGCTTTTCTTGGAAAAAAAATGAACTTTGACATTGTCAGATTTTAACATCAAAATTTCCATTTTCATAAATCTACTTTATATTTGCTCAAGAGCACGAAGTCTGTGAGCAAGGCCTGGTAACAGAATATAATGTGTGGTACATGGCAGATCTAATATTCTTCTAACACATCTATTCCACGTTGTTTGAAACTGAACAATATTTTGTCACATACAGCGCCCTCCATAATTATTGGTATCCCTGGTTAAGATGTGTTAAAACCCTAAAAATAAATTCTATTTTTACTGCAGAAGCATACTCTCACACTGAATATTGTAGAAAAATGTAACCTTCAACTCCAGTGAATTTTAAGGGAAAAAAATTTCTGACTAAGAAATAATTATTTTTCATAGAATCACCTGTTCCACAATTATTGGCACCCCTAACAATTCCTTGGAAATAATTTTAATTGAAGCATTTCTGTCATTTCTACGGTAGTTTACAAAGTTGATCAGAGTATCTAGGAACATTTAATTAGTAATTCATCACTTCCTGTGTGCCTGGCGTATAAATATGAAGTGACACAAAGGCAATTTCTCTTATCCAGTCTTCAACATGGGAAAGACAAAGGAACACACCATTCAAGTAAGGCGGATGTTTGTTGACCTTCGCAAGTCAGGAAATGGCTGCAAGAAAATAGCCACTCGCCTGCACCTGCCCATATCTACTGTCAGAGGAATCATTAAGAAGTTTAAAACAACTGGAACAGCGGTAAACAAGCCTGGACAAGGACGCAAGGTTATTTTGCCACCACACACAGTGAAGGGGATGGTAAGAGTAATAAAAAGTTCTCCAAAGCTCACTGTTAAAGAATTGCAACAAATGGTTGCATCTTGGGGTCACTAAATCTCCAAAACAACCATCAGGCGCTATCTACATGCAAACAAGCTGTTTGGGAGGCATGCACTGAAAAAACCTTTTCTCTCTCACAATCATAAACACAAACGTCCGGTGTTCGCTAAGCTGTACTAGGACTTCAACTGGGACCGTGTGCTTTGGTCAGATGAGACCAAGATGGAGCTTTTTAAGTGGGTCTGGCAGAACACATAAGATGAGTATGCAGAAAAGCACCAGAGAGATATATGATTTACGCTCCATAAGTCAAACGGTTCTGTCGGGGGACGACTCCTCACTGTTATAACAAGAACAGACCCGGTGACAGAACAGACATACAAACAAAAAAATGACATAAGTTGACGAGCAATTATTTATTGTGAACGGGGACCGAAGCCATCAATGTTGATACTCACCAAAAGTTTTTCTAGGGCCGTTTGTTTCCAGGTTGTTGAAAAGGAAAGGATCTTCATCCCTGAGGGCCGATAAGAAGGCCTCAGCTATACGTTCGTCTCTCACGGCATCAGTCAATATGACTCACATGGCTCTCACCTTATTTGGGTACAACAGTCTAAAAAATCTGTGGGCTGATTCACACCTGTCAACCACATTTTCAGCCCAGGAATTCAATTTTTCCGACACCGTCGTATGTCTGACTTCCATTACTCTGAACTCTGTCGGACTGTTGGATATGACATCCATAGTTAAAGACATTTCTGCACTGAGGTAATTAAGAAAGCTGACAAAATTGAGAGGAATTAAGGCACACCAAAAATGTCACTCAAGACACACTCCTGCCTTTATTTATGTTGGTGTGACATGCGCACACACACACGACCTGCAAGCACTCCAGCTCAATTGTAAAAACTTGAGTTAAAACCTGTATTCAACATAAAATTCTAGGATATACTTTAAAACTCGCTTCTTCCAGCTTAACACACACGATTTTATCATTTCTTAAAGTTAAAAACTTTAAAAATGGTATAACATAATTGAATCTAAAAGACCCTACGCCTTTATCATACTGAAAGAAAGAATAGCCGATATATTTCCATTGCTTTAAAAACAAAGATCTTACATATTATTTAACAAACTGATGAAGTATTGAATTTTATGAAAATGGGCTATTTATAATCGAGTATATCGGAAATTATGATATTTATTTATTACAAATTTCCAAGACTAGATGCAATACATTACAAATAAAATATTTATAAGTGATAAAACACTAAACTTTATCAAATACGAAATACAGAAAATATTTTACATGGCCTGTTAAAAATCCATCATTAAATAGATTTTGGTGGTCCCAGTATACGTTTTATGGTGTCATTCTGAATCCTTTCCAGTTTCCTCATCATTTCTCTTTGAGGTGTATACATAATAGTACTATGAAATAATAAGATGGTTTAACAGCTTTTGGAACAGTTGGCTGGAGTGGAATACATTATTACTTAAATTAATCAATCTGTTCTTTAAAAGAATAGTGCAGACAAAAGACAGATTAATATTATAAATGCAGAGGGTATGTTACTCTTTGATAAACCACCTTAGTTTCTTTGCACCTTATCTGAACTGTATTTACACAACTTTCCTGCAGGGCTGAAAAGTCTTTGAGACATAGGCGCTCTGATAACGGTATAGCAACCACAGCTGCGTGCATCCCCTTGTCCCCCACTTGCCCATCAGCCTTTGGTCAGAAGTAGTTGACCCAATTTCCTGTTTTCTGGGTAAGTTTAATTTTACCGTTGTGATTTTTTGACAGATGCTGTATGGCTCAGCCATTGGTTGACCATATTCCCGCCAACACATGTACGCACACACCCACAGAACCAGCCCCCGCCCCCTTTGACATATCCCTCTCACCTCACATACACACTGCCAGAGTGCGAGATGACCAACGGGGTGAGAAGACTTCGGAAATCAGCCTTATTTTGCATCAAGCTCTCGACAACTAACTTAGAAAAACTTTTTCTCCACTTAAATCTCACGGCCAGACTTAACTGGTAAATAATTTTATCTTTCCTTTCTTTCTTTATTCTGCTCACATATTCACAACAATTTCAAACGTACTTCATTCATTACTCTCCAGTTTTAACACTTCTTGCCTTCATTTTTTCGCTTTAAAACTGTATTTTACTAACTTTTAATTTTTATTTATTTTTACTTTTTTTATTTTGCTTTAAAACACTATTTTACTAACATATTACCCACAACTTTAAAACACGATGAATTTTAACCCTCTTCCGTTTTCCCACAACCGACAAACGCTTGAAATAAAGTTTTACCACTTATCTCTTCCATTTCCCCCCACCACTCAAATAATACACGTTTAAAAAACACTAACCAATTACACGATTAAATAAATGTTTTAAAAGATGTTTTAAATGTTATCCCAAAAAAGGAGGGAGATAGGGAGGGGAGGGAGGGTGGCTGTGCTGAATTACTCCACACAGCCAGGGGAGGAGAGGGAGGGGGAGGGGGAGGGGGCAAAGGGTGATACAGAATAAACAATAATAACCTCATTAAAAAATGAACTCATATGACTACACAGAATCTACACAGAAATGGTACACCTGACACTGAATCAAGCTCCTCCCATAGCCATTTCAGTCCCCAGACCTCAACCCCACTGAAAACCTGTGGAGTGAGCTGAAGAGGAGAGTGCAGAGGAGAGGTCCCAGGTCACTGGATGATTTAGAGAGATTGTGCAAAGAATGGTGGAAGATCCCTCTTTCTGTATTCTCCCATCTTGTGAAACATTGTATGAGAGGATTAGGTGCTGTTTTGTTGGCAAAAGGGGGTTGTACAAAGTATTAAGATCGGGGGTGCTAATGATTGTGGCACACGTGATTTGATATAAAATAATTATTAATGTGGGATTTTTTTCCCACTGAATAAATGCACTTGAATTAAAGGTTGGATTTTCTTCTTTTTTCCATTGGGGTCCTATATTATTTAGAAAAAAAAACTGAATGTATTAGAAGCTAAAGAACACATCTTAACCAAGGGAGCCAATAATTATGGAGGGTGCTGCAGGTTCCACGCCTGGGCACCATAAAAAAGACAACATTTTGTATTGAAGATACTAACAATTATGTCTTTACTACATTTACCCAATGTACTACTGTATGATTAACTCTATATATAAGATCACTCTTTTTCATTCTAATTTCTGTCTTTTCAGACTTATCACCATCAAGATAATTACCTAAATGCTGAACACATTTTACCCAAGACAGATTTTAACCATCTAATTGTACATCGCAAGTCTCTTGCTGCTTTCTCGTGAAATGCATACACAGTTTTATCTGGATTGTATTTTAATAAGTATTCTCTGCTGAAGTCTTCACAAACATTCAACACACTTCTCAGACTTGATACTGTGGGTGCTAATAATTTAAGGTCATCAGCATACCCAATCGCTGCATAGAACCTGCACCCAACCCAACAGCCAGCGCCATTCCTCTCTAGCTTGGATAGTAACTCATCTATGTATATACAGAGTAGCTCTGGGGATATGACCCCACCTTGCCTAATACCATTGTTAGTGCCAAAATTATCAGATACATGACCTCTCCAATCAGTCCGCAAACTTTGTCTAACATACAAGTGAAGCATGGCTCTTACTATAATTAGAGGTAAATTTCTATCAATCAGAAGGCAGAATAACTTATCATACTGTACCCTATTGAACACTTTAGTTGTGTCCACATAACAGGAAAATATATCTGAACCATTATTTGTATAGTATCGTACAACTTCTTTTAACATGCATGTACACATAACTGTACTATGACTGTTCTTAAAAGCAAATTGCCTGTCACAAGTACATAATTTGTCTTGATACCTGAACATTATGATATCAGATAACTTTGACACGGAGTTACATAATGTTATGCCTCTGTAGTTAGTGCTTACGCACACAACTTTTCTTTTATCTTTAGGAATAGACTCTAATGTACCCACTAGTAAATAATTTGGTTGATAACGATGGGTAAACACAGAAGTTAACTATAATGCAATCTGGTTGATACATTTTTGTGCAAGGAGAGGTCAGAGGAACACCAGTTGCAGGATCAGAAGTGTATATTGAACAAAACACACTAAGGGAAAATTGGCAGACACGCCAGAAACAAAACACCGTGCACAAGCGCTGAACAAAAGGGAAAAATAAAAAGTACTCTGCCAAAGGCAGGGGGAAACAGAAATACTCACTCCAAGAGTGGTTAAGCTAAGAAAACAAAAACTGAACCCAACTATACTGACGGATAACACTGGGAGACTTTAACACGGGGCAGACAAGACTAGGGTGCAGCAAACAGAAAGACTCGGAAATCATACAAGGAGAAACTCGGAAGGCACGATGAACTGAGATTTCACCAAGCAGAACAGTCTCAGTACGAGGATCTGTCTGATTTTGCCCTCCCAGGGATTAATAAACAATTACACAAGAACCGGGTTAACAATAATGACTCGAGACAAGACGCTGAGACCATCAATCAAGCTAGACAGTTTAGATTGAGGTAATCTAAACGTGACAAGTAAAAAGCACCACAAGAAAAGCAAAGGAAAACACAGGTTTTAAATGCAGTGAAACAGAGATAGCTCAGGCTGAATGTACAAAAGCCAGAATCGCACACGCTCGCTAATGAGTTAAAGGCTAATACTATGTGACGAAATATTTACAATCACCTTTAAGTGCTGATTACTACGGGTTAGTAATATCCTATTAGAGAAAGCATTCACTCAGAGTTTCGCGCGACCCAGAATTAAACACAGCTGGAAGCAATTCATGAAATACCAGAGCCGAAACCGAAAGAGGAAACGTAATTGGACGACGAGACGCAGGCATGATGAAGGCAGTCACGCGACAGTACTGGAGGCAGAGAGGGAGTGGATAATCAGACGGCCGAACTGGAAGCTGAAAATATAAAAACGAAAGTAAGGCACAAGCACAAATAAGCACGGGACAACACAGAAGGGAAAAATCATAACATTTTGACCAGACATCAACAGATGATTTGACATGAAAACTTCACTACAATCACCCTTATTTGACTAACGCTTTAATAGCTTTAAGCACTTCCTTACAACTCTATCCTCAGCTGATTTACATCTATGATCACTTGGATAATTCATATTTACAGGATCAGATGGGACACTAAACAAATATTCTTATTTACTTGCAAAATGTTGCGCTATTTCTTTGCCATCCCACAACCCATCAATTATAACAGGTACCTTAGATCTAGGTTCCAATTTGTTAACCTCACGAAATAAATCTCTTATATTATCATTTGGAATAACCACTGCCGTCTTTTGTTTTCTATTTACATCTTGCTTTCTCTTATTTCTCCTGTTAGCATACATACATTGCTTGTTAGCGAATTTCATAGCATCATATAGTACACCATTTCTAGGAGAACCTGCATCTAGCCATAACTTGTGCCAGAAAATACAATCACGATACAGTTTAACCTCATTGGACCAACCTGGTCTACATGGTCTACCCACCCTGACTCTGGGCATTACCCCGTCAGAACTAAGACAACACTGTATGAGGTCATGACACAAAGAGTCTGTCTATGGTTCACATTTACACAATTATCATTACAGTCCATGACATCATACATATTCATTCAATCTAAATACTGATCCTGACACATCTGGTAAGCTGCTATATCATGATCTGTTACCTTGTACCAGGCTACATCACTTACCAAGTAGATTTTTCCTCTCTGACACAATCTTAAGAGTTATTACTGGACTATGATAAGATGGATTAAGTGGCTCATAGCAAACATTAGCACCATCAATTGGCCCATGTAGAGAATTGCTAACTGTAAAATTATCTATGCATGTAAAACAGTCTTTAGCTGGATCATTATATGTATAACTTATTTCACAGCCTGATAAATTATGAGCATAAGTACAATCTATATGGTCACATCACTCTTTATAGTACACATCATGTGCATTATGTCTGGACACATCTAAGTTCATATGTCCGTCAACTGCATCCCATAACACTTGCAACGTCAGTGACGGACGTTTCCGTATTCAACATGCCAATTGGCACATTCACACTGAATGTTTGACAGCCATGGCATTGAAAATCAACTAATAATTAACTGTAAAAACTTTTTTTTTCCGAGATGTCACTCTAACGTGCTAACGTGAGCTCAGCTGCACATCTCCCATATGGTCACGTGACTAGGAACACGAGAAAACATGGTTTTAGCTTAAAGTACGCTCGCACGTGCTATGCACCTGTGGACATTGGAGTTGATGTGTGTCGTGATGTCTTTGACAACGCATTTACCCCGAGTGATAATAAAAACTCTTTTATTAAAAGTTTCAAGAAAATATTTACAAATTTATGAGGGTGAAGTTTCTTTTTTGACTCAGTATATTAATGGCTTTTTCAGCCCTTTTTTGACTGTGTTCCAACTTTTTTGAGACCTGTTGCAGCCAAAAAATTTGAAATGAGCTCATTTTGTGGATAAAAATTTAAAATGTCTCAGTTTCAAAATTTAAAATATTATCTGTTGTGTTCCAGGGTTCTGGCCTTTGGCCAGAACAGTAGCATTTATGGTTTTAACAGTTTCATGTTCTAGATTTCATAGTTCATAGTTTCATGTTTCATAGTTCATGTTCATGTCATAGTTTTAACAGTTTCTTGTTTCAGGATTTCACATTCCATGTCCATGTTTTTACTTTTCCATGTTTTTGTTTTTGCCAGGTCTGCCATGCCACTCCACCGCTTGTCTGCGTTCCGCCCCGTGCCTTCGTTGTTGCACATTTCTGAGCTCTGGTTGGCTTTGGTATTTCCCCTTCCTTCCATGCTGTGCTGGATTCGGGCCTCTCTAAGCTTAATTGACAATTAACTGTTTTTAAGTTACTAACATTTACTAACACTCACTGGGTTGGTGTAATTCTTAGATAGGCACATTACTAATACTACTAATTTAGACAGGGAGTTTATTGTCATGATTCCTGCTTTGCTATTTCAAGATCTTGCTGTGCTTTTCTGTTCTTAACATTCATGCTTGCTTCCAAACTGCATACTTAATTGGTACTTAAGCTGAGCACGCTCATTCTCTTAATGAGCAGGTCATGTCATCCAATCTCTGTCCATGTCTTGATCTTGCCATGCCTCTTGTTTCTCTCTCTCCAGGTGTTACCCCTTGTGTCATGATTACCAAGCCTTTATCTGGTTGCGGTGGAAGTTGGCTGGCAGACAGTGTCTCGCGTCTCTTTGCATGTGCAAATTTAGCCAAGTTCTTGTTGTCAAGTCCCCTAGCATTTCTAGTTTCAAGTCTCGTCCTAGCCTCTTGTTTTGTGTATATATATTTAGTCTTGTTATTTATTTTTCTTGATCTTCTCGCCTGGAGTTTCCAGTGCCTTTTTGTTTTTTGCCTTTTGCATTTATTGTTTATAGCTCTGTGTAGCTTACCTCAGTTTGTTTTTTGCAACCCTTTGGGCCAAGTTTTTTGTTGGCCCTCGTGCCTGTTTTGTTTTGTTTATTAATAAATCCTCATTCCCTTTTCCCGCTTCTGGTGTCGACTGATTCCCTATCAATTATCTATGTTATATTGTAAATAACATATCGGCTCATGTGATCTGAAAGTCGTTGCATTTTGATTTTATTCACAATTTACACTTCGTTCCAACTATTTTGGAATTGAGGTTGTAGATTTGAATTTCAATTTCTTCTTGTTCATGGTGACTTATATAGGTCACCTACTATACTACAACTATATAGGACCTACTATGGGGCTGCTTGGGGGGACCACATCCATGCGGTCTGTGGGGCCCCGCAACCAAAGGCCCCCGCGGGCCACCCACCAAAAAAAGTATGCTGGTGCGGGGCGGTTGTGGGGGTAAACATAAATATACTGCGGTTGCGGGTACAAAAAAAAATTTGTGGATTAAGTGCGGGCTTTAAAAAAAAATTTGTGGGCCCATAGCAAATTTACAACCTGCGATACGCGCGTTCATTATATCTCAAGCTCAAGCATGTCACATTCACAACAATAAATGTCATTCTATTCAGTAAATTGAGCACAACAAAATAACCACTATGAGAAGTTTATTAGCCCATATTGTGTTTCACTATTTTGTTGTCCTACCCACACAAATTAGGAGGGTACTCAACAAATATGGCTTCTTCTTCTAACAGCCAGTATGGCGTCTTTTCAGAGTAGATGTCATAAATGAGCGCTAAATACTATTTACATGCATTGTCAATTGAAGCACTGATTACTAAAACCCCACAAGTCAAGTCAAGTCAAGTCAAGTGAGACTTATGGGGTTTTCGTAATTGGTGCTTCAATTGTATTGTCAGAGTTCTTGCTAAAAAAGTATCAAAGTGCACTGCTTCCAATATACATATCATTAGTTATTTAAGAATAAACAAATCAAATGAATCTTATTGTTGTCCATTTCAAAAAACTCATATACAGGCAATCGTGGCATTCCATTAACTAGGTAATGCATATGTACGGGTTTAAGGGGGTAAGATTTTGAAACGGCGGGTAACTGCGGGTACGAGAGGCATGGGTGTGGGTGTGGGTGTGGGTGCGGGCTGAAAGCCCGCGGGTCTGGGGCGGGGTGGGGATAGAGAAGTCGGCCCGCGCAGCCCTATGTGACCTACACTATGTTCATGTCACATCTCCACTGGTTTTACTATATAATACCCATAATAATTTCTTTCATATTTTGTATATGAGACCATTATTTTTTTAATTAACACTCCTCAGACTACTCAAGAACAAGGAACTGTTTCACAGCGTAGGTCAGTATTACCCAATGTTGAAATCCATTGCAAAGAATGTTGCCATCCCTGCCAGGAAAGCAAAAGGACTTTTACCTTGATTTTTAAGTGGGATTAAATTTTTTGTCCACATTCTGAATAATTGATTAATTAGTTTTTTGGCTGAAATTCCCTTTTTTCTTCCTTTCCTTCTTGCTTTTGGTCGCATCTGTTTGCTTTGATCTTGCACTTGATCTATTTTAATTACAAATTCACCATTGACATATTCACATTCGCAATTTTAATTTAAATCATAAAAAATGAAAACATCATGAAAATATTAATTATAAATATTTAACTTAATATGAGCTGAAATCATGTTTTGATTTGCGGCAAGGTGGCGCCTGCGTTTGGCTTGGCCACTGCTGCTCAGTGTCTGCGTCGGATGTTGTTCCTTTTTATTATTTTTCATGCATATCAGCCCTTTCGCTCCATAATTATGTATCTACCGTTTGGACATGTGATCGATGCACTTTGTTTGGTATCAAAGTGTCCATGGAAAGGCGCTTTGGCAGCTAGGAGAGTTACAGTCATTCTCCCCCCGTCCTCTCCTGAGTGCCTGTACCTGTTCGCGGCTCTGGGTAATGGCCCGACGACCGGGGAAAGGAGGGCGAGACGAAGGGGCTGCAGAGTTTGTGTGCAGGCTAAAATAAAGCACGTCAATGGAGGGATTTTCTCCGGTGTCATTCCGGAATTCGCTCCCGGTGTTTGCGGCTGGTTTCTTTCCAGGACGCAGCTAAAGACTCCGATAGCTTTTTTCCCCTTAATAAATGAAACCATCATTTGAAAATTGCATTTTGTATTTACTCGGGTTATCTTTGTCTACTGCTAAATTTGTTTGATGATCTGAGACATTTAAGTGTGACAAATATGCAAAAAAATAAATGAATCAGGAAGGGGGCAAATACTTTTTCACAGTACTGTATTGCGTTTTAGATCATTTTCTTCAAATGTAGTAGGTAGAATACTGACGTCAGTGGCAAAGTACGTATCTCAAAACGTATTTAATCCTGTGATATTTGAGGTACTTTTTTCGAGAATACTTCATTTTAAAACATTTTGTATCTGTTCAACCTCTAATCACTACGATTATTTGAGTTGCGTGTCTGTCTCCCTCTGTTAGCAGTGCGTAGTGCACAACTACGTCACTTATGGTACGTCATTACGTTACTGTGAGATGAACGCTGGCCTGATCATTTCTCTTCGCTTCACACAGGGTCGATTCAGCCTCAGTTCGTTTCACACAGCCGGAGCCTGTGGGATGATATTAATCTATGTAACCTCAGAAATCAAGTGTTTTCAAATGAATGAGTATTCAAATGTATTAGTATCCTCTAATCAATTAATCATGAAATGGATAAAGTATGATTGTGTATTATTTAGCCTATGCTATATATTGATAAATATGTACTAAATCATTGTATCTGATGTTAACCATGTGTGTAAAAGCAAGGAGAACTGAAGGGAAACACAGAGGTTTGTGTGCAGTGCAGAGGGTGGAAAAGGGCATACCATAATTTTATGGTTATACAATGGGTCTTGCAAGACCTTAACGATGGCTTATTCATCTCAACCCATTCCAACAGAGATAGGGGATTAGCAAGTACGAATCCGCCTGTTGGTCTTATCTAAGGGCCCCTAGACTTTTCTAGAAAAGACAGACGTCATCAGGATTAAAATTGGGTTATGTTACTTGGTGAAATATCTTGTGATATCTGGAGTGGTAGCCGCGTGGGGCTCATGGGTTGGGAAATCCCCGGTTGGGTAGAGTTCATGCTTATCTTTAGATTGAGGGAGATTTGCAGCTGGAGACCATGGAGAATTGGAAGATTGACAACAAAGGGACAAGGAGCTACAGTGGGGAAAATAAGTATTTGACCCCTCGCTGATTTTGCAGGTTTGCCCACTTAGAAAGAATGCAACGATCTATAATTTTAATCATATATACACTCTAACAGTGAGAGATAGAATCACTATGAAAATTCCCGAAAATCACATCATATGAATTTATAAAAATTGATAACCATCTGATGAGGAAAAATAAGTATTTGACCCCCTACCAAACGGCAAGTATTCTGGGTCCCACAAGCCAGTTAGTCTTTCTTTAAGACGCACCCCCAATCCCCAACTAATTATTTACATCAAATACACCTGCCTCACCTCATTACCTGTATAAAAGACACCTTCCCACTCCCAAACAACCAGATTCCAACATCTCCACCATGGGCAAGACCAAAGAGCTGTCTAAGGACATCAGGGACAAGATTGTTGACCTACACAAGGCTGGGATGGGCTACAAGAGAATGGGAAAGCAACTCTGAGAGAAAAGATCAACTGTCAGTGCAGTTATCAGGAAATGGAAGAAGTACCACACTGCCGCCAACCTCCCTCGGTCAGGGCCTCCATGCAAGGTCTCGCCTCGTGAGATGTCCCTGATCATGCGAACGGTGAGGAATCACAAGGGGGGAACTGGTTAATGAACTGAAGGCAGCTGGGACCACAGTTACAAAAGAAACAGTTGTTAACACACTACGCGGTCATGGATTGAAATCCTGCAGCGCATGCAAGGTCCCCCTGCTCAAGAAGGCACATGTACAGGCCCGCCTGAAGTTCGCCATTGACCACCTGGATGACTCAGAAGAGGCCTGGAAGAAGGTGATGTGGTCAGATGAGACCAAAATAGAACTTTTTGGGCTCAACTCAACTCGCCGTGTTTGGAGGGCAAAAAACAAAGAGTACAACCCAAAGAACACCATCCCCGCCGTCAAGCACAGTGGTGCTTTTCAGCCAAGGGGAGGGCACAACTCCATTGCATTGAGGGGAGGATGGATGGGGCCATATACCGTGGAATTCTGGACCAACAGCTCCTTCCAACAGTGAGAGAGCTGAACATGGGTCGAGGATGGGTGTTTCAGCACGACAACTACCCTAAGCACACCGCCAAAGCAACAAAAGAGTGGCTGAAGAAGAAGTACATCAAGGGTCTGGAGTGGCTTAGCCAGTCTCCAGACCTGAATCCAATTGAAAATCTTTAGAGGAAGCTTAAAATTCGGGTTGCAAGGCGACAGCCTCGGGACCTGAATGATTTGGAGGCTGTCTGCAGGGAGGAGTGGGCAAACATCCCTGCCAAAATGTGCACAAACCTTGTCAACAACTATAAAAATTGTTTGACATCTGTGCTAGCCAATAATGGCTTTTCTACAAATTATTAACATGCTGTTTGTCTAGGGGGTCAAATACTTATTTTTTCCTCATCAGATGGTTATCAATTTTTATAAATTCATATGATGTGATTTTCGGGAATTTTCTTTGTGATTCTGTCTGTCACTGTTAGAATGTACATACGATTAAAATTGTAGATCGTTGCATTCTTTCTAAGTGGGCAAACCTGCAAAATCAGCGAGGGGTCAAATACTTATTTTCCCCACTGTATAAAGATGGGGACTTAGAAGAACTCGGGGCTGCTCACAGCCCTCTAGTCTGCTCAAAGCTGTCTAGTCCTCTAGTCCTATGACCAGAGCTTTTCTTTCTCTGAGTAATCTTCTTTCCAATTCTTTGGAAAAGATCATCAGTTGTATATGGTTTCTGTATTATTTGTCTGTATCTGTGCATATGAATTTACTTCATTGTACTCATGTTTTTATCTTCTGAATTATTATAGTAAAATTGTTGAACCGTTTAACTGTTTTTTGGGTCCTTCATGTAAAAGTCAAAGCTAACCAGTACGAATTCCTCAACAACAGTAATTACATAATATTCACTTCTATATGTGGTATAAAATAAAATGCCCTCGTAACGTCTGACAAACTACAATTAATGTTAGTAATTATAGCATTTTCAGTTGTATATGGTTTCTGTATTATTTGTCTGTATCTGTGCATATGAATTTACTTCATTGTACTCATGTTTTTATCTTCTGAATTATTATAGTAAAATTGTTGAACCGTTTAACTGTTTTTTGGGTCCTTCATGTAAAAGTCAAAGCTAACCAGTATGAATTCCTCAACAACAGTAATTACATAATATTCACTTCTATATGTGGTATAAAATAAAATGCCCCCGTAACTAATGTTAGTAATTATAGCATTTCACCGCCTGTTTGTTTACAGTCAGATGCTTTGTGTTTTGCTAGAATTCATACATATTTTCTTGCAAATCTGCTGTCATAACGTCTTACCTCACCAGAGTTGTCCCGGTAACGTTAGTCATTAAATCAAGAGCAGTTGCAGCTGCTTTGTTTGCAGGCTAACTTCGTTGAGTAGCTACCTGCTTTGTCTCTGCTGCTCTGTCAGAGAGGTGCGCGACTCACAAGCGGTGGCAGCGGTAGGCAACCGGAAGGGATGCAGTGACGGATGACAGACAGGAGGCCCAGCAAATCATTTTATTCGGACTGAAGAAAACGACTGGTCAGACTTTTATCAGAAATATATGAAAATTGAATATCGATGAGTTTCAACACCTAGTGTTCAACACCACATTTTAGTGTGCCATATACTTATCAGGAGTATTTTAAGATTACAAAAGAAAAGTGTAAAAATTCCAGAAAGGTAAGAATAGCTTTAAGTAAAGGGGTGATGTTTGTTGTGTAGGGTAATATTCAAAGATCTGCTGCACCCTCTCTTGAGCAGGTGAAAGAAAAGGTGGGAGGAGGAACTGGGTTCAGCTATAACAGATACAACCTGGCAGTCAGCAGTGAAATTGGTGCATTCATCTACAAAACCCAAAACCAGTGAAGTTGGCACGTTGTGTAAATTGTGAATAAAAACAGAATACAATGATTTGCAAATCCTTTTCAACCTATATTCAATTGAATACTCTGCAAAGACAAGTTACTTAATGTTCGAACGGGTAAACTTTGTAATTTTTTGCAAATATTAGCTCATTTGGAATTTGATGCCTGCAACATGTTTTAAAAAAGCTGGCACATGTGGCAAAAAAGACTTAGAGAGTTGAGGAATGCTCATCAAACACTTATTTGGAATATCCCACAGGTGAACTGGCTAATTGGGAACAGGTGGGTGCCATTATTGGGTATAAAAGCAGCTTCCCTGAAATGCTCAGTCATTCACAAACAAGGATGGGGCGAGGGTCACCACTTAGTGAACAAATGCGTGAGCTGATTGTCGAACAGTTCAAACAACATTCCTCAACGAGCTATTGCAAGAAATTTAGGGATTTCATCATCTACGGTCCGTAATATCGTCAAAAGGTTCAGAGAATCTGGACTGCACGTAAGCGACAAAGCCGAAAACCAACATTGAATGCCCGTGACCTTCGATCCCTCAGGCGGTACTGCATCAAAAACCGACATCAGTGTGTAAAGGACATCCCCACATGGGCTCAGGAACACTTCAGAAAACCACTGTCAGTAACTACAGTTCGTCACTACATCTGCAAGTGCAAGTTAAAACTCTACAATGCAAAGCGAAAGCCATTTATCAACAGCACCCAGAAACGCCGCCGACTTCGCTGGGCCCACGCTCATCTAAGATGGACTGATGCAAAGTGGAAAAGTGTTCTGTGGTCTGACGAGTCCACATTTCAAATTGTTTTTGGAGACTGTGGACGTTGTGTCCTCCGGACCAAAGAGGAAAAGAACCATCCGGACTGTTATAGGCGCAAAGTTCAAAAGCCAGCATCTGTGATGGTATGGGGGTGTATTAGTGCCCAAGGCATTGGCAACTTACACATATGTGAAGGCACCATTAATGCTGAAAGGTACATACAGGTTTTGGAGCAACATGTGTTGCCATCCAAGCAACGTCTTTTTCATGGACGCCCCTGCTTATTTCAGCAAGACAATGCCAAGCCACATTCTGCACGTTTTACAACAGCATGGCTCCGTAGTAAAAGAGCGCGGGTACTAGACTGGCCTGCCTGTAGTCCAGACCTGTCTCCCATTGAAAATGTGTGGCGCATTATGAAGCGTTAAATACGACAATGGAGACCCCAGACTGTTGAACAACTTAAGCTGTACATCAAGCAAGAATGGGAAAGAGTTCCACCTGAAAAGCTTCAAAAACTGGTCTCCTCAGTTCCCAAACGTTTACTGAGTGTTGTTAAAAGGAAAGGCGATGTAACACAGTGGTAAAAAGGCCCCTGTGCCAACTTTTTTGCAATGTGTTGCGGCCTTTAAATTCTAAGTTAATGATTATTTGCAAAAATAAATAAAGTTTCTCAGTTTGAACATTAAATATCTTGTCTTTGCAGTGTATTCAATTGAATAAAAGTTGAAAAGGATTTGCAAATCATTGCATTCTGTTTTTATCTACGATTTACATAAAGTGCCAAGTTCAATGGTTTTGGGTTTTGTATGTGCCACTGTTGTGAAAGGGACATCAAGCTGCTTAGAGATGGTCTTATAGCCTTTACCTTAAAATGCTTGTCTATAATTTTCTTTCTAAGCTCCTGAGACAACTCTCTCCTTTGCTTTCTGCTGTCCATATTCAGTGTGGTACACACAATGTCACCAAACAGCACAGTGACTATTTGTCATCCTTTAAATAGGCAGACTGACTAATTATGAGATTCAACACACCTGTGATGCCAATTACAGGACACAGCTGAGTTAATCATGTCCCTCTGGTCAATCTTTTTTCAATCTTTTACAGAGGTACCATCATTTTTGTCCAGGCATGTTTTAGTAGTTTGTTTTTTTTTTAATTATGTTGATCGACAATTAAAAAGTGATGACTGATTTTGATTTGTTTAATTTTCAATAAATTTTTATTTATTGTTACTTTCGGAAGCTTCAGGTGTTTTCAATAACCATTGTGGATTTTTCTTTCATTAAAAGAAGGGTACCAACAAATAATAGATGAAACATTTAAAGTAAAAAACTCATCGAAAACAATTTGAAACAGATGCTGCAATTATAGTTCTGACAGTCAAATTCTAACCAGCTAAATCAAATAAGTCCCAATTCCAGAAATTTGTCTTGTGTATTTTTTCCCTTGGTCTGAATGTGCTTTAAAAAATCATTAATGTCACTTTAATTATTCAGAATACAATGAGTTGTCAAAGTGCCACCCTGATAAATTAATATTACAAATTCATAATCACCCAAATAGCTCACCCTCATTAGCACCTATAACATTTAAATCAACATTTTTTTTACCCATAATGTGTGTACCCATAATTTTGTGTTTCAGTGTATTATGGGTCAAAAGATAGGGCAGTAACAATAATATCTTTTCACAGTGTATTTTTCCCCCAATTCATTTTGATTTAGAAACCCACCACAGTCTAGGGTTCCTCTAACAGTATGGAGGAGATGCACAGTCAGGGCTTATTAGCCCCAGCTATATCAACTTCCCATATCCTCAGCAGAACTGAGTGGAATTGTTTTAGACCATATGTTACAATGTGCAGTCTTTTTTTCTTTTTTTTTTCTTTCCCGACAATTCACCAAAACGGGCATACATTGAATATTCAACTGTAATATAGTTTTTTCATTGGTATCCCAGCACATCAAGGAAAACAATCATTCCAGATTTAGTCAGTTCAGTCCGTTTTTGTCATTTGAACACTGAGGACTCAGGTTGCCGTCTCTGTCACAGTTCCTGTCTTTCTCACTACTTGTAAAGCCTAATCAAAATAAATTTAGAATGTGATCACGTTATTAGGCGACTTTTTCAATTATAGGGTGCACCATTTGAATTTAGTCTTCCTCTTGTGTTAATACTCCAAATTTATTTCCCCAAATTTATTTTATAAGAATCTCTTTTAAGTTGCAAACCCGCAGTTGAATCCTTAGCAGGCCAGCTTATCTTTTCACTCAAGGTCATTTTACTCTCTTCTCTTTTGGAGTGCGCAGTCTGTGGAAAAGTTTCAATAGAATGTGTTAGATGCATACAACAATGAACAAAACTCAGTTTTTTCCTCTTGCTTGGGCCTGGCTGTTTTCCTGTAAAAGTTAAAAATCAGAGAAAGTTTTATTAGTCATTTCTACTTCTTGTATTGTTGCACTTAGATCCTTCGAACCTCCCTCTCCCAGGGCGCAGTCCCAGGCTTGATCCCTTTCCACAGAGATCTTTGCCCAGGCTCCACCAGGTTCAGAACTCTGCCCTCTGCTTCCCGGTGTCTCCTTTTCAGAGCCCACCGATCACAGAAGCACCACTCGCCTACTGACAAATTCGCTTTTGGCTTATGGTGGCCTGACTGTACATTGAGCCGAGCGCGGCGGCCACCCCTCTCTGTGGTCTTACTGCCATCTGCGACCCGACCAGCCGGTGACCCAGTCGATAGCGATCCCCGAATCCCGTAGTGGTTGTCAGCCACCCAGGTGGGAACCGACGGTCTGATCCCTACCCCACTTCGCTATGGGAATAGAAACTTTGATCGTTTTCACCAGCCTCGCATGTTCACAGAGGTCATCTCTCACGCACCTCTGCTAGGTGTGGGCAGTCACCCACGTACCACATGTTGCCCTCCACTTACATGCGACAAACACACCGACTAGACGGTACCACGGCAGTATGTCAATTCATACTTCACTGGACATGGGGGCCTTCAGTCCTCTCCCCTGCACTATAAACAGTCTTTAACGTGCCCTCGAAACTTTGCAGTCCCGCCACTGCCTGTTGTGGACTAGGTTCGGGGGGCCTAATCCTGTTTAAAAACAGAGAAAATTTATTGTTTTTATTTATTTATTTATTTATTATTTATCATGAATTTATTAATTAAATTTCTTTGGAAAACTTTCAGTCACTTTTTTAAATCACACACTTGTTATAAAATTTGATCCTTCACATGACTCATTTTCTGGACAAAACTTATTCTTTTTAAACAAATTCAGAAAATTCCACATGAAATCGTATTGCTTAGACCCCCCTTTCTCCTCTTTTTGTTCTCTGACTTTGGTATGTCAATCTTTCAGCTTTCTCCTCCTCCATTTTATGCTCCCAAATTCCTGCATTCATGGTCTAATTTTTTTTTTTTTTTTCCATTCTGTGCCCGTCCCTCTGTTCTCCCCCCCCCCCTCTCTCTCTGATCTGCCACAGGCCCCTTCAGCTGCCGTCCCTCTCTCTCTGTCCCTGAAACTGGGGGGGGCACATGGCGCTGGACCAAACAATTCATTGTCAGCAAAATTTTTTCAGATGGCTTGGACTGAGACGCAGCTTCACTTTGTTTTACAAAATATTATACCCATTATTTTTTACATATTGCAAGATCAAATTTCCCTTCTTTTCGCTACTCTGTTAGTCTGTTTTTTTTATTATTCATTTTTTAGTCCTTTTTGCCCACTTATTTAACATTTTTATATCACTCTCAAATGTAGGAAATTGCTCTCTTAATTCCTCCACAGGTGCTGCCATTGTTATCTATGAACTAATTGAAATTTTATTACTGAGCCAAATTATTTTTCCCCACATACTAAATTGCAATATGTCTATTTTACTAGTTCTACTGCTCAATACGGACAGTAAACAGTTTATAATATAAACACACTTATGGGATTTCTCCTCTCCCTTTTCACTCAGATCGTATTTTGTTACGCATTTCTAAACCAGTGTTATGTTCAGTGCATAACCGTCTAGTTGTCTAATCAATGGTATTTCTTCTTTAGTTTCATTTGTCTTTTTTATGTTTTTTTTCTTTCCTTCAAACATAGGAAGTTGCTTTTGCCTTTTTCCCCTTCTTTTTTCCCCTTTTTTCCTTTATCTGCCAGCTTTGCAGTAATCCTCATTGTTTATCTTTTAATCCAAATTTCATTTCTTGGCCAAATAATTTTTCTTTCCTCAACTATTCAATGATGATAGTACACCAATCAAAATAATGCTAAAATAATCATCTTTTAATACATGCAATTTACTACTACTTTTAATCTGCCAAATAGTAATGAACATAAATAATAATTGTAACTTACTGCATGTAAACTAGGGGTTATTTATTTATATTTAGTGCACTCCTAACACCCCGAACTAATGAAACACAACAAGCCCACTCCTCATATCCATACATACTTTACACTCAAGCAAAAACAAGACAGATGACATTACAAAAATGGATCCAATACCTCTCTACAAAATGGATCCTCTACAAAAACGGATTGATCCTAGAACCATAAAAACGGATCCCAGCACCTCTTCTAGGTCCGGGCCATAACCCAACCATAAGCGGGGAGGCCTACAGGTTTATTCCCACCCTTTAGGGTCTCCAGCACAGGCCTCACATATAACAAACAGTCCTACACCAAACCAATTACAGAACGCGCTCCGATTTTCAAAACACTCACTCACAGTAACTTGTTGCGAATTCATTCATTACTGGTTAGTAGTTACATACCAATTCTGCAGATTCTGTCCCTCTCCTTTTAATTTCCCCAATTTAGTGTCTAGATTCTTTGAGTCGAAAGGTCACTTGTCTCCAGTGCTCCATTAAGGGCCAGACAACACAAAACAACAACCTCACTTATCTATCTGAGCAATATAATTCTCACCTTATCTTTAGTTTGCTGGCATCTTAGGGTGTGTTCGTGCTCTCTGCCCCATCTCCGAGCACCAGAAAACCGTCCACTCTTACGAGCGTAAACAACCTTTGCCGACTCCTGCTGGTGGCTCGCCAAATATATTGTGATTTTCCTCAACATATTGAGGTTCCCCCATCCTCAAGCAATTGCAGAGAGACAGATTCTGAAAAAGAAAATTAGGCTTTATTGTGTCATGTTGATAAATGTAAAGCCGAGTTCCTCCTGCGCAAGAAGAACTGAACTGCCGACTTTTAGACCAGGTGTTATACCCTTATCTCCAGCAAATATGATCTTTCTGCTTCTCATTCTCGCACTACCATTGGACTGGTAACCTGAAACCCCGTTAGCTGATCCTTCAGGAATTCAAAGTAAAGACGCATGCGCATCACTTCCACTAAGACATGTCCCGGCATGTACACAGGCACGAGATATACAGACAGGCGAAGAATACAGCCAGATGAATATGATAAACAGAAAAAGATACCAGTGGATGAATTTGATGCATATCAAATTATTACAAATGATTCAATTGATCAAGTTTTCAGTAGCAACTAATGATTTTGCTGAACAAATATTGATCAAAGCTACAAAAATTAAATACATCCTCTGATTATGTTTTTTTGGATCAACTAAACAGAAGCCTGCTTACTAATCAAAGCTACAGAAGCTGCTGCTTATATGTGTGTGAGCTGCTCATGCATGTCTGAACTGAATTGCTTGTATATGTGTGTCTGTCTGTGTGTGAACTGCTTGTATGTATATTTGTCTGTGCGTTTGCACTGCAGTATGTGAACTACTTGTATGTATGTGTGTGTCTGTTATGTTATGTGTGTGTGTCTTTTTGCTGCCTACATAATATGGTTATTGATCATGATTATAATTCTAAATCTAATTGTTAGTCTATTGATTATTAGTATGAGCAATGAATGATGATAAAAAAAATATAATCATGAATATAATGAATAATGCTGAAATATAATTTTCAACAATACCGACTGGGAGAAAAAGTGACTCAAACTTAACTAGCGTTAGCATTATTTACTTAGCCGAAGAAACAACAAAAACAAGTGTCTGCCAGGAACATGGCAATATCCCCCGCAGCCTCTATTTTACGTGTCCTGATGGAGCCCAATGCTATATTCCCCGCTTCGCACTAATCGCGTGGCGAGGGATAATTAGCGAGTGCATTTACTGATAATCTTGGGCCAACTCGGAGTTGACTGCTGAAGATTAATATGATGAGCTAAAACTAATAAACTGATAAAGAGCCGAAGTTTCGGTAAATGTTTTCGTAGACAGTTGGGTGAGTTTAGAATCCGTTCTGAGGTGCGCTTCCAGGTCACCTTATTCTAAATAAGGCAGTCCATGAGAGATGGAGGCGGGGCTGCAGCTCGCGATGCACGTTCATGTGATGTTACTCAACTTGAATTTGAATTTAGAGATCTGAATTTGAATTTTATGAACTGAATTTGAATGTGCGAACTGAATGTAATGCTTCAAGTTTTATCTTAAATTCAATACAAATAATTGCATTCAGTTTCAGATTACTTGTTCATTCAATTTCAAAACCGATAAAATTCAATTCAAAGCCAATTCAATTCAATTCAAAACCAAAATTCAATTAAATTTCTGTTGGAACAAATTTCGTTCCATAGCGCGTCCCTAGCTGCACTCTGCCTTGTTAAAAAGCAGTACACTGCTCATGCAATAGGGGGTGGCAAAGTCTTCTCCTCCTCCTTTTTTCTGTTTGGTGTGTTGAACACAACGTATGGTGCATTATTTGCTTTATCCAAATACCCCTGACTGCAGACCCGCAGATCGGGGCAGGGCTCAACGCGGGCAGAGTTAAACGTTTGACTCCGCCTAGGACTGCAGACTGCAGATCGGGGCAGGGCTCAACGCGGGTGGAGTTAAACGTTTGACTCCGCCTACATCACCTCGCCAATACGCAAAAAATGCCCGGATGTTGCATACCTGCCCCGTTTCAGATGCATTATGGGATAGATCGGTGACCCAGTCGTTTCCAACTTCAGAAATACCCCTGGATGAGAAATTTTTACGTACAAGCACCGTATATTCAGGGGAAAACCTTCAATATTAGACAGTATTCTCAGAGAACCCACTTCGCGAGCAAGCTTATTAATCTAAGCGAGTAGGGGCAATTCCAGTCCTAAATGTTCCATGTATTTGCTGGTTTGTAATTCTATCAATTACCCTAACTAATTGAGTTAATTGGTTCCATACAAAAATATAAATTTGTGCAAAAGTTTGCTCAAAGAAAAATGTTCTATATAGGGAGACAAGAATAGTCTTTGGTGGTCATTCATGATAATTTAAAGAAAATGCGCCATAAATGTCAGATTTCATGAATAGTTTGGCTAATTTAGATCATCAACTAATTAAAGCCCAGAAGTTGGTGTGAAAACCAGGGACAGATATGGCCCTCGTTGCCCATCCCTGCATTAGAGGGAAATGAGGTTTTGGTAATTTTGAGGCAGGTGTCATTAATCACTATAACTTGTCGTGTGCAGAATGATAACTTGAGGAATATTGGCTTTTAAATTGTGGTTTGAAATGTTTCAAGTGCACATAACATCAGAGCCTATCTACATCGTTTCCCAACTTCTCCACGGAGTTACCGTCATAACGCCCATAAACAAATCCACCTCAACGCAGCATCGCGGCCCGTTCAAAAACTTTGTCCTCCCACTACAGCCTTTCACTGGTTTGCGGGTCTGTAAGCAAACCAAGGGGAAGTTAGTAGGGATCAGACAAAGTAACTAGAGCAGGGAAGCCCCAGAGAGGCTGTTGACGGCTCTCATCTCGAACCCGCATACCGAAGACTCAGAAACGTCATTGGTATTTTAATTAGTCATTTAAGGGATTGGGGCTAGGATTAGGAATTATGGTTAGGGGAAGGGTTAAGGGTTGCGTTAATATTAATAATATTAATTTGCGTTAATATGAAAGGCATTAACACCGTCTTTAAAGTCATTTGCGACAATCAACGAACATTAAAGTGCATGTAACATTTTTTTCACAACGTTTGACTTTAATATTTCTGGACCGCGTTAGTGCGGATAACACAAAAATATTCACGCGATTGTACAAACAATTGCTCTTAACATTCAATTCACATAAATAATTTTTTTTCAATCGAACAGTAAAGACGGTGTTAATGCCTTTCATATTAAAGCAAATGAGAGTATTTTTTTTCTATATTGTGTGCAGAATGGCAAAAAATTGTCCAAAAATGAATGATTAAAATGCCAAGTAGCCTACGTTACTGACTCTGCGCCTGGGTACGCGCAAATGTTCGATTTTTGGCGGTGATGAGTGTTTCTTGGTGAAATTCGTCGCCATTTCACACAAATGAATGCGTATTTTCACGTTATGAACAAAATATGTGTAATACGAATACTACAATCATATTACATTATAAAATATATAGGCTTTTTATTATTATTACAAATATGTACTACCATGATTATCATTAGGCCTATTAATTATTACAACCAGTTTAAATGTTCGGTTTTTTTTTTCTTTCCAGCACATCTCCTATGTTTGCAATAAATCTGCTTAATAGGAACATGGAATTTTAGAAATTATCCTACTTTACCCATATTCTCCCTAAACAAGCACAAGGGCCATTCTAATGGTTATTTCAGAAGATGTCAGCGACCTCTGGTTGTCATAATATGGTGCAGAATGTTTCTAATCGACATATCGACACCACTGCTGTACAGTATACAAATTCGCCTGTGGCCTCCTGGAGAAGTAGTTGATGACGTAAGGTTGCGTTGGTCTATATGGGGCAGTGAGTGGAGTCAAACGTTTAACCCCGCCCACGTTGTGCCACACCCCGATCTGCAGTCTACAGTCAGGGGCTTCTCGCTTTATCTCCCCTATTGGAATCTCACGGAAATACACCCGTCGATGCTTCGCGCTACAAAAATTTGGACGACACACTTTGCTACGCAAGGACGCAAGATGGCAACCTTGCGTCGCTCGATGCGTTGCCTTGCCTTCGTGCTCGCGTACCTTGCGTAGAGTATGAACCGGCCCTAACGCTCCATTTCATTCACTTTATCTTCCACCCCGGCAAGTTTGCCCTACTGCTCATCAGTAACGTGCGTGACGGACATCGTGTCTTCTTTCACATCCTGAACCTCCTGCGAGAAATTCCATCAAATCTTTAAGAGACTCAATGGAATCAGAATTTTTTTAATCAAACAAGCTAAGGAATCTACGTTTTCATTTATCTTCTCCGCTACCCTCCTGACAATGTTATCCTGCAGTTCGGACAGAGTAGGTTCCAACCTACCCTTTTTCGAGACAGGCGTGCAGGGGTCAGAGTCAGGGAGCTGGGCGAATTCGGCTGGTGCATTAGAATGTTCGTTTGGATTTCTTGTGTCCATATCGCACACAGAATCTTGTATTAAGGACGTAAATGAGAGAGCTTTGTTTGACATGCTTTGATCTCTCGTTCTTTTATCTCCCATGACTGGCAAGTATGGAAGCCCAAAACTGCCAAAATGAAAAATAAATAAATAAATAAATTAATATTTAAATAAATGTATTTATAAATAAATCTATAAGCAAATACATTTAAAAGCAATAAAGTTGCGAAATAAAAAAACATATTCATAAATAAATAAAATTTATGTATAAATTGGTTGCAACTAATTTATTTCTATATTATATCATTGCGTCACCTTATTCCCATTGGTTGTTCCATAATAGAGTTCTCAGATTGATTACACAGGCCTACCTCCTGTGTAAGCTTGCTGTTTAGAATGGTCAATTCACTAAATTCGGGAATGGCTTCACGAAAACGAGCAGTAGCGAGAGATTTGAGAATTTTAGCTGACATTGCAGGATATGAAAAAGCCAATTTTGATTATTTGCCATTTCGTGTGGAAGCCTCAAGGAACTAGCCTATATTTTGCACATATTTTCATTTAATGACACAGAGGTTGACCCTGAGGTGTTGACCAATTTGGAGGAAGTGGTTCATCGCCTGAATCGTTTGCTCCTAAATGCTGATAAGGCTGTGGGACATTCCCTCTCATACAGGAGGTAGGCCTGTGTAATCAATCTAAGCACTCTGTTATGGAACAACCAATGGGAATAAGGCGACGCGATGACAGGGATGAAAGCCACACCCCCTCATTACCATTAAATTTTCTGATTTCTTAGTCCGGGATTGCCACGGAAATAAATAAATATATACATACATATATATATATATATATATATATATATAGAAATAAGTACCTAAATACGTACAGAAATAAATAAAGAAATAAATGAATGAGTTGAAACCAATTTATACATAAATTTTATTTATGAATGAATCCATCCATCCATCCATCTTCTACCGCTTATCCGGGACCAGGTCGCGGGGGCAGCAGTCTAAGCAGGGATGCCCAGACTTCCCTCTCCCTGGACACTTCCTCCAGTTCTCCGGGGGTATCCCGAGGCGTTCCCAGGCCAGCCGAAAGACATAGTCCCTCCAGCGTGTCCTGGGTCTCCCCCGAGGCCTCCTCCCGGTGGGGCATGCCCGGAACACCTTCGCAGGAAGGCGTCCAGGGGGCATCCGATAGAGATGCCCGAGCCACCCCAGTTGGACCCTCTCGACGTGGAGGAGCAGTGGCTCTACTCTGAGCTCCTCCCGGGTGACAGAGCTCCTCACCCTATCTCTAAAGGAGCGGCCCGCCACCCTGAGGAGGAAAGATACTTGAACTCCTCCACTTGAGGCAAGAGCTCTCCTCCAACCCAGAGGGGGCTAGCCACCTTTTTCCAGTCAAGAACCATGGCCTCGGACTTGGAGGTGCTAATTCTTATCCCAGCCGCTTCGCACTCGGCTGCAAACCGCCCCAGTGCATGCTGAAGATCCTGGTTCGAAGGAGCTAACAAGACAACATCATCTGCAAAAAGCAGAGATGAGATCCTGTGGTCCCCAAACCGAACTCCCTCCGGCCCCTGGCTGCGCCAAGAAATTCTGTCCATAAAGATAATGAACAGAACCAGTGACAGATGGCAGCCCTGCTGGAGTCCAACATGCACTGGGAACAGGTCTGACTTACTGCCGGCAATGCGAACCAAGCTCCTGCTCCGGTCAATAAGAGACCGCACGACCCCTAGTAGAGGGCCCCAGACTCCATACTCCCGAAGCACCTCCCACAGAATGCCACGAGGGACACGGTCGAATGCCTTCTCTAAGTCCACAAAACACACGTGAACTGGTTGGGCAAACTCCCATGCACCCTCAAGCACCCTGCAGAGGGTATAGAGCTGGTCCCGTGTTCCACGACCAGGACGAAAACCGTATTGTTCCTCCTGGATCCGAGGTTTGACTATCAGCCGGATTCTCCTCTCCAGCACCCTGGAATAGACTTTACCCGGCAGGCTGAGAAGTGTGATCCCCCTATAGTTGGAGCACACCCTCCGGTCCCCCTTCTTAAATAGAGGGACCACCACCCCGGTCTGCCAATCCAGAGGCACTGTCCCCGACTGCCACGCGATGCTGCAGAGGCGTGTCAACTAAGACAGCCCTACAACAACCAGGGACTTGAGGTACTCAGGGCGGATCTCATCCACCCCCGGTGCCTTGCCACCGAGGAGCTTCTGAACTACCTCAGTGACTTCAGCTCGAGTGATGGATGAGTCAGCCTCTGGATCCCCAACCTCTGCTTCCTCAATGGAAGGCGTATCAGTGGGATTGAGGAGGTCGTCGAAGTGATCCTTCCACCGGTCGACAATATCCCCAGTCGAAGTCAACAACTCCCCACCTCCACTGTAAACAGTGTTGGCAGGGTACTGCTTTCCCCTCCTGAGGCGCCGGACGGTTTGCCAGAATCTCATCAGGGCCGACTGATAGTCCTCCTCCATAGCCTCCCCAAACTTTTCCCATACCCAAGTTTTTGCTTCCGCCACCGCCCGGACTGCAGCACGCTTAGCCTGCCGGTACCGGTCAGCTGCCTCAGGGGTCCCACGAGCAAACCAAGCTCGGTAAGATTCCTTCTTCAGCTTGACGGCATCCCTTACTTCCGGTGTCCACCACCGGGTTCGGGGATTGCCGCCACGACAGGCACCGGAAACCTTACGGCTACAGCTACGAACAGCCGCCTCAACAACGGAGGTGGAGAACATGGTCCATTCAGACTCAATGTCTCCAGCCTCCCTTGGGATCCGGTCAAAGCTCTCCCAGAGGTGAGAGTTGAAAACCCCTCTGACAGAGGGTTCCGCCAGACGTTCCCAACAGACCCTCACAACACGTTTGGGCCTGCCAAGTCTGTCCAGCTTCCTCCTCTGCCAGCGGATCCAACTCACCACCAGGTGGTGATCAGTGGACAGCTCAGCCCCTCTCTTCACCCGAGTGTCCAAGACATACGGCCGAAGGTCAGATGACACGACCACAAAGCCAATCATTGACCTCCGACCTCGGGCGTCCTCGTGCCACCTGCACTGATGGACGCCCTTATGCTTGAACATGGTGTTTGTTATGGACAAACTGTGACTAGCACGGAAGTCCAATAACAGAGCACCACTCGGGTTCAGATCGGGGAGGCCGTTCCTCCCAATCACACCCCTCCAGGTAACACTGTCGCTACCCACATGGGCGTTGAAGTCCCCCAACAGAACGATGGAGTCCCCATTCGGAGCACTTTCCAGTACCCTTCCTACGGACTCCAAGAAGGTCGGGTACTCTGCACTGCCATTCGGCCCATAGGCTGAGATGACAGTGAGGCACGTGTCCCTGACCCGAAAGCGCAGGGCAGCGACCCTCTCGTTCACCGGGAAAAACTCCAACACATGACGGCTAAGCTGGGGGGTAATAAGCAAACCCACACCAGCCCGCCACCTCTCACCGCGGGCAACTCCAGAGTAGAAGAGAGTCCAGCCTCTCTCAAGGAGTTGGGTTTCAGAGCCCAGACTGTGCGTGGAGGTGAGCCCGACTATCTCTAGCCGGTACCGCTCGACCTCCCACACAAGCTCAGGCTCCTTCCCCGCCAACGAGGTGACATTCCATGTCCCGAGAACCAGATTCCGTGTCCAGGGATTAGGTCGTCAGAGACCCCGCCCACGACTGCCACCCAAAGCACAATGCATCGGCCCCTTCTGAACCCTCCTGCGGAGGATGGGCCTACGGGAAGGCGGGCCCACGTCGCTCGTTCAGGCTGTGCCGGCAGAGACCTGACCACCAGGCGCTCGCCCACCAATCCCAGCCCCAGGCCTGGCTCCAGGGTGGGGTCCCGGTGACGCCAATCCGGGCGATGTAAACGTCTTTGATGTATTTATCTTCATTAGGGGCTTTGGAACCGGTCTTAGTCTGACCTGTCACCTAGGACCTGTTTGCCCTGGGAGACCCTACCATGGGCAATAAGCCCCAGACAACATAGCTCCTAGGATGATCCAGGTTCTCAAACCCCTCCACCACGATAAGGTGGCGATTCAAGGAGGGGTTATTAATGAATGTTTTTTCGCAATTTTATTGCATTTAATTTATTAAACTTTGACAGCAGTCAGGATGCGATCGCACAGGTGACAAGGCACCTATAGTGAGCAATCCTCCAATTACGTATACAGAAAGTTGCAAAATGAAAATGACAATTAAAAACAAAGAAAAGAAGCCTCAGAAATACAGAATAAAAGTGGTCAAGAAAAAAAATTAACTATATTAGGCGGCAGCGTGTACAATGACATGTGCCAACCCATGTACAAGAGTTGTTGGGTAAAAAATTATCGTTGAACTTTTTTATGTAATAATTGAATAACTTCAACTTAAAAACAGCTGTGGTATCAGAAGGTTGATAAAGTGCATTGGCATTCCATAAGTAAAATATTCTATTAAAATACGAATGTCGGAAAGTTTCCGTCCTCAGTTTTGGAATCTGTATTGAAAAAGTATCCTCAGATTGGAATGAAACAAACTGCACATAGGAAATGTCAGTCACCCCTCAAACATTTACACAGAAATACACAGCCCATTATGTCACGCCAATAGCCAAGCGGTAATAAGTTCAGCTTCATGAGACGGACTTTGTAATCACTACCTACACAATCACTTTAACTAAGAATGTACTTAGTTGCTGTCCTTTGCACACCTTCGATGTGAAGGAGAGATTTCTTGGATGCTAAAGCCCAAGAGTGGTCTTATGAGCGTAGTATATAGTTTTCTTTTTGTTTGAATTGAACGAGAATGACCACAAGTTCTTTGAATTAATCCTAGCATACGATTTGCTTTACTGACCAGTACATTTGCATGTGCATCCCATGATAAATTAGATGACACCACAATCCCGAGATCACGCATGCACTCGACTTTTTCAATTATAATATCATTCATAGTGTACTGGTAAAGAATGGGAAATCGCTTCCTTGTCAACACTCAAAAGTTGACATTTGGCAGTGTTAAATCTCATATCCCATTTACGACTCCAGACCAAGATATTTTCAAGGTCGCACTGCAAATTTGAACAGTCTTGAGTGTTTTTGATTTCTCTTAAGCATTTTGAATCGTCCGCGAACAAAGCAACCTGTGTCTCAGGACTTACGCAATCTGGCATGTCATTGATGTACAATAAAAACATTAAAGGACCTAATATTGATCCTTGTGGAACTCCTGATTTAACAGGAGATAGTGATGTTATGTCTGACACTGAAGCCCCGAGGTCTGTATTGATCAAATGGGGCGTGTCCAAATGAAGCTCGTTTCGAGGCCTGTATTATTTTGCAGAATATCATGTGACCAAAGACAAACTAGGCCCCGGTTCTCTGAAATGACTTGATTGCCTCGTTGCGTGATTCGATTCACTGAAAAAGGCGCAAGAAATTCAAAACGTGTTCTGCGTTATCTGGTGAGGTACATGCAAAACACAATTGGGTAAAACATAATATACATCTGCTAAAATCAATCACGACGAAAGAGAGAGAGAGAGAGAGAGAGATGTGTTTGCAGATGTTGCCCACGTGAAAGTCACAGTAGCACTGCTGTACTTCAAATGACCAGAGGATGTCAGCACTCTCAAATGAGCTATTACACGGGCTTCATGATCAGCCTTTTTATGAATCAATTGCCTGAAAAGATTCGATCCATTCATGGGGCCTCATCACACCATCACTAACAGGAGACCAGGAGGATAGAGCACCATCGACAACAACTCTTTGTTTGCAATTTGATAAATATGACCAGGGTTCTTACCAGTAATTTTTCACAGTGTAAGGGTAAAGGAACAGCCATTCAGCCTGTGGGTTCGGGACCGCCGATGTGATTTCTTGAAGCTTCTGGCACTTTCCTGCTTGGAGGGGGCGGGATTTCCCAAGAATCCTGTGGATCTTTCTAAAAGGTTGCTAGTCTATATAAATGCTGTGATTTTGAGCTGAGAGCAGCCAGCAGAATAGAGCAGGGCAGAAACAGAGTTTTGTTTTGGCAACAGTTAAATAGTGGCATTGGAGTGTTATTAGAGAATTGAATAGTGGATATATTTTTTGTACAACTTTTTTTTGTGAAGAATACCAGAACCAGAATTTGTACTTTCTGGTCTCCTTTGTTGTGATTTTTTCAAGTCATAACAAATTGGAGGTTCTACCGAGATTGGATTCACCAAAGATTATTATTTTAAATCTTGTGACTAGTTTAAAAACCAGCAATCATGACCTTTGATGTGGAAAGTTTTTTGAAAACTCCAACCCAAGAATTAATTGTGCTGGCAAAGAAGGACTTGCTGCAAATAGCCTCAACCCTTGGATTATCTGATGTGAAGTCATCAATGAAAAAACAAGAAATGTTCAACCTTTTGGTGCAACATTTCATCGCTTAAGATATCTTTGGGGAAGAAGCAGCAGAATTTATTTAAGCTGTGGATGTGCCTGCAACAGAGCTGCAAAGACTTGAATTTCAGCTACGCCTGAAAGAGCTGGAAGAAAGAAGGTTGGGAAGGGAGAGAGAAATGGAGGAAAGAAGGATGGAGAAAGAGAAAGAACTAGAAGAAAAAAGAATGCTGTTCAAATTGGAAATGAAGAGAATAGAAGCATGTACTGTTTCAAAATCTTTTGGACTTTCTGATCATTTTGATGTGGTTAAGCATATCAGACTTGTTCCTCCTTTCTTAGAAAATGATGTTGACCAATACTTTACCCATTTTGAAAAAATTGCTGAAAATTTGAAATGGCCAAAAGAGCATTGGACAATGATGTTACAAAGTGTTCTTACTGGTAAAGCTAGGGAAATCTATAACCAGTTCTGTCCAACAGTGTGCTGATTATGATTTTGTCAAATCTGCCGTTCTGAAGGGTTATGAATTCGTCCCCGAGGCTTACAGGCAAAAATTTAGGAATTCTCGCAAGGAAGCCAGTCAAACTCATGTTGAATTTGGCAGGTTAAAGGAACAGTTGTTTGATCAGTGGTGTAATTCCATGAAAGTTGAAAAAGATCGATAGAATGAGGCAACTTGTTCTGGTTGAGGAATTCAAAAGGAGTGTCCTGCCTGATATTAAGATTTTCCTTGAAGAAAAACAAGCCAATACTTTGCAAGATGTTTCTACCCTAGTTGATAGTTATGCATTGACTCAAAAGTCTTCTTTTGTCCAAAAATCCACTTTTTCAAAATTTCAAAGCAAGTTTCAGTCCAAGACTTCTTCTAATAACACTTCTAATGATTCTAAGGCCACTTCTGAGAGGAAACCTTCCAGTGAGAAGCAATCCTCTGATTCTTTACCCTCTGTGTCTTGCCAATACTGCAAAAAGCAAGGTCACCTTATTTCTGAGTGTTATGCTCTCAAGAAAAAAAAAAAAAAACAACGAGAAGAAACCAAGCCAACTGCTTTGACAAAGAGAATCTCTTGTATCAATGGTCAGTTCACCTGATCTTCTACCTTCTATGTCTGATTCTGTGATGGAGGGTTTTGAGCCATTCATCACCGATGGTTCTGTCTCACTTTCACATGATTTTTCCTCATCTGCTCCTGTTCATACTGGGTCTTCCCAAGCTTGTTGTATTGCGATCAGGAACCAGATGCGAGAACCAGGAAGTGCAGTAGAGCTTGTTTTATTGGTAAAGGGGGGGTGACCCCCGCAGAGCAAAAGGCAACAGTACAAAGTCCAAAATCCAAAAGTCGAAATCCAGTTGGGCAAAAATAGTATCAAAAACCAGGGCAGCAATCACAGTAATCGTAGTTGGACAGAAATGGTCTGGTACACAGGAACAGTTCTATCAGAGAGACAAGCCAGAATCCACAGGACGTAATCCGAATCGTTACCAGGGCAGCAAACAGAGATCTCGTAGTCGGGCAGAAAAATGGTCAAAACACACAGATGCAACAGTAATCCAAAATCACAAAGGCAAAAATCAAAAGTCAGGCAATCCAGTCAGAAAGATAAACACTGAGAAATCAAGGCGAGAAACGTAGCACAAGAAAACTAGGGAGAATGATTTGACTAGAAAGTGAACCAAACAGACATCTTATATACACACCCGAGGTGAACACATGACAAGGGCGAACAGGTGCGATCAATGAAACAATAATCAGGATTGACACATGAGGAATAATCTAATTACATGAATTTAGCAAATGCCAAAACGCAGACAGGGATCACAATCCTAAGAACAAACAACAGCTCCGATTAAGGAGTACTAAAGTGTACAGTCTAAAGAAAAGGAGAGCAAGAGATATAAGTGGAAAACTGCAGCAGAGATAATTAGGGATAGGCAAGGAGGGCGGAGATTAGAATTGAGCGACTGCTGAGAGATCATTAGTCAATTAGTAAGTGCAGCTATACAATCCCGAGTGCATGTTAGTAAGTTAGTAAAAATATACAATGTTAATGAGGGTTAGTAATTATCGAAAATAACAAACTGTTTGTATGGTTAGTAGATAGTAAAAGAGAGAGGAAGGAAGCGCACGAGGTAATGAAGGAAGATTGAAAACCCAGAAACCAATAAATCACCTGAATGAGTGGCACGCAAGACTAGGGACCGTGAGCAAAGACCTACACAAGACAAGACAGGGCAGACAAAGTGCAATGCATGGAAATGAAAACATGGCATGAAAACTGAGGCATGAAAAAATAATTAAACATGAAATCTAAATTACCAAAAACACAATACATGATCCGAAGAATGGTCAAAGGGCAGGCAGTGGTCACTAAACACAGAAATCCTAAACATGGCTAGGCCAGGCACAGAACTTAAAACATGACATGCAGAAAGCAGAATCACAACAAATCTCTATTCTTGCAGATATTCTGCCTTTCTCGGACAAATCGTCTACTCAGGCTAATGTCCTTATTCAAGGAGTAGAATGTGGTTTTACAAGTGTACCTCTCCATAATGTTCATCTCAAATCAGACTTAGTCTCTGGGCCTGTTACTGTTGGTGTTAGGTCTTCTCTTCCTTTCAAAGGCATTCATTTGCTTCTTGGTAATGATCTTGCTGGGGATAAGGTTGTGCTCTACCCTTTTGTAACTGACACTCCTTTGATTCATCAAGAATCTGACTCTATAGAGGAGGAAATTCCAGACCTCTATCCTTCATGTGCAGTTACTCGTTCTATGGCCAAAAAGGCTATTCAAAATGATGCTGACCTGGACTTTAACCTGGCTGACACCTTGATTGGGCAGTCTTTTCATCAGGAACCTTCCAGTCCTGAGATGTCTGGGAAATCTTCAGACTTGTCCTTGTCAGGTCATTCTAATGATATTTTGTCTCGAGAACAACTTATTCATGAGCAACAACAAGCTCGTGATCTAGCGCATCTTCTACCACAGGCTGCAAGTGAACAAGAGGCTACTCAAGTTCCTGTCTGTTTTTACTACAAAAATAGTGTGCTTATGAGAAAGTGGCGTCCACCCGATGTTCCTGCAGATGAAGAGTGGATGATCACCCATCAATTTGTTCTTCCAAAGTCGTATCATCAAGAAACTCTGAGTCTGGCCCATGACAATCCTATGTCAGGTCATTTGGTTATCAAGAAGACCCTTCAACGTGTCAGAAACCACTTCTTCTGGCCTTCCATGAGGTCTGATGTACAGGAGTACTGCAAATCCTGTCATACTTGTCAAATGGTTGGGAAGCCGAACCAGAATATTCCAAAGGCTCGACTTAAGCCCATTCCCGCCTTTGAAGAACCTTTCAGTCGGATCATCATTGACTGTGTTGGACCATTGCCGAAGACTAGATCTGGTTGTGAGTACTTACTGACTATCATGTGTGCTTCCACCCGGTTTCCTGAGGCAATGCCACTTCGTAATATCAAGGCGAAGACTATCATCAAGGCTCTTACCAAGTTTTTCTGCTTAGTTGGTCTTCCTAAGTGTATTCAGTCTGATCAAGGATCAAATTTCATGTCTTTCAACAAGTTATGCATGAGCTTGGTATTAAATAATACAGGTCATCAGCTTACCATCCTGAGAGTCAAGGTGCTTTGGAGAGGTTCCATCAAACCCTGAAGAACATGATAAGGACCGACTGCCTTGACACAGAGAAAGATTGGGATGAAGGTGTCCATCTTCTTCTGTTTGCTGCCCGTGAAGCTGTTCAGGAGTCTCTTGGGTTTAGTCCTTTTGAGCTGGTTTTTGGGCTTACAGTCCGTGGACCTTTGAAGCTTCTGAAGGAAAAGTTTCTGGCCGAAGATGATGACCCAATGAACTTGCTTCAGTATGTCTCTGACTTCCGTAATCGTCTCTCTAAGGCTTGTGACTTTGCTAAGTCTAATCTCAAAGAAGCTCAGGGCAAAATGAAAGCCAGATATGACCTTCATTCAAAAGATAGAAGTTTTAAAACTGGTGACAAAGTTCTTGCACTTTTGCCAGCTCCTGGAAACCCTCTAAGAGCCCGATATTCGGCCCTTGCACTGTCCTCAAAAAGGTCAGTGATCTAAATTACATAATTTTAACTCATGGAAGAAGGAAACAAAAACAAATGTGTCACATCAACATGCTGAAAGAATACATTGATAGAGACACTCAGCAAAAGCCAGTCAATGTGATAAATACAGTTGAACTGGAAAATTCCAAAGAAGATTGTGACTGCCCCTTAGAAACTGAACCTGGTCCAGTCAAACTTGAAAATTCAGACATTCTTCAAAATATTGACAGCAAGTTGTCCCACCTGGACCCTTTTCAACAACAGCCGCTAATGCAGCTCATATTTGAATATAGTCACATATTCCCTGATGTTCCATCAAGGACTGATCTGGTTTACCACGATGTCATCCTACAAGATGATGCCAAGCCTGTAAAACAGCATCCCTACAGAATTAATCCAGAGAAGCAGAAATACCTTAAACAAGAAGTCAAATATCTGCTTGAAAATGACTTTGTTGAACCAAGTTACAGTGACTGGAGTTCTCCATGCATCCTAGTTCCCAAACACAATGGAACATATAGAATGGTGACAGACTACAGGAAAGCGAACGCTCTATCAAAAACTGACTCATATCCTATTCCCAGGAATGATGACTGCATTGACAAAGTTGGACAGTCAAAGTATGTCACAAAATTTGATCTCCTCAAGGGCTTCTGGCAGATACCTCTAACAGATAGAGCAAAGGAAATCTCTGCCTTCGTCACACCAGATGGATTATGCCAATACAAGGTCATGCCATTTGGAATGAAAAATTCTCCTGCCACCTTCCAACGTCTGGTAAACAGAGTGATTGCTGGACTACCAGGATGTGAGGCCTATATCGATGACATAATCATCACCAGCGACAGCTTCCAAGAGCACCTCACCTACATCAGAAACTTCTTTCAGAGAGTGAGTGATGCCAAGCTGACTATCAACCTTGTTAAAAGTGACTTTTGTAAAGCTACAGTTATTTACTTAGGTCATGTTGTAGGACAGGGTCAAGTCAAACCAGTTGATGCAAAAGTCAAAGTTATCACTGAATTTTCTGAGCCAACAACTAAAAGACAGCTCATGAGATTTCTAGGGATGGCTGGCTACTACAGAAAAATCTGTAAACATTTCTCTATCATCTCTGAACCTTTGACAAATTTACTGAAGAAAAATGCAAAATTTGTTTGGGATGAAAAATGTCAAAATGTATTTGACCAACCAGTGACATTGGTGCAGGTGCAGTTTTACTGCAAGAAGACACTGATGGAGTAGATCATCCTGTTTGTTACTTTTCCAAAAAGTTTGATAAACATCAGAAAAACTACTCAACAATTGAAAAAGAATGTTTGGCACTTGTTTTGGCTTTGAAACATTTTGAAGTCTATTTGACTTGTTCAGCTACTTCCATCAAGGTCTTCAATGATTACAATCCCCTCACATTCTAGCACAAGATCAAAAACAAGAATCAAAGATTACTGAGATGGAATTTCCTTTTGCAAGAGTATGATTTGGATATTTCTCACATCAGGGGAAAAGATAATGTAATCCCAGATACACTTTCACGCATGTAATTTTATTTCTTTATTTGATTGTGAAAAATCTAATTTTACTTTTCTATTTGATTGTGAGACTTGCACTGGTTGTTATGTATATGATTGTTATCATGATCAATGATACGTTTGTGTAAAGTTCAATATTGTTCTGATTATAAAACTGTGTTAATTTTAACAAAAGAAAGCTTTTAGCAAACCTTTCTTTTCTTAAAGAGGGGAGGTGTTATGTATCATAATTTTTTGTACTGCATTATATTTCATTTGTAAATGAAGATTTGTTACATGCTGTTATGCTGCCTTGCGTGTTCATTCGGCACCCTCTGGTGGCGTGTCTGTAAAATCATTAAGAAAAGACTAGTGATTTCTAAAAGCTTCTGGCACTTTCCTGCTGGGAGGGGGCGGGATTTCCCTAGAATCCTGCGGATCTTTCTAGAAGGTTGCTAGGCTATATAAATGCTGTGATTTTGAGCAGAGAGCAGACAGCAGAATAGAGCAGAGCAGAAACAGAGTGTTGTTTTGGCAACAGTTAAATAGAGGCATTGGAGTGTTATAAGAGAATTGAATAGTGGATATATTTTTTGTACAACTTTTTTTTGTGAAGAATAAATTTGTTTTAGTTGTACTTTCTGGTTTTCTTTGTTGTGATTTTTTCAAGTTGTAACAACATGCTCCAGTATCCCGGCTTCTATCAGAGTACTCCAGGTGGCAAAACTGGGTTTCTTGACACCGGGATAAGAGCATAACCCGGCTTCTGAATTCGGGATATAGTGTTTATATGGACAAACACAAAAACGGGATACTTAAAAAACCCAATCAAAGCCGGGATACTAAAGACCTTGTAAACGCAGTCACTGTATGGGAGAGTAGGCGATAGCGCCAGTGCGTCACTGTCATGTTAATTTTGTTCCAATAAAACAGCCTGTTTGCAACCAAACGAAATGCCATCAGGCAAAATATTGCGAAGATCAGAAATCATGGTAAGGTTTAATTAATAGACAGCGCCTAAACTTTGTATTAAGAATTACAGCCAAAAGCCAATGGTATGTTGTGCTCCAATGAAATCCATAGCGTAACAGAGGAATCGTTTTTTCCATTGCAAATCATGTCGCACAGACCCACTGTATTCTTTTTCTCTTGCCTCCTTTTTTGTCGGGTCGGGTTGGGTTCGGGTTGAAAATCAGTGCGAGTTGTAGCGGGGCGGGCGGGGTGGGTTGGTGCGGGTGTTAAAAAACCTCGACCTGCGCATCACTACTAGACAGTCAATCGATATGCAAAGTACCGCCCAAGCACGGAGACATAAATTAACCTATTTTTGGTGCGCTGCAGTCAATATAAACAAATCCACATGGGGTTATCAGACTTATCTGTCAAAATTACACGCTTTCACAGCGGCGACTGCCACGTACAAACAGGTTTCTCACATTTAATCTGGCAATATTAAGCTGTCAAAACACAATTACGCTGCTTGAAAGACAGCGTAGCGGCCCTAATCACAGCGTCATCTTTACAACTGACAGCGTAAGGGGCCGTTACGCTGAAATGCGCTGGCGAGAACCCTGATGACGTAAGCCATTTTAAGAGATTGCCATGGAATCCATAAACCTGAAGTTTATGCAGAAGTCGTGGGGGACAGAGTCAAAAGCAGATGAAATGTCTAAATATAGAATGCCGATTAGCCCAGACTGATCCAGGATTTTGCCGACTTCATGAAAAACCTGAATTAACAACCTGAGTTGTTGTCGACCGTCCCTTTACAAAACCGTGTTGTAAGTGACGCAAGTGACAGACACAACGTGAGGATAAACCAAATTTAGGATAGCCTACACCTTTCCAGCACCTTGCTGCGTATGCACAATAACGATACTGGTAGATAATTTCTCACATTTTCTTAATCATATTTTTTATGCACAGGAATAACATTTGCTCTTAGCCAAGCAAATGGCAAATCTCCACTTTGAAGAGATTTGTTAAACAGGATACAAAGTGATGGTGCCAATTCATGTGCACATTCTTTTAAAATCCGAGCCGGTAACTTGTCTGGCCCGCACGCTTTGTTCGAATCAAGATCAGTCAGAACAGATCTGACATTCTGGACAGTAATCGTTACATTACCCAAATAAGCATGTTTAAAAACTGTTATGTCTGGATATAATCCTATTGAAGGCTGGGGGGTGTAAAGGGATTGAAAATACTCGTTAAACAGACTAACCTTTGCGCAAGGATCAGAGGCAGTTTTCTCACCATAAGCAACAACGCTAGGGACACTTTTTGTCTTTGTTTTGCTCTTGAAAAACCCCCAGAAGCGCTTTGATGTTTTGGCAAGAGAATCACTGAGAACATCTAAATACTAATTTACACTTTGATATATCCTTACTTGTCATACTGTAATATTGTCTGGTCAAATACCTTTAAGAGCAATCTTAATGGTATTTTCACTTTACAAAAACGTTTTGTGAAAATGATAACTTTCTCCGATAGATTTGCTAGTTCCACTCTATTATTCGAATCTCTTAGGATTCTTCCCATTTTTGATTTAAACAATTTTTTAATAAGTGGTTTTGTTTTCCAATCCATTCATAATCTGCTTCCACCATGTTTTCAAAATTTATTTAACTTCAACTTTCAAATTCACAATTACAATATTAGGTCAGCTAACAATCTCCACCCATCCCTTCCTAAAACAACCTTTTCCAGTTTTTCAGTCAGATACAGAGGTCCTGTCTTCTGGAACCAGTTACCACATTACATTAGAAACTCTTCCAGCTTTTATTCATTTAAAAATTTAACTAAATTCTTTTTATTGGATCAATTAAAAAACACATCTACATAATTTCTCTGTTTGGTTTTTGATCAGTTTTTCTATGTATCTGTCTGCTCTTTTCTGTTGTTAGTTTAATTTATTTAACCTAATGTATTTATTTATTTAGTTTTTTTTTTGCCCGTCAACAGAAGTGGGCACTCTTCACTTCTGACTGTGGGCACATGCCTCTGTGTAATTTTTTGGCACTTTATTTATCTGTTTCTGTCTGAGAATGGGAAACGGGGACTGTCGCTGATCGACCACGGTAAGGGCAGCCATGTGTAGATGGGCAAAAACTGGGTTTTCTGTAGGGGCCATGTGCACCCATGTTTTGCACATGTAGACGGCGTCAAACGGTACTTGCCTTCACCCTCAATTGTCTCGGACCCCTCATCTCATGATCAGCTTTGGTTGCTGTCTGGAATCTGTCACGTACAGGCTGTAACCAGATGTGGCTACTATATTCACTAATGGCGGCCCTAAGTGGGGTTGGTCAGTGACATTCTCAGATATAAAGCTGGCTAATTGCTGAGCGGTGACAGTGCAAATGACGCACCACCTCTCGGAGGCTGTGACCTGCCCATAACATGCCAAAGGCTCTTTTTCTCTCTCCTGAGTCACAAGCCGTTCCGATTCCTTGATGCATTTTAATTTTTTTTTTTGTTGGCTTTATGTAGGCTATTGACCACACCAAAAAGAACAAGTCAAGCGTCTCTGTACACATCACAAACAGCTCAAAGTTTGTTATTACTGAAGTGCTTGGCGTGTTCACGTGGTGCGCGTCAGGATTACAATACCACACGCTTTCCTTTATTTCCTCTCGTGCCTCACTGGAAAAGCAATAAAAATCTATCAATTCTTCAATTTGCCACAAATACAGTTCATACCTCACCTGTGCGTTTTTAATGGTGCTGAGTACACATTTCCTTGTAATTCATCAGGACATCTTTGGTATCGTTCAAAACCTTGGGATCTCCACTGAAATTTGAGTGATTGCCAATACAAAAAAATCCTGGATGTGGCTTTTTTTTTTTTTGCCAAAATTTCTTACACTCTTGGGATTGCCACACTTCCAGTGCGCAGCATGCGTAGCCACATGACAGGATCAGTGACATTTTTGTGTTTCAAACCAGCAAAAAAATAAAAATGAAGTTGTAAGTTAGGTTCAGCTTTTCCTGTGTAAATCCACATGTGTATTTTTGATTTTTGTGAGTGCCCCTCGCAAAAGATGACAATATATGACATTTTAATGTGTTTGCCTGCATACACCCCTTAAAAATGTCATGCGGGAAAACTAATTTATTTTCAATATAATATTAAAATAATTCTTAGTGGCACTGTTACAAACAATCAAAATGTAATTACTGATCTACACAGATGCTATACCCAGTTGCAGAATGTCAACTCTAGAATTTCAAATATTAGATATTTTGTCTTAAAAGATAGCAGCATGTTATTTGTCAACATTAGTTACATCTTTTTTTCAATTAGAGAGGCAAAACTGCTTTGAAATCTGGCATATCTTTAGATTTTATTAGCTCTTCTTGATTGTGTTCTTGCACAATTTAACTTAATAGAGTATTTTGTATATTTATTTCAAAATTAAGCGTTTTACTGCATGAGACATTTTGTTTTACCGCATGACATAGCACAACTGCATTAGACCAAAACACAAATTGTAACAAGCTGAAGATGGCTACTTCTAAAAATTGTCAAAAAGACATTCAGGGCATAACCCTATTATGACAATAAAATGTATTTTCCAACAGACACTCAAGAATCATAGTAAAACTATTTATTTGTTAATATTCATAACAGTAATCTGATACATGAATAAAATATACTCATTAATAGTTCATTTATTCATATCTTTATTTACTGCAAGTCATTGAAGACACTTTATACTAGTGTTGATGATAAAGATTATAATTCAGGCTTAAAGAGAATGCAGCCTGTTCTGACATAACTGACATGACTACCATCATATACTTTCACAGTTATACCTTTCCCTTCTCTTTACTAGTCTCTCCTCTCTAGCAGCAGGATCTGCCCTGATCTTTAAACTGAAGCGAGCACCCCTCTCTTTACTGGAAAGTGGCATCTGTTAAAATGTACAATCTAATTCCAAAAAGTTGGAACAAAGTGTAAATTATGAATAAAATCAAAATGCAATGACTTTCAAATCACATCAGCCAGTATTTTAGTCACAATAGAACAGAGATAACGTAGCAAATGTTGAAACTGAGAAATTTTACAAATTTATCCACAAAACGAGATCATTTCAAATTTGATGGCTGCTACAGATCTCAAAAAAGTTGGGACAGGGGCCTGTTTACCATGGTGTAGCATCCCCTCTTCTTTTTAACACAGAGTGGAGGTGTCTGGGCATTGAGGAGACAGCTTTCTTGAGTTTTGCCATTGGAATTTGATTCCACTCTTGTTTAATACAGGCTTCCAGAGTTTTGGGTCTCCTTTGACTGACTTTTCATTTAATTTTGCACCAAATGTTCTCAATCGGAGAAAGATCAGGACTGCAGGCAGGCCAGTTCAGCACATGGACTCTTCTACTACAAAGCCATGCTGTCATAATAGCTACAGTATATGTTTTTGAATTGTCCTGCTGAAATAAACAAGGCCTTCCCTGGAATAGATGTCATCTGGAGGGGCGCATATGTTGCTCTAAAACCTTTTTATACCTTTCAGCATTCATGGCGCTTTTTAAAACATGCAAATGTCCCACACCATATGCACTAATGCATCCCCATACCTTCAGAGATGCTGGCTTTTGAACTGAAGGCTGATAACAGGAGGGGTGGTCTTTCTCCTCTTTAGCCCAGAGGACACAACGCCCATGATTTCCAACAAGAATGTCAAATTTGGACTCGTCTGACCACAGGACACTTTGCCACTTTACTGCACTCAAATTTAAATGACCCTTGGCCCACAGAACATGGTGACGCTTCTGGATCATGCTCAACAATGGCTTTCTTTTTGCATGATAGAGTATTAGGTGGCATCTGTGGATGGCACAGCGGACTGTGTTTACAGACAGTAGTTTCTTGAAGTATTCCTGGGCCCATTTAGTAATGTCAATGACAGAATCATGCCGGTGAGTGATGCAGCGGCGTCTGAGAGCCCGAAGATTACGGGCATCCAGTAAAGGTCTTCGGGCTTGTCCCTTACACACACAGATTTTTTTGGTTTCTGTGAATCTTTTGATGACGTTATGCACTGTCGATGATGAAACCTTCGAAGCCTTTGCAATTTGACCTTGACCCTCAGGCCATCTTTACTTCTGAGAGACTCAGCCTCTCTAAGACATGCCTTTTATAGCCAATCATGTTATGCACTTGATGCCAGTTAACTTAATTACTTGCTCAATGTTCTTTCAGCTGATTCTCTTATATATTAATTGCTTTTTCAGCCTTTCTTGCCTGTGTCCCAACTTTTTGGAGACCTATTGCGGCCATAAAATTTGAAATAAGCTCATTTTTTGGATAAAAATGTTAAATGTCTCAGTTTCAACATTTGAAATGTTATCTATGTTCTATTGTAAATAACATATTGGCTCGGGTGATCTGAAAGTCATTGCATTTAGATTTTATTCACAATTTACACTACGTCCCAACTATATCGAGATTGGGGTTGTAAAATGTTTAAAATATACAAAAATGGACTACAAATGTTAAAAGTAATTAAGAATAATCGTACAACTTTACAAATGATTAAAATAATTAAGAAAGAAAAAGATAATTCAGTTTAAATCTTCTGTGTCATGTGGTAAAACAGCATGTCATTTATAAAAATGTTTGTCCACATGACATATTTTGTTTGTCTGCATGACGGATTCCATTATTTTCATTCCAAATAGGCAGTTGCATGGCCACCTATTCACCACACTAACCTTGACCTTGACCTATAAACTTTAAATTTCATGTGTAAATCAATCATTTTAGAATATTTAACTTTATCAACACTTTTTTGACGTTGGACCGCGTGATGCTCAAATCCGTGACACTTTGTTTGATCACTGGAAAAGGTGATTTAACTTAATTTTGGAGCACATTTTTGAATTTGCCTCCAACTCTAGTTGTCTTCAGGGATCCTCTTAGTGATGTCATCACAGGTCACATGACTTGAGTCATATTTCTACAGTACATAATGGCTTCCAATCTTTGTTTTACTACATGGAAATCGCTCTCTGCAGAACTTTATTAACGAATGTAGATATTAATGATATTTCTTAAAGATGTATCCTATTAATACTTTGCAGTGCTTTTCTGTACACTATAAAAAATATGCCATAGACCAAAGTTGATGATGTTTTTTTTTTTTTTTTAATTTGGCATCTCCAATCCCACCCGAATCTGGAATGCCCAATTGGTGAACTATGTACAAAGCTTGCTCGTATGCGACCCCTTGCTGCCAACTCAGGAGAGTGTAGACAGTTCACGGCTCTCCTCCGAAGCACGTGCCTGTCAACCACTGATTCTTATACACTCATTGGTTGAATGGTTGAATCTTCGTAAGTTCAGAACGAAGGCGGAGGATACCCGGACATGAACAAACCTAGAGTCTTCCTGACAAGTGCCCGTCTGGCCAACAGAAGGCGCTGGAGCAACGAACAAAGCTATTATTGTAACTCCTAATCCGGCAGTCCCTTCCCAATTTGGAACCCTGCAGCGCAATGGCCAATTGTGCGCTACTCTGAGAAGGCTGCCGGTGGGTACGCCGGGGCTCGATCCCGCGACGTGATGGTCACCTCTGCACTGCAGCGCAGTGCCTTAACCGAGTGAGCTATCCGGCAGCCCCCCAAAGTTGATGATTTTAAAGATTTTTAATCACTTAAAAAAAGCAGTCGTCTTTATTTGAAATTAAGTGACTCCCATTTTACCGCATGGCATTTAGTACTTTAATGGTGGAAAGTCTACCAATTTTGTATTTTTCAAGCAAATATGAATAGTGAGGAGGGAGAATGATGTAAGATTAATGAATATATAACACATCAAACTTATTTTATGCAAGTACGTCATAGAAATTTCCCCTGGAAGCAAAAATCAGTGTGGCACGTCACACACCCGACAACAACAATTCAGCTCTACTCCAGAAACTGCAAATCATATAAATGCTAAAATCAAGCCAAGAAAAAGTTCTGGAAGCATGAAGAATTATTACGGCTTCTACACTATGTACAGCTACGTTCGGCCAAGTATCCGTAACCATGCATGCTATCGCAACATTTCCCCCCAAAGCTGCTCTAGACCGGAAGCGACTTGGCCACCAAACTATCCCATAAAGCATCAGAAATGGGGCTTGACTGCAACATCCGGGTATTTTATTTTTTTTATATTGGCAATCGCTCAAATTGGCCCGGAGTGCCATAGGTTTGAATATAGTAGCTGCATATGGGTTCGTAGGTTTATTAGATTGATTAGGCAAGCATGAATTTTGGAGCCAGTGAGATAACATTACCATAGCAGCAGCTTCTTGCTTTGTTTTGGCATGTGCATATAATTCGGTCATCGGCATATAATTGCACTTTAATATTTGGGAGGAAAAAAACATTTAATGACATTCTTTACACTAAACAGGATTGGTCCCTGTGTAGAGCCTTGTGGAACTCCAGCCGAACAGCTGAGGTATGATGATTGCGCATTTCCTGTGTATCACGGCTTGCATTCAATTTAACTAATATGACTCAATCTAGCTGAGGGCACCATTGGAAAAATAAATATTTGCCAGTTTTGATAGATGCAAATCATGATTTATTACCTTAAAAGCTTGTTCCCGGACTAGGAAAACGGCTCCTACATAACCACCCTGGTCTACTGTTGATGATCTCAAGATAACGTGTCTATATTGATGGAGTGATGCTGACAAAATCCAAACTCAGTTGGGTGGAGAGGGTATTACTGTTGTTTAGATTCCTGATAATCGCACTGCAGCCCATTTCTCAGTCACCTTTGATGTAATGGGTATAGGATGGTTATCGGCCAATGGTTCTTGTTTGGACTTATCTCCTGCCTTAACTCTTTTCCCCATAATGACTATGTATGATGCTTTTATGTAAATCAATGGACTTGGTATACGCTGGATTCCCTGGATGAAAACGGGGGTATCCCCAAGGCGACAAATGTCGTCTTCATTGATAAGGCTGAGGTTGTCATTTGTAGTCATTCTGGGGAAAGGGAGGTGGGAGTCTACGGAGAAAAGGGTTAAAGACTGGGGTAACCTTTGCATCATCTACGTTGTTGGCACTCCACCTCATTTTATGGACAGGTTTACTAAATGTGCAGTTGGGCTTGCAAGAGCCTCTATGGAGTTTTATGAGGTAACTGTCTGGACTAAAGACATTCCTGGCTTTAGAGCTTTTCAAAGAAGAAAAGGCTTAAAGGAAGTATCTGAATGTTTAAGATGCATTATTAATTCCTCAGCTGAGCTCATGAAGAACTTGTTGAAGTTGTTGACAACGAAGTCTAATGTTCTAGTGACCTTCATCAAGACCTGTACCGTACAGATGTTTACTACAATCAGTAATAATGTCATATTGATGACTTGGGGCCCCTTAATACCAAAGAACTACTGTTCAGTAACACAGCTTGTCTCTGCATTGCTTTTGACCATGTGCAATTTTAATGGCCGCAATTTGCCCATCTTCTAATGGCTACTTGCCACTTGATGATACAATATGTCTCAAAGCAAAAGTCCTCTCACACTGGTTTCATCCCAAAATGGTTCTGTGTACTTAAATGGCCTCTTCAGTCACAGAATCTGGAACCAGTGGAGTGCCTTTGGTATGTGGTAGGACAAGTTTGCAACAAGAATGTGCAGCTGACTAATCTGATGAAATTGTCACACAATCCCTGACATCCCTGGTGGAATCCCTGACATGAAGAACTGAGGCCGTTCTGAGAGTAAAGTTCAGACCTACTGACTATTAGAGTGATGTTGCTGATAAAATGTTTGAGTGTGTATCGTGCATGTATGTTTATGACCATGACTTTCATCTGATTAGTGAGAAATATTCACTAGAAGAAGAGATTCTATATCCAGATGTGGTTTTTCTGGCTAAATAAAGGTTAGGTAAAATATTTGAAGTACTGGGAATTTTTGCAGAAATGATGCATATCAAGTCAATAAAATCTAATTATAAATTCACTGCTTGTGACCTGGCTTGTTTTGTTTGTTGGTGTTGCATAATTAATGGTAAATTGAACTGTATATTGTTCCCAAAGGAGAATGCAGAACCCCCCCCCCCCCCCCCCCCCCCCCAATTTATAAACGGCCTCATCGTGCCTTCCGACTTTTCCAACCCCCCCCCCCCCCAACACACATACACAGTTTGGTGTTATCAGTACTGCTACCAAATTATTTTTTGACTTACAGTACCTGCCAAATGTTTGGAAACACCCACATTTTTCTTACAATGCATGTTAAAGAAATACGCAGCCTTTATTTAGCACAGATAGATGTAAATCTTTAACGCATCGAACCAACCACCATTTGTTGACATATTTGCAGCTTATTCTCACTTTTTTAAACAAGGGCAGTCATATGATATATAATGAATCTGCAGCCGCATGGCTGTCCAACTTCCCAAAGACCTGCAGCACCTGAGGTGGCTCTTCATCAACCTTTTCGCCCATTACGTCCCAAAACCGCTGGACTTTAATTCGGCTGTTGGAAAATAGGGGTTTAGTCCGTTTACTACCCAGAAAATTAGAATATTCTCAAAAAGTTCATGTATTTCTGTAATTCAGCTTAAAAGGTGAAACTTACATATTATATAGACAAATAACATGCAAATCAATATATTTCAAGCTTTTATTTGTTTTGATTTTGCTGATTAGGACTTACAGCTCAAGAAAACCTCAAATTCAAAAACTCAGAAAATTAGAATATTACATGAAATCGATTTAAATAAATAAATAAATAAATAAGGATTTTAAATACAAAAATGTCTGGCCTCTGAAAGGAAAATCTTGCACCTGTAATTAGTACTTGGTTGGGGCCCCTTTTGCACGAATGACTGCTTCAATCCGGCGTGGCATGAATGCTACCAGCCTGTGGCATTTCTCAGCTGTTATCGAAGACCAGCATGCTTCAATCACGGCCTTGAACTCTTCTTTATTGTTTGGTCTCTTTTCGTTCACCTTTCTCTTGACAATGCCCCATAGATTTTCTATGCGGTTCAGGTCAGGTGAGATTGCGGGCCAATCAAGCACAGTAATCCCATGGTTGTTGAACCAGGATTTGGTACTTTTGGCAGTGTGGGGAGGTGCCAAGTCCTGCTGGAAGATGAAGTCTGCATCCCCATAAAGCTGGTTCGTTGAAGCAAGCATGAAGTGCTCTAAAATGTTCTGGTAGACTGCTGCGTTCACTCTGGACTTGAGAAAGCACAGGGAACCAACACCAGCAGCTGACATGGCTCCCCCAGTCATCAGAGACTGGGGAAACTTAACACTGGACTTCATCCATTTTCCATCATGCGCCTCTCCAGTCTTCCTCCAGACTCTTGGACCTTTGTTGCCAAATGAGATTCAAAATTTGCTCTCATTAGAAAAGAGGACTTTGGACCACTGAGAAACAGACCAGTTCTTTTCGAAGCAAGCAACGCCAGCGAAGGTGCCTCTGGCGTTGCTTGCTGTTGAGGAGTGATTGACAATAGGAATTCGACATTTAAAGCCCATGTCCAGCATCCGCCTGTGTGTTGTTTCACACACAATATTGGTTATATTCACAATATTCTAATATTCTGAATTTTTGTATTTGAGGTTTTAATGAGCTGTAAATCATAATCATCAAAATTACAACAAACAATTGCTTGAGATATCTCACTTTGCATGTAATGAGTCAATAAAATATATTAGTTTTACCTTTTATGTTGAATTGCCAAAATAAACAGACTTTTACACGATATTCTAATTTGCCCGAGTAGTACCTGTATATAGCTTCACTTCTGACAGTTTACCTTTTACAAGATTCCATTTGAGATTACATGGAGAAGTACTTTAAATTTTTCTGAAAACCGAGTGCTGTGACATTAGCAAAGTGTATCCAAACTTTTGACAGGTACTGTATTTTGCAGGGATGTAGCCAGGAATGCAAGCTTTTAAATTTGCTTCCAGTAATGCATTTCATCTCAAAAGAAACATTACTAGTCCTGATAATCTTAGTTTTACCCACCCAGCTAAAATTTTATGCCCCCAAAGTCTTGGTTTTATTACATTTCATGCACTAATTAGTCAATATTTTTGCAAACAAATCATTGTGAAAGTTAAACTGCTAAAATAATAAATAAATAAGTTGAATGTGATCAGGCAGATTGGGGAACACTCAAGGATAAATCTCTTATGGTCCAATTCGTGAGAAGCACTGAGAAACAAGTTCACATCATTACTGGAAAACAGTTTTTTAATTATGTGGATGACAGATGTTGACACAGGTAAACCCTTAATGCATTTTGTACTCAGAATTTAAAGTTGCTGCAGGAGGAACTGCTGCCGAAAGCATCTTTATCCAATAAGTAAGCGCAGCTTGGACAAAAGACGAGGTTTCATGCGGAGGAGGAGTGCATACTGGCTGCGCTGCAGGTGCACGTGTGGGAGAACGTGCACGCCAGTTTGAAGAGGAGGGCAGATGTAAGAGTCATGAAGGATTGTGATTCATGGGCTTTAATGGCACATTCATTTTGAAGTCAAAACTCAGATCTGATTTTGTGTCACTCACAGGTAACAGATACCAGTTTTCCCCTCAGTTGTACAAACATCCTTTTAAAGAAGCATGGATTTGCGTCAGAGTGGTTTCATCAAAGCAATGAAAATTGCCTTTTCTGTGTGCTGTTCATTCTGAAGCTTTAAATGCCCACATAGAAAACCTTTGCAAACAACTGATTCTCAGTTTCATCTACTTCAATGTGCATGCTGAAGGGAAGCTTAAACAGGACTCGAATTTAAATGTTTAAAATTCCACAAACATGCATTTTATATCATTCAAAACTTTCCCAGGTGACAAAAATACATCTAGGAAATTGAGTATCAAACAGGTCTGAATTTGCCATCGAAGTCTCCAATTAATGGCTGTTCATTTGTGTTTTTCCCCATGGAAAGTAGGAAATCCACACCAAGTTTTCACACTTTTAATCGTATGCACCGTAAGTAGAAGTCACACCTACTCTGATGGGACATTTCACTTCTAGTCACCAAGAGGCAGCAGAACACCAGGAAGCCAAAATGGAATTGTTTTTATTCCAAAGTTTATTTTTTATAGAAAAAGACAACGCCCACAATTGTAAGTAAATTTCTCAGCACAGCTGAGGTGTTCATGTAGAGAGAAAATGAAAATTTATCATTGAGATATTAAAAAAGGCCAAAACCCAACTTGTTAAACAAGTAAATTAAAAAAAACAGTCAGTCCAGTTGAAGCAAGAGTGTAAAATTTAATGATTCAGGTCAGACATCGTTCCCAAGCAATGGCTCTGTGATTGGCCTGCAAGACTGGACTGATGATGTCACTGGCCACCTGAATCCTGCTCTTGAATCTTTCGCGGTCCAGAGCCATCTGAATCCAGCAGGATCCATCTCGGGCAGCCTGGCTGGAAATCCTGCACTCCACTAGAGTGTGCACCACCACCTCATCACTGAATTGAACCTTAAAAGGGAGAGAAGCAACATTAACCACACCTCCAGACTTCATTGATATTCTGACCCAGAGCCACAAAAAATAAAAATAAAAATTTTACCACTTGCCTAACCACACCACAGCATTAATTATGACCATTGTGCCGGTAAAGCAAGAAAATGCGATCATGATGCAAACATCGCAATACACTGGGGATGGAACTTGTGACATCACGAAGCAATGATTCTGATTTGAACGATTCTGCTGCTCAGTTAACCCTCTGGGTGGGACTTGTGCCACAGAACAATGATTCTGACTTGAATAACTCCACCCACATCTCACCTTTTTGCCTGTTTTCATCCTTTCATCAGGATCCCTGTCTCGTTTACCCACTCCCTCTTCCACACAGCCAGGTGTGGCCATGCTCTTCTCCCCCACCTGCACATCTCCTCGGGTCTTCCCAGCCGGAGAGGAGAGGCGGAATGGATTATAAGGGTCAGCGCTCATTCCCAGTGATTCCCACAGCTCCGAGTCCACCTCAGAGCTCACGTCCCAGTCACCATCGTCATCCTCGTCCCAGTCTGATTCGCTCAGCACCTCTTCCTCTGGCTCGCCCTCAGAACTCAGGCAGCAGTCTGTGGAGGGGCTCTGGGCCTCTTTGCCCCTCCTGGATAGAGTGAGGTCAACGCAAGTCCCAGGGCCGGAGTCACAGGACAAATTCTCATCCTCAGTCTCCCACTCCAGCCAATCAGAGAGCTCCAGCTCAACCTCCTTCAGTGGCCTCTCATCCCTCTCCACCATCTCCATTTCTGGGACCAAAGTCTTCTCCGCATCCATGTCATCTTCCTTACCCATCTTCCACAAGTCTGTGACCAAAACCTCAGCCTCATCTGCATCCGAAATCTCGCCCTCACAGACCCCTTCCTCACAGAAATTCATCCGATTCAGGCCCCAGTTCCTCTCCACACCAGCAGGCCCTCTCTCCTGCTCTCTGGAGCCTCCCTCAGGGCCCAGATCACCGTGCTCATCCAGCGGCCCCAAGGCCTGAAACTTCCCTGCCTGAGCAGGGGTCACGGCTAAACGCATGACCTTCATGACAGCCTGACAGTGCTCCATGAATTTGCAAAGCAAGGTTCAGGCAGCAGATGCCCCAGCAAAGCCTCAGAAACTCCAGCTTCCCAGGGGGATATTCTTCCGGTTCAGCTTTTTGGAATACCAAGGGGGCTTGCATCCTTACTTTGGGAAGACCTCGCTTATGTCCCATAATTGTAGACGGAACAGGACAGCACAAGAGTGAACAATGACGGGATTGAAGAGTTGCAGGCACCATACTGGTCATCTGTATGCAAAAGAAAAGACAAAGCAGTTCATATTTTGGAAGCTTAATAAACAAACCCTACTTATTTAAGGTGAATTAGAGAGCTAATACGCATTGCTACCTCCAATACAAATTCAACTAGGCCACATCAAATTGTGAGGTTTACGATTGCTGTAGCCATTTTTCATAGTCTCTTTAGGTGTTGAATGCATTTTCAAACAGACAAGTTTGAATCAGACAAAGTTAAAAAAAAGAAAGAAAAAAAAAAAGGTATAGGCTGGGGGAAGTCGGGGTGCTGGGGGTGTTGGATAATCTGCACATTCACAGTGACCGTCAAAAAATAAACTAGACTGTTCAGGTGAACACGTGTCGCCTGCGAAGCTTATGTGAAAGTGTGACTAGATAGACGCCGGACAAAGTGATCCCGATGTGCCGCTAAGCTTCGCAGGCGACTCAATAAATATGTTTCTTTAAGTGTCGTTTGGTTAAGTCCTTTTATTAAAGATATTTTAATTCCAGTCCAGTTGGAAATTGCATGTAGGTTTCATGGCATAAGCACACAGGCATGTAGCACATAAAAGAAACCTTTTTGTACCAACTTGAATTAAAAAATTCAACTTCATAATTCCTCTTTAAACTATATTTCCAATCAAAGAACATCATCTCAGGTTTACAAAAACAATGATTTCATAGCTTAATCTTTTACGGTTATTTTTTCAGACTGAATTGACTGCAAAGAAGTGGGCTTAGAATGTGTGAAATGGGCAATATAGGTGTCGGTCCATTCACTCAATGCTGAAATAATGACTTTATAAAGACTTTCTCTGTTTGACTCACGTAAATTCTAAGCTGGACAAGAACTTTGATGCCTCTTTGACGCATATCTTGAAAATTATCTTACTTTTTCAGATAAAAGTTTAGTTTTTTTGACAGAAGCTTTCATTACTTCTCCTCTACAAAAAATGTAAGTCAACTAGATAGTGAAATTAGGCGATTTGTTATACAGCAGCGTCTTCTCTCAAGGGTAAAAGCAATAAAACCCATCAGCCATTTCAAATTTTTCCATGACACCGACATTTGTAATGTCCACTCTAAATCCAAAAACGTGACGTACAGTCGGAAAATGTTTTAACTGGTAAAATTTTAGTCTCTGACTCAAAGAAACCTTACAATACCACCCAATAACAAACAAAAACTATTTTAAAAACTTCATAACAAAATCAACAATATTAACTAGCAAAAACACAAAACATCTACATGTATGGGTTCAGTCAAATCTGTAACAGTTTAGGATCAGCAGTTTCAATAACCACTGTATGCAATATTGTAACTGGTTCATGGTCCAAGTCCTCGTTATACAACACTTCCACCTCCTAAAAATCTTTTTTAAAATCCAGATAATACATTTTTGTCAACTTTAAGCAGAAAAAGCCTTAAAGTGTGACGTACTGTCGGAATCAATGTGAGGGTCTTGTTTTTTGTTAGAAATGAGAAGCACATGGACATTAGGCCATGAGTAATTGATATTATGTTTCGGGTCCAGCGCACGCACCCATTTCTCGGCATCCGTCTGCTAATGGAAATGCATAGCGCGTCCATTTTCAGCCTTTTCAAACATTTAACATGAACGGCACTAAAAACCATGAAGCCAAATTTCTTACTAACGTTTTCAGAACATTTGAGAATATTGACATAGATATCTAAAAATACCCCCCAAGTACATGTACAGTGAACAGTTAAGAAGTATTCAGGATAGCATGAATCCATATTACTCCAACCTGGAAACGAGCCCAGTGCCTAATTCTGCATTTCTCGTGTCTGTGTTGAAAATACCATTAGTGTTGTGTTTGTAGCGTGTGCGCGCACCAATATATGGAGGCTAGGGGACCTGAAACATAGAATTAATTACGCATGGCCTTACTTGCAATATCAAAAGCATATCGACTGAAAACCCTTCTACAAAGAATCTTGACTGAGGAATAGTTTAGTGTCTTGGAGGACAAAGACCACTTTGTCATCCAAGACACAAACATTGACAAAGTGTTTTGGAGATCTGGTCACCTAATTACAATGCATGCAGTAACTCAAGGAAGCTCAACAGTTCTTCATGGGTGGAAAGACTGACTTAGTAAATATCTCTTAGCTGACCATGCACTTCTCTCTTCCAAGTTTTCCACCTGAGGACAAACCACTGGCAGACACTTCACATCTAGTATCACCTCCCCATTATCTATGTAGTACTATGTAGTATTTTCAATGGCTTAGAAAAAATCTTGTTGGCAAAAAGGAAAGGTGGTTTTCAAGGTTATTACAAGGTGGCAGCACACTATTCCATGCAGTGGAGACATCTGACGTCAAAGAGCTGAACTGAATAAGATGATATTTGAAAAAGACAACTTTATTCTCTGTCTCCATCCCATGCTGAAATGTGACGTACAGTCGGAAAACATTCTTCCCCACCGTATAATGTGATGTATACGTTTCTGATCCTAAGCTATGTGCCATGCTCCTTAGTAGGCACAGTCATTACATGGAAACCTTGACCACCTTATCTTGGCAATTGGTCTAGGAATTAGGCTTGGAAAACAAAAATGTGACGTACAGCCGGAAACCTGACGCGTCATTTTTGGGATGGCCGGTAACTGATTTGCCATGTATGAACTACCATGAGTTTTGGAAGACCGGCTGAGGACATCTTTAACAAATTTTTAAACATGAAAACAAGCAGATTGTAGTCCTCATCTTCAAATAAAGCTATAGGATAGACTGGATCCATGTTTTAGGGGAAAATCTGAAAAAGTGGCCTTTTGATACAAAAATGAGAATGATTGAAAAGTCGATGAGTCAAAAATGAACAGTCACTAAAAAATTTGTTTCTAGGCATCTCTAGCCATACTCTGAAAATAGAAACTGTGAGAATTCAGAGCAATTTCTTTTCATGACTGATATATTTTAGGACAATATTATCAAAGAAACCCTAGAATGTATATTTTTTTAACAATCTAAAGTCTTTGGAGTCTTCTGGAAAGAAAATGATGAAAGGTAACATAGACAAACCGTACATTTTAAATACGTCAGACTCTCCTCTGTCAGAAAAACACAGCTTTATGACCAATTTTTTCACTGGTTGGGTCTGCCATGCTGAAAAACAGGGTATATGATGAAAAACTTGCTTTGTACCGACTTATGTGCTACACACCCACACAATTTTCAGACTGGAGCGGACCAACCAGACTGGTAACAGTTTGGGACCAGTGCAGTCATGGGCACCGCAGACTAGTAGGGAAGAAATGCTTTCAAAAAATGGCAGCCAATTTCTGGTCTCTTTATGAACACATTGAAAAGAGTGAAATCTAGAGGGACCATTATCCAGTTACAAAATATGCAGAGTATAATTTACAGTATATATCATAAATGCAACCTTTCTCACATGGGTGAGACTTGCAGCACATGAGGTTTTCCCACAGCACCCTCCAACTGAGACATGTTCCCACAGATATGCAAACAGTAAGAGCAATCCCCAGCATCAAATTAAAGCATTGCCACAGGCAGCAAATGCGGTAAACAGGTCAAAAGTAATATTTAGGATAACAGATCTTAGTTTCTTTTCATTCGGGATAGATATACCTTGGAGTTTGGTAAAGTACAAAACCATGGATTCAGATTGACAAATTCACCAATTCTGGTGCACTTTTCAAAAGTTACAAATGTCCAATTTCGGAATCTATACCAGTGGTTCTCAAACTCAGTCCTTTGGGGACCACAGTATAAGTGTTTTTTGTTCAAAGCACTAATTGAGTTGGTCTCCAACTGGTGAAATTATGGACACTTAAGAGCGTGTGCACCTGTGTAGTGAATCCCAATTAACAGCTTTATGATTCTCCACAGTCAAGAAAAATGCTGTCTCCAGCACAATCAACATCAGCCTTTGTTCTCTGTAGAATGCATTACCCTATGCATTTTCAGGAGATAAACAATCCCTAATATGAAAACTAATCCAGAAAAATCAAAAGCTCATTGAAATTCTGTCATTCCTACTGTGACTAGAGCAAAAACCATTTGGGGAACCACTGATAAAGAACATTTAAACTTCATATGTAGCAATCAGTTTTGTTTTTGTAAGAAATTTTATGACAATGTTACTTTGACGATAACAGATGACACTGGCTGCGTTCCAATTGTCTTTTTGCAAAGGGAAGTACCCAACTCTTAGAAAATTACCTGGACGCATTTGCATAGCCATAAGTTTGTTTGAATTCTCTACATGTTAAGGAAAGGTTCTTACACACAAGATGTAAAATCAAGGGGTCAGAAAGTTAAAGTCTAGCAAACTTTCTCGGTCCCACAGAATGAGCTTATCACACATATTGGCTCCATCTCCTAAAAACTAAATCCATGTGGTTGGAATTAAGTTCTGGGGAGGATTTTAACTTTCTGAACCCCAATTTTACACCTCTGCTTATACGTTTCTTGTCTCCTTCAGCAGAGGGTACACCGGACCAATTTACATAATTCCATCCCACAATTCAGTTCGGTCGAAATATTGAAAGCGACGACCATCCATCCGGCCAATCACGAAAACAAGCGAACATGACGGGCAGCGTGCTTATTTTTCTTAACCAAGTCAAGGTACCGCTCCACTCTGAGCCTCACTTCAGCCAATGAGATTGGTTTACAATTCCAGAAAGGTACAATCAGATTTTACGTGACTGGATTTTTTCCTTAACTTGGTTATGAAAATAATCACAATGACGGGCAAGAGACGCGTGATTACGCGTCTACTACGTGCAAACAGTGTCTCTTCGCAGTGCGGCTGTCTAGTCATAAGCCTCTTTGAATTCGCCTTTACCCCATTCCGAAACCACGTGACGTTTTCCATTGTGGTGAAAATAATGAGGAATTTGACGATAAGACGTTTTTTTTTTTTACTTTCCGAACGCAGCCACCGTCTTGAATGAAACATACCAGCATACCAGCTACCACACTCTCCAAACGGTCAAAATGTTGACGTTACATCCATTTTTTTAAATTAGAAATTCAAATATTATTTAATACATCACAAAAGGGGCAGAGAATCAGACAACAGACCAGTCAACTGAAAGAGGAAAGAAAATGCATTGTCAGCAAAGAAATTGTCCTTTTAGCTTTGCGGCTCTTTAGTCCTTCAAGAGAGTTCATATACATTTTTACTTCATTTTTAGGGCAACAAATGAGGGTTTCCTCCTCCCCCATTTACAAGTGTGAGTTGACGTTACATCCAATTACAGAACCGATTATTCCCAACTGGTCATTTCCGCCACGATCGCTGGTATATGACGACTCAACGCAGCTCGATAATAGATTATCTGATATAGTATACCAACTGGTCAGATAAACATACCTTTAAAATACAAAACTTAAGTTACTCAGAAAGGAATCTCCAAATGCGACTATTATACGTCGTAAGGCTTACCTTCTTCCAGAGATCTCAGCCTGTCGCTTGGAAATCACTCCACCGAAGATTGGGTATTCATCGACTGAAAACCGCTTGCTTCTTGGCGGTACTTTGTGTCTTCAGAGAGTAAATAAAAACCTTCTCCAGCTTGATCAAATGGTCCATCTTCTGCGGCTCTAGCGAGAACAAACACCAAGAAAACACCGCAAGGGGATAACAGCCTTTCTTCGATATCATTCTGTTGTGAGGTTAAAATATTCAGATGAAAAACTGGAGGCGCATTTTGTTTATATAAGATAGTAAGACTGCGTCATTCAAGATGGGCGTGGTGTAAGCAGACCTGACCAATAGAGGGTAACTTATGCTTTATTTCTGGAATATTTTCGAAACGTAGCGCACCGTCGTGTACTACGTCCCTTACGTCATTCGTGTTTAGGGTGGGTACATTCAGTTGACTTTGCTTATCGGCATTTGATGGTTTTTACGGGAAAAAAGTTGACGATTCACCACCCAAGAAGTCCAAACGATGCGAAACCGAAAAAACTGGGTTTTTTTTTTTGGCAAGTTCGCGAAATGATTTAAAGCAAAATTACTTGGATTGTTTGGACATGAGCAAAAAGTAAGATGTGAGGCAAGTCCACAGACGGAACCTAGCTTATGAGAGAAAAATATTTAAACACCGTTTTATGAAATAAATGCTCACGGAAGTCAGTCACCTCATAACGAATGCAGTAACATTTTAAAATGTAGCGGAGCTAGAGCTGGCCTATGTGAACAAATCTTGTTTGCAACAGTTTAAAATGGACCAGATAGAATAAAGGTAACATAAAAATTTTGTGTCTGTCTACTATTATGCATTTACACTGATCAGCCATAACATTATGACCACTGTTAGGTGAGGTGTATCTTATTGGTTATCTCGATACATCGGCACCGGTTAGTGGGTGGGATATATTAGGCAGCAAGTAAATATTTTGTCCTCGAAGTTGATGCGTTGGAAGAAGAAAAACTGGACAAGCATAAGGATGTGAGTGACTTTGATAAGGGCCACATTATGATGGCTAAACAACGGGGTCAGAGCATCTCCAAAATTGCAGCTTTTGCAGGGCGTTCCTGGTCTGCAGTGATAAGTACCTTCTGAAAGTGGTCCAAGGAAGGAAAACCGGTGAACTGGTGACAGTAGGTCATGTACGGCCAAGGTTCACTGATGTGCATGGAGAGCAAAGGCCAGCCTGTGTGGTCCAGTAGAAGAGCTACTGTGGCTCAAATTGCTGAAAAAGTTCCAGCTGATTCTCACAGAAAGGTGTCAGAACACACAGTGCATTGCAGCTTGTCGCATATGGAGTTGCGTAGCCACAGACTGCTCGGGGTGCACATGCTGACCCCTGTCCACTGCCGAAAGCCCCTACAATGGGCACATGAGCATCAGAACTGGACCACGGTGCAATGGAAGAAGATGGCCTGGTCTTATTAATCAGATTCTCTTTTACATCGTGCGGATGGCCGGTATCTTGTGTGTTACTTACCTGGGGAAGACATGGCACCAGGATGCACTTTTGAGACAAGGAAAGCCAGCGGAGATGGTGTGGTGCTTTGGGCGATGTTCTGTTGGGAAACCTTGGGCTCTGACATTCACAAGGATGTTACTTTGACACATACCACCTACCTTAATATTGTTGCAAACCAAGTTCATACCTTCATGGAAACAATACTCCCAAATGACGGTGACCTCTTTCTGCAGGATAATGCGCCCCGCCACACTGTAAAAATTGTTCAGGAATGGTTTGAGGAACACACTAGCAAGATCATTTTGCCTTCGAATTCTCCAGATCTCAGTGTAGTTGAGCATCTTTGAGATGTTCTGCATAAACAAGTTTGACCCATGGAGCCCCCACCTTGCAATTTACAGGACTTAGTGGATCTGCTGTGAACGTCTTAAGGCCAGTTACCACAGCACACCTTCAGAGGTCTTGAGGAGTCCATGCCTTGGCGGGTTGGGGCTGTTTTGGCGGCAAAAGGGGGACCAACAATATTAGGCACGTGGTCTTAATGTTCTGACTGATCAGTGTAAGATAGTAGACATTTCCCTGACCTTTCTTAAAGTTTGTTTTTCAAGCAAGCCTGGCTTAAGACAGTACTCCATAGTGACCAATCCTAAATTCATACTCAACTTTTATTCCACCATCCATAATCTAAAACCGAGGTCCTCAACTCTGGCCCTCGAATCCAAATCCAGCCCTGTTTTTCAATTTCAGACACTGGGTGAAAAATTTTTGCTGCAGGCCAGATTGTCCTTACACCTGACTCTCAGGGAAAGGGAGGATGGCAAACCAGCTGTCCTCGGTCCTTGAGGACCATGATTTGAGGAACCGGGTATTAAATTGAAATGCCAATTTCAAACCTTTGAAACAACTTTGCCCTTTTGAAACATCATTTTGAAATGTTTTACAATAACGTTTTGACAAATATTGCACAGCACACATGCAGAAATGACTATTGCTGCGCATATATTTCTAATGGAAAAAGCACCGATAGTCACAGATGAGCTTTAATTACTGAATTTATTCATATGATCATGATTTATAACAAGAGAAGTCTCAAATATGTGCAATGTAGGCTGATTCATGACTGCATTCAATCTAATTGAAATGCGCTGACATTCACATCATACACTGATTGAACTGACTGTTATTTTAGTGTCAGGTCAGGAACCATTTACTGAACAAATCACACTTTATTTTACACATTATGAGAACTTGACATACTGAACTTAAGTTGTTCAAAAGCTTTGAAAGTCTCCACTTCAAAATTTACAGTGAAGAAGTTCTTTTGGAATACTGGTAATAGAGCAGTGAGAGATGTTCATTTTTCAAATATCTTAGCTATTTGAGGAAAACCCTTTGAACCAGTGCAACTAAATATAAGCTATTTAATAAAGACAACATGCAACATATGTAGCCTGGCCTGTTCCAATGTAATATAGACTATCTATTTATATCTACCTGCATATTCTAATCAAAATATTCATTTTCCTTCCTATGGTTTAACAGTGCGTCACTCAAATTTAATTGGCAATAACAATCTTGACTTGCATTCTAACCTTTCTGCGGTGCATATGACCCCAACTCAGTCATGTGACTTCAGTTTCAAAACAGTGTTGCAAACCTGTGTCAGCACTGAAAGGGTCGAATGTGTTTGAAATGGATTGAATTTGACTGTTGAAATTGCCATCATTGCCATCCTTTCTTCCTCATCACGCTCACAGGTGGAGCCTGCTGTCTGAGCTGACTGGGACCGTCCCTCCAAACAATGTACCATACGGTGAGAATGGAGGTGGGAGAAGGTGGATGGAGGGAAAAAAATACAAAAAAGTTCGAGATGGAATTATATGTTGTGGAATGACACCAGGAGGAACTCACCTACAAACATTCCTCATATTTATTAACAGAAACTATTAAAAAGTATATTAAACAAGAAGTAGGAGATGTAAAACAGTCTGGGTTGGTTTCAGTTTGATTATAATTGAATGCACAAGGCATCAAAGGGAAAAAGCCTGTAGAAGTATGTCAAATGTTTGGAAACACCCACATTTTTCTTACAATGTATGTTAAAGAAATACGCAGCCTTTATTTAGCACAGATAGACGTAGATCTTTAACGCATCGAACCACCATTTGTTGACATATTTGCAGCTTATTCTCAATTTTTTAAACAAGGGCAGTCATATGATATATAATGAATTTCCAGCCGCATGGCTGTCCAACTTCCCAAAGACCTGCAGCACCTGAGGTGGCTCTTCATCAACCTTTTCACCCAATAAGTCCCAAAACCGCTTGACTTTAATTCGGCTGTTGGAAAAGAGGGGTTTAGTCCGTTTACGTTGCAATACAGGTACTACCCAGAAAATAAGAATATTCTCAAAAAGTTCATGTATTTCTGTAATTCAGCTTAAAAGGTGAAACTTACATATTATATAGACAAATAACATGCAAATCAATATATTTCAAGCTTTTATTTGTTTTGATTTTGCTGATTAGGACTTACAGCTCAAGAAAACCTCAAATTCAAAAACTCAGAAAATTAGAATATTACATGAAATCGATTTAAATAAATAAATAAATAAATAAAAAAGGATTTTAAATACAAAAATGTCTGGCCTCTGAAAGGAAAATCTTGCATCTGTAATTAGTACTTGGTTGGGGCCCCTTTTGCACGAATGACTGCTTCAATCCGGCGTGGCATGAATGCTACCAGCTTGCGGCATTTCTCAGCTGTTATCGAAGACCAGCATGCTTCAATCACGGCCTTGAACTCTCTTTATTGTTTGGTCTCTTTTCGTTCACATGTCTCTTGACAATGCCCCATAGATTTGCTATGAGGTTCAGGTCAGGTGAGATTGCGGGCCAATCAAGCACAGTAATCCCGTGGTTGTTGAACCAGGATTTGGTACTTTTGGCAGTGTGGGGAGGTGCCAAGTCCTGCTGGAAGATGTAGTCTGAATCCCCATAAAGCTGGTTCGTTGAAGCAAGCATGAAGTGCTCTAAAATGTTCTGGTAGACTGCTGCGTTCACTCTGGACTTGAGAAAGCACAGGGAACCAACACCAGCAGCTGACATGGCTCCTCCAGTCATCAGAGACTGGGGAAACTTAACACTGGACTTCATCCATTTTCCATCATGCGCCTCTCCAGTCTTCCTCCAGACTCCTGGACCTTTGTTGCCAAATGAGATGCAAAATTTGCTCTCATCAGAAAAGAGGACTTTGGACCACTGGGAAACAGACCAGTTCTTCTTTTCTTTAGCCCAGCGAAGGTGCCTCTGGCGTTGCTTGGTGTTGAGTGGCTTGACAACAGTAATTCGACATTTAAAGCCCATGTCCAGCATCTGCCTGTGTGTTGTTTCACACACAATATTGGTTATATTCACAATATTCTAATTTTCTGAATTTTTGTATTTGAGGTTTTAATGAGCTGTAAATCATAATCATCAAAATTACAACAAACAATTGCTTGAGATATCTCACTTTGCATGTAATGAGTCAATAAAATATATTAGTTTTACCTTTTATGTTGAATTGCCAAAATAAACCGACTTTTACACGATATTCTAATTTTCCCGAGTAGTACCTGTATATAGCTTCACTTCTGACAGTTTACCTTTTACAAGATTCCATTTGAGATTACATGGAGAAGTTAAGCAGTTTGAATTTTTCTGAAAACCGAGTGCTGTGACATTAGCAAAGTGTATCCAAACTTTTGACAGGTACTGTATTTTGCAGGGATGTAGCCAGGAATGCAAGCTTTTAAATTTGCTTCCAGTAATGCATTTCATCTCAAAAGAAACATTACTAGTCCTGATAATCTTAGATTTACCCACCCAGCTAAAATTTTATTTTTGCCCCCAAAGTCTTGGTTTTATTACATTTCATGCACTAATTAGTCAATATTTTTTGCAAACAAATCATTGTGAAAGTTAAACTGCTAAAATAATAAATAAGTTGAATGTGATCAGGCAGATTGGGGAACACTCAAGGATAAATCTCTTATGGTCCAATTCGTGAGAAGCACTGAGAAACAAGTTCACATCATTACTGGAAAACAGTATTTTAATTATGTGGATGACAAATGTTGACACAGGTAAACCCTTAATGCATTTTGTACTCAGAATTTAAAGTTGCTGCAGGAGGAACTGCTGCCGAAAGCGTCTTTATCCAATAAGTAAGCGCAGCTTGGACAAAAGACGAGGTTTCATGCGGAGGAGGAGTGCATACTGGCTGCGCTGCAGGTGCACGTGTGAGAGAACGTGCACGCCAGTTTGAAGAGGAGGGCAGATGTAAGAGTCATGAAGGATTGTGATTCATGGGCTTTAATGGCACATTCATTTTGAAGTCAAAACTCAGATCTGATTTTGTGTCACTCACAGGTAACAGATACCAGTTTTCCCCTCAGTTGTACAAACATCCTTTTAAAGAAGCATGGATTTGCGTCAGAGTGGTTTCATCAAAGCAATGAAAATTGCCTTTACTGTGTGCTGTTCATTCTGAAGCTTTAAATGCCCACATAGAAAACCTTTGCAAACAACTGATTCTCAGTTTCATCTACTTCAATGTGCATGCTGAAGGGAAGCTTAAACAGGACTCGAATTTAAATGTTTAAAATTCCACAAACATGCATTTCATATCATTCAAAACTTTCCCAAAAAATACATCTACGAAATTGAGTATCATACAGGTCTGAATTTGCCATCGAAGTCTCCAATTAATGGCTGTTCATTTGTGTTTTTCCCCATGGAAAGTAGGAATTCCACACCAAGTTTTCACACTTTTAATCGTATGCACCGTAAGTAGAAGTCACACCTACTCTGATGGGACATTTCACTTCTAGTCACCAAGAGGCAGCAGAACACCAGGAAGCCAAAATGGAATTGTTTTTATTCCAAAGTTTATTTTTTATAGAAAAAGACAACGCCCACAATTGTAAGTAAATTTCTCAGCACAGCTGAGGTGTTCATGTAGAGAGAAATGATAAATTTATCATTGAGATATTAAAAAAGGCCAAAACCCAACTTGTTAAACAAGTAAATAAAAATAAACAGTCAGTCCAGTTGAAGCAAGAGTGTAAAATTTAATGATTCAGGTCAGACATCGTTCCCAAGCAATGGCTCTGTGATTGGCCTGCAAGACTGGACTGATGATGTCACTGGCCACCTGAATCCTGCTCTTGAATCTTTCGCGGTCCAGAGCCATCTGTATCCAGCAGGATCCATCTCGGGCAGCCTGGCTGGAAATCCTGCACTCCACTAGAGTGTGCACCACCACCTCATCACTGAATTGAACCTTAAAAGGGAGAGAAGCAACATTAACCACACCTCCAGACTTCATTGATATTCTGACCCAGAGCCACAAAAAATAAAAATAAAAATTTTACCACTTGCCTAACCACACCACAGCATTAATTATGACCATTGTGCCGGTAAAGCAAGAAAATGCGATCATGATGCAAACATCGCAATACACTGGGGATGGAACTTGTGACATCACGAAGCAATGATTCTGATTTGAACGATTCTGCTGCTCAGTTAACCCTCTGGGTGGGACTTGTGCCACAGAACAATGATTCTGATTTGACTAACTCCACCCACATCTCACCTTTTTGCCTGTTTTCATCCTTTCATCAGGATCCCTGTCTCGTTTACCCACTCCCTCTTCCATACAGTCAGGTGTGGCCATGCTCTTCTCCCCCACCTGCACATCTCCTCGGGTCTTCCCAGCCGGAGAGGAGAGGCGGAATGGATTATAAGGGTCAGCGCTCATTCCCAGTGATTCCCACAGCTCCGAGTCCACCTCAGAGCTCACGTCCCAGTCACCATCGTCATCCTCGTCCCAGTCTGATTCGCTCAGCACCTCTTCCTCTGGCTCGCCCTCAGAACTCAGGCAGCAGTCTGTGGAGGGGCTCTGGGCCTCTTTGCCCCTCCTGGATAGAGTGAGGTCAACGCAAGTCCCAGGGCCGGAGTCACAGGACAAATTCTCATCCTCAGTCTCCCACTCCAGCCAATCAGAGAGCTCCAGCTCAACCTCCTTCAGTGGCCTCTCATCCCTCTCCACCATCTCCATTTCTGGGACCAAAGTCTTCTCCGCATCCATGTCATCTTCCTTACCCATCTTCCATAAGTCTGTGACCAAAACCTCAGCCTCATCTGCATCTGTTATCTCGCCCTCACAGACCCCTTCCTCACAGAAATTCATCCGATTCAGGCCCCAGTTCCTCTCCACACCAGCAGGCCCTCTCTCCTGCTCTCTGGAGCCTCCCTCAGGGCCCAGATCACCGTGCTCATCCAGCGGCCCCAAGGCCTGAAACTTCCCTGCCTGAGCAGGGGTCACGGCTAAACGCATGACCTTCATGACAGCCTGACAGTGCTCCATGAATTTGCAAAGCAAGGTTCAGGCAGCAGATGCCCCAGCAAAGCCTCAGAAACTCCAGCTTCCCAGGGGGATATTCTTCCGGTTCAGCTTTTTGGAATACCAAGGGGGCTTGCATCCTTACTTTGGGAAGACCCCGCTTGTGTCCCATAATTGTAGACGGAACAGGACAGCACAAGAGTGAACAATGACGGGATTGAAGAGTTGCAGGCACCATACTGGTCATCTGTATGCAAAAGAAAAGACAAAGCAGTTCATATTTTGGAAGCTTAATAAACAAACCCTACTTATTTAAGGTGAATTAGAGAGCTAATACGCATTGCTACCTCCAATACAAATTCAACTAGTAAACCTCACAATTTGGTGTGGCCTATTGCTGTAGCCATTTTTCATAGTCTCTTTAGGTGTTGAATGCATTTTCAAACAGACAAGTTTGAATCAGACAAAGTTAAAAAAAAGAAAGAAAAAAAAAAGGTATAGGCTGGGGGAAGTCGGGGTGCTGGGGGTGTTGGATAATCTGCACATTCACAGTGACCGTCAAAAAATAAACTAGACTGTTCAGGTGAACACGTGTCACCTGCGAAGCTTATGTGAAAGTGTGACTACCGGACAGACAGACGCCGGACAAAGTGATCCCTATGTGCCGCTATGCTTCGCAGGCGACTCAATAAATATGTTTCTTTAAGTGTCGTTTGGTTAAGTCCTTTTATTAAAGATATTTTAATTCCAGTCCAGTTGGAAATTGCATTTAGGTTTCATGGCGTAAGCACACAGGCATCTAGCACATAAGTTGGTACAAAAAGGTTTCTTTTGAATGAAAAATTCAACTTCATAATTCCTCTTTAAATTTTATTTCCAATTAAAGAACATCATCTCAGGTTTACAAAAACAATGATTTCATAGCTTAATCTTTTACGGTTATTTTTTCAGACTGAATTGACTGCAAAGAAGTGGGCTTAGAATGTGTGAAATAGGCAATAAAGGTGTCGGTCCATTCACTCAATGCTGAAATAAGACTGTATAAAGCCTCTCTCTGTTTGACTCACGTAAATTCTAAGCTGGACAAGAACTTTGATGCCTCTTTGACGCATATCTTGAAAATTTTCTTACTTTTTCCTGATAAAAGTTTAGTTTTTTTGACAGAAGCTTTCATTACTTCTCCTCTACAAAAAATGCAAGTCAACTAGATAGTGAAATTAGGCGATTTGTTATACAGCATGTGCCATGCTCCTTAGTAGGCACAGTCATTACATGGAAACCTTGACCACCTTATCTTGGCAATTGGTCTAGGAATTAGGCTTGGAAAATAAAAATGTGACGTACAGCCGGAAACCTGACGCGTCATTTTTGGGATGGCCGGTAACTGATTTGCCATGTATGAACTACCATGAGTTTTGGAAGACCGGCTGAGGACATCTTTAACAAATTTTTAAACATGAAAACAAGCAGACTATAGTCCTCATCTTCAAATAAAGCTATAGGATAGACTGGATCCATGTTTTAGGGGAAAATCTGAAAAAGTGACCTTTTGATACAAAAATGAGAACGATTGAAAAGTCGATGAGTCAAAAATGATCCGTCACTAAAAAATTTGTTTCTAGTCATCTCTAGCCATACTCTGAAAATAGATACTGTCAGAATTCAGAGCAATTTCTTTTCATGACTGATATATTTTAGGACAATATTATCAAAGAAACCCTGGAATGTGTATTTTTTTAACAATCTAAAGTCTTTGGAGTCTTCTGGAAAGAAAATGATGAAAGGTAACATAGACAAACCATACATTTTAAATACGTCAGATTCTCCTCTGTCAGAAAAACACAGCTTTATGACCAATTTTTTCACTGGTTGGGTCTGCCATGCTGAAAAACAGGGTATATGATGAAAAAGTTGCTTTGTACCAACTTGTGCTACACACCCACACAATTTTCAGACTGGAGCGGACAAACCAGACTGGTAACAGTTTGGGACCAGTGCAGTCATGTGCAATGCAGACTAGTAGGGAAGAAATGCTTTCAAAAAATGGCAGCCAATTTCTGGTCTCTTAATGAACACATTAAAAAGAGTGAAATCTAGAGGGACCATTATCCAGTTACAAAATATGCAGAGTATAATTTACAGTATATATCATAAATGCAACCTTTCTCACATGGGTGAGACTTGCAGCACATGAGGTTTTCCCACAGCACCCTCCAACTGAGACATGTTCCCACAGATATGCAAACAGTAAGAGCAATCCCCAGCATCAAATTAAAGCATTGCCACAGGCAGCAAATGCGGTAAACAGGTCAAAAGTAATATTTAGGATAACAGATCTTAGTTTATTTTCATTCGGGATAGATATACCTTGGAGTTTGGTAAAGTATAAAACCATGGATTCAGATTGACAAATTCAACAATTCTGGTGCACTTTTCAAAAGTTACAAATGTCCAATTTCGGAATCTATACCAGTGGTTCTCAAACTCAGTCCTTTGGGGACCACAGTATAAGTGGTTTTTGTTCAAAGCACTAATTGAGTTGGTCTCCAACTGGTGAAATTATGGACACTTAAGAGCGTGTGCAGTGCACCTGTGTAGTGAATCCCAATTAACAGCTTTATGATTCTCCACAGTCAAGAAAAATGCAGTCTCCAGCACAATCAACATCAGCCTTTGTTCTCTGTAGAATGCATTGCCCTATGCATTTTCAGAAGATAAACAATCCCTAATATGAAAACTTATCCAGAAAAATCAAAAGCTCATTGAAATTCTGTCATTCCTACTGTGACTAGAGCAAAAACCATTTGGGGAACCACTGATAAAGAACATTTAAACTTCATATGTAGCGATCAGTTTTGTTTTCGTAAGAAATTTTATGACAATGTTACTTTGACGATAACAGATGACACTGGCTGCGTTCCAATTGTCTTTTTGCAAAGGGAAGTACCCAACTCTTAGAAAATTACCTGGACGCATTTGCATAGCCATAAGTTTGTTCGAATTCTCTACATGTTAAGGAAAGGTTCTTACACACAAGATGTAAAATCAAGGGGTCAGAAAGTTAAAGTCTAGCAAACTTTCTCGGTCCCACAGAATGAGCTTATCACACATATTGGCTCCATCTCCTAAAAACTAAATCCATGTGGTTGGAATAAAGTTCTGGGGAGGATTTTAACTTTCTGAACCCCAAATTTTACACCTCTGCTTATACGTTTCTTGTCTCCTTCAGCAGAGGGTACACCGGACCAACTTACATTATTCCATCCCACAATTCAGTGCGGTCGAAATATTTAAAGCGACGACCATCCATCCGGCCAATCACGAAAACAAACGAACATGACGGGCATCGTGCTTATTTTTCTTACCGAAGTCGTGGTACCGCTCCACTCTGAGCCTCACTTCAGCCAATGAGATTGGTTTACAATTCCAGAAGGGTACAATCAGATTTTACGTGACTGGATTTTTTCCTTTACTTGGTTATGAAAAGAATCACAATGACGGGCAAGAGACGCGTGATTACGCGTCTACTACGTGCAGACAGTGTCTCTTCGCAGTGCGGCTGTCTAGTCATAAGCCTCTTTGAATTCGCCTTTACCCCATTCCGAAACCACGTGACGTTTTCCATTGTGGTGAAAATAATGAGGAATTTGACTATAAGACGTTTTTTTTTTTTTACTTTCCGAACGCAGCCACCGTCTTGAATGAAACATACCAGCATACCAGCTACCACACTCTCCAAACGGTCAAAATGTCGACGTTATATCCATTTTTTTAAAAATTAGAAATTCAAATATTATTCAATACATCACAAAAGGGGCAGAGAATCAGACAACAGACCAGTCAATTGAAAGAGGAAAGAAAATGCATTGTCAGCAAAGAAATTGTCCTTTTAGCTTTGCGGCTCTTTAGTCCTTCAAGAGTTCATATACATTTTTACTTCATTTTTAGGGCAACAAATGAGGGTTTCCTCCTCCCCCGTTTACAAGTGTGAGTTGACGTTACATCCAATTACAGAACCGATTATTCCCAACTGGTCATTTCCGCCACGATCGCTGGTATATGACGACTCAACGCAGCTCGATAATAGATTATCTGATATAGTATACCAACTGGTCAGATAAACATACCTTTAAAATACAAAACTTAAGTTACTCAGAAAGGAATCTCCAAATGCGACTATTATACGTCGTGAGGCTTACCTTCTTCCAGAGATCTCAGCCTGTCGCTTGGAAATCACTCCACCGAAGATTGGGTATTCATCGACTGAAAACCGCTTGCTTCTGGGCGGTACTTTGTGTCTTCAGAAAGTAAATAAAAACCTTCTCCAGCTTGATCAAATGGTCCATCTTCTGCGGCTCTAGCGAGAACAAACACCAAGAAAACACCGCAAGGGGATAACAGCCTTTCTTCGATATCATTCTGTTGTGAGGTTAAAATATTCAGATGTGGATTAGAGGCGCATTTTGTTTATATAAGATAGTAAGACTACGTCATTCAAGATGGGCGTGGTGTAAGCAGACCTGACCAATTGAGGGTAACTTATGCTTTTTTTTCTGGAATATTTTCGAAACGTGGCGCACCGTCGTGTACTACGTCCCTTACGTCATTCGTGTTTAGGGTGGGTACATTCAGTTGACTTTGCTTATCGGCATTTGATGGTTTTTACGGGAAAAAAGTTGATGATTCACCACCCAAGAAGTCCAAACGATGCGAAACCGAAAAAACTGTTTTTTTTTTTGGCAAGTTCCCGAAATGATTTAAAGCAAAATTACTTGGATTGTTTGGACATGAGCAAAAAGTAAGATGTGAGGCAAGTCCACAGACGGAACCTAGCTTATGAGAGAAAAATATTTAAACACCGTTTTATGAAATAAATGCTCACGTAAGTCGAATGCAGTAACATCTTAAAATGTAGCAGAGCTAGAGCTGGCCTATGTGAACAAATCTTGTTCGCAACAGTTTAAAATGGACCAGATAGAATTAAGGAAACATTAAAATTTTGTGTCTGTCTACTGTTATGCCTGTACACTGATCAGCCATAACATTATGACCACTGTTAGGTGAGGCGAATCTTATTGGTTATCTTGATACATCGGCACCGGTTAGTGGGTGGGATATATTAGGCTGCAAGTAAATATTTTGTCCTCGAAGTTGATGTGTTGGAAGAAGAAAAACTGGACAAGCATAAGGATGTGAGTGAATTTGATCAGGGCCACATTATGATGGCTAAACAACGGGGTCAGAGCATCTCCAAAATTGCAGCTTTTGCAGGGCGTTCCTGGTCTGCAGTGATAAGTACCTTCTGAAAGTGGTCCAAGGAAGGAAAACCGGTGAACTGGTGACAGTAAGTCATGTCCGGCCAAGGTTCACTGATGTGCGTGGAGAGCAAAGGCCAGCCTGTGTGGTCCAGTAGAAGAGCTACTGTGGCTCAAATTGCTGAAAAAGTTCCAGCTGATTCTCACAGAAAGGTGTCAGAACACACAGTGCATCGCAGCTTGTCGCATATGGAGTTGCATAGCCACAGACTGCTCTCAGGGAAAAGGAGGATGGCAAACCAGCTGTCCTCAGTCCTTGAGGACCATGATTTGAGGAACCGGGTATTAAATAGAAATGCCAATTTCAGACCTTTGAAACAACTTTGCCCTTTTGAAACATCATTTTGAAATGTTTTACAATAACGTTTTGACAAATATTGCACAGCATACATGCAGAAATGACTATTGCTGCGCATATATTTCTTATGGAAAAAGCACCGATAGTCACAGATGAGCTTTAATTACTGAATTTATTCATATCATAATTTATAACAAGAGAAGTCTCAAATATATGCAATGTAGGCTGATTCATGACTGCATTCAATCTAATTGAAATGCGCTGACATTCACATCATACACTGATTGAACTGACTGTTATTTTAGTGTCAGGTCAGGAACCATTTACTGAACAAATCACTCTTTATTTTACACATTATGAGAACTTGACATACTAAACTTACATTGTACAAAAGCTTTGAAAGTCTCCACTTCAAAATTTACAGTGAAGAAGTTCTTTTTGAATACTGGTAATAGAGCAGTGAGAGATGTTCATTTTTCAAATATCTTAGCTATTTGAGGAAAACCCTTTGAACCAGTGCAACTAAATATAAGCTATTTAATAAAGATAACATGCAACATATGTAGCCTGGCCTGTTCCAATGTAATATAGACTATTTATTTATATCTACCTGCATATTCTAATCAAAATATTCATTTTCCTTCTTATGGTTTAACAGTGCGTCACTCAAATTTCATTGGCAATAACAATCTTGACTTGCATTCTAACCTTTCTGCGGTGCATATGACCCCAACTCAGTCATGTGACTTCAGTTTCAAAACAGTGTTGCAAACCTGTGTCAGCACTGAAAGGGTCGAATGTGTTTGAAATGGATTGAATTTGACTGTTGAAATTGCCATCATTGCCATCCTTTCTTCCTCATCACGCTCACAGGTGGAGCCTGCTATCTGAGCTGACTGGGACCGTCCCTCCAAACAATGTACCATACGGTGAGAATGGAGGTGGGAGAGGGTGGATGGAGGGACAAAAATACAAAAAAGTTCGAGATGGAATTATATGTTGTGGAATGACACCAGGAGGAACTCACCTACAAACATTCCTCATATTTATTAACAGAAACTATTAAAAAGTATATTAAGCAAGAAGTAGGAGATGTAAAACAGTCTGGGTTGGTTTCAGTTTGATTATAATTGAATGCACAAGGCATCAAAGGGAAAAAGCCTGTAGGAGTAAAACATTTGACTTGACTTGAGTAACTTATTTCCCAATGCAAAACTGGGCCCATATTCATAAAACATCTTCAGGCTAGAAGTGGCTCCTAACTTGCTGATTTAGGAGAAACATTTAAAAATAATGGGTGTGTCAGTCCTAATTTTAGAATTCCTAAATTTCTCCTCTTTGAATATTTCACAAAGCATCTTAGCATTAAAACTGGCTCCTACCAATATGAAAACATAAGGGTTGTCAAGAGGGCTTCTAAGTCACAAGACCTCATCAGAAAGAATCCCAGCATGCCTGCTGCTGCCAATCTACGTAGTATTAGCGTCAACATTTTTGAAGCATTTAATGATACTGATGAAAGTAATACTAATACTAATGAAACTGCATTTATTTCCTGACAAATTTCATCCCACGCAACTTTTTGCATTTCGATGTTCGATGTTACTCCTATTCCAAACTTTCCTTTAAAAATTCCCTTCCTTTTCTCTCAAGTTGCGCAAAAAGGAAGAGCCGTTCTTGTGTTCGGTTCGGAGAAGGAAGAGCCGTTCTTGTGTCCGGTTCGGAGAAGGAAGAGCTGCTCTTGTGTCCGGTTCGGTTTTCTCTTTCGTTTTGAGCACAGCTTCACGTCTTACCAGCCATGGTTACTGTATAATCTAAGTAATAATTCAAAGGCTTATATGGATATCTTCACATTGTTTAACAAGATGCAGACATGTCAGGGGTCTGCTGAGAATTAGCTGCTCATTGGCTTGACTAGTCTTTATATTATTCTTCGTTTCATGTGTAAACAGTGAAGGATACGTTTTTTATTTTAAAATGTTTGTTTGAATATGGCAAGAGCAACATAATAGCTCTTTCTACAGTATTTCTGTAGAAGTCCCTCTAGTATTTCAACTTGTTCCTGAAACATGACGTCATCCGTAGCAAATGGGTCAACCCTACCTCTTTCTCTTCGCTTAAGAGTTTTTCAAGTTTCTTTGTAATAGTCGGTCTATGAATAGCTTTTAAGAGGAAACTCTTAGCTGGGAAGTTTTAGAGTCATTTAAGCGAGCTCCTAGTGGTAAGATAAAATGTTTTGTGAATTGTAATGTGAATATAGGCCACTAGATGGCAGTATTTACCTTTTTTTTGTTAAGCTCAGACTGGAGTCATGTTTGGACATGTTTCCAGACATGTCTGGGGCAAGTCTCAGAAAATAAAAAAAAAAGAGGTCTAAATGTGGGTGGGGTCTGCAAAAGAGTATATAAGGAAAAGAATTGAGACAGTAATGTAGTAGGAGAAATTGCAAGAAGATGACCAGACCTGCCATTCTGTTCAAGACCTGTGACGTTTCTTTTGTGGATTTCTTTGCCTGTGTTTGAGCATTTTCTTCATCCAGGACATCACCAAGCCACCCCACTAAAAAGGGACTGTAATTATTTCTGTTTTTTCTTATTTATCAATCTTGGTCTTTAGTTGTAGGTTGTTATTAGTCTTTGTCTTCGTTAAAAATTAAATGTGTTTTAGTTGTTAAAACTGTGTTTGTCATCCCTTGCTGTTGCTGTTGTGTTATAAATGTAATAACAAATTGGGGCCATAACAAATTGGGGGCTCAAGGTCCGGGATAGACCATTGTGTGAGTAATTTATTGAAAATCTAACATTCCAAATTGTGAAATTGTTTTTGTGAATTTTCCTAGATATATATTGACAACAGCAATGGATGATTTCTTGGCATCACCAACCGTAGGGGTTTTGAAGTCTTTTAAAAAGACAGAACTGCTAGAAATTTGCAGACATTTAGAGCTGACAGAGGTAAAACCAGCCATGCGAAAAGCAAGACTGGCTAGAGAGATAGTTGAATATTACATCGATGAAAATGTGTTTGCACCAGGAGATCTGGAACAGTTTCCAGTGGAAAATCCAAATATAGAAATGGAACTTAAATTAAAAATGCTAGAGATTGAAAGGGAGGAAAGAGAAAAAGAAAGGGAGAAAAAAGAGAAAGAAAGAGAAAAAAGAGAAAAAGAAACGGAGGAAAAAGAAAAACAAAGAGAATTTGAGAGGGAAGAAAAAGAAAAACAAAGGCAGTTTGAGTTAGAAAAATTAGCAAGAGAAGAAAAACAAAGAGAATTTGAGTTAGAAAAATTTGCAAGACAGAGAGATTTTGAATTAGAGAAATTCGATAGAGAAGAAAGACTCCAAATGGAGCAACTAAAAATAAAAATTCAAACTGAAAATAAATTTCGGGCTAGCCAGGAGGTAAAACTGGTGCCTCCATTTTCGGAAAAGGATGTTGACAACTATTTCCAGTGTTTTGAAAAGGTAGCAAGGAGTTGCCAGTGGCCAAAGGAACACTGGCCTCTGATGTTGCAAACTGTCCTCAAGGGTAAAGCTCAACAAGCCTATTCGGCTTTGTCTGCAGATGATTCCTCTGATTATGAGGTTGTCAAAAAGGTTATTATGAGAGCTTATGAGTTGGTTCCAGAGGCTTACCGACAGAAATTCAGAGGTCTGAAGAAATCTGAAAATCAGACTTATGTTGAATTTGCTAATGAAAAGCAGGTTTGCTTTGAGCGCTGGTGTACTTCTATGGAGGTCAAGGATGATTTCAACTCACTAAAAGAGATGGTGTTAGTTGAAGAATTCAAGAACTGTGTTAAAGGTGATGTTAAGACCTACCTTAATGAGAAGCAAGCACTGAATTTGCAATCAGCTGCCAAATTTGCAGATGAATATGTTCTCACACATAAGTCCAAATTTCAGTCTAGCAGTAATAATAGATGGTCCCAATTTCAGAAAAAGGGTTATGGTGATACCCAAGATTCCTCACCCAAAGACAAAGACAAATCTGGTGATGGTGCTCAGAAATCCAGTAACAGGTCTGATCAAAGTGTGAAAGCTGACAGTGACAGAAGTGGTCTAGTTTGCAGTTATTGCAAGAAATCTGGTCATGTTACAACTAACTGTTGGTTCCTTAAAGCTAAGAAAGAAAAAGAAAAGGATACCAAACCAAATGCCTTTGTGAAAACAAGGTTAGAAACCCCTGTAGTGGATAACCAATCTGCTAAATTACCTGCTTCTTGTGGGGCTAAAAAGCCTAATACAGCTGACTTTGTGAGGGAGGAATTTCTTCCATTTGTGTCAGAGGGATTTGTGGCTCTGAATGAGCATACTACTCCTGTCCCCATATATATCCTAAGGGATACCGGAGCTTCTCAGTCACTTTTGTTGATGGACTCCTTGGAGTTACGTGATGAGACCGCTTCAGGGGATTTCATACTTGTACAAGGTATTGAAGGGAGGACTGTATCTGTACCCCTGCGCTCTATATTCTTGAAGTCAGATTTAGTTACAGGACAGGTAAAGGTGGGACTTATGTCAAGTCTACCTATAAAGGGTGTTTCTCTGTTGCTAGGCAATGACCTGGCTGGGGGCAAAGTAGTTCCCCCTGTACATCTTACTTCACAGCCGAGCACTGAAGATGGGGATGAGGACCCATCTCTGTATCCTTCTTGCGCAGTGACTCGTGCTATGGCCAAGAAGGCTAAAGAAGAAGATGATGTGGTGCCGTCCAGTACATTGAATAGTCAGGACTCAGGTGGTTCGCCTCATGACTCTGATTGGCCTACTATGGTTTCTCCGTTTGAGGACTTATCAGATACTTTTATCAGTTCTCTATTCAGCCAGCCGGATGGGTCTGGTGATTCTGATGTGTCTGGAGACTTGTCTCTGTCCAGAAAGCGGTTGATTGAGGAGCAAACTAATGATCCTGAAATTTGTGTACTAAAGAGGAGAGCCCTTCCTGAAAAAGAAATAGATGCAGTTCCAGTTGGGTATTATCTCAAGGATGGTGTGTTGATGCGGAAGTGGCGCCCTCCTGATATCCCTGCCAATGCAGATTGGGCAGTGGTCAGGCAAATTGTTGTTCCGAAGGTCTATAGGAATGAGATCTTAACAATGGCTCATAGTTTACCTTTAGGAGGTCATCTTGGTGTTAACAAGACTGTTGATAAGATCATGAAACACTTCTTTTGGCCTGGGCTTCGGAAAGACGTTTCCAACTTTTGCAAAACCTGTCACACTTGTCAGGTAGTTGGAAAACACCAGTTAGACCCACCTGTAGCTCCATTGCAGCCTATCCCAGCATTTGGGGAGCCATTCTCTAGGGTCATTGTTGATTGCGTTGGTCCATTACCCAAGACTAGATCTGGAAATCAGTACTTGTTGACAATCATGTGTGCATCTACCAGATTCCCCGAAGCCATACCTCTACGTAACATAAAGGCAACTGCAATCTCGAAGGCTTTGATAAAGTTCTTCACGTTGTTTGGCCTTCCCAGGGAAATTCAGTCAGACCAGGGAAGCAATTTCACTTCAGGATTGTTTCAGCAGGTTGTGTATGAACTAGGTGCAAAACAGATTCTTTCTAGTGCCTATCATCCAGAAAGTCAGGGTGCCTTAGAGCGGTTTCATTCCACTCTCAAGACAATGATGAGGACTTATTGTTATGACCATGAGAAAGACTGGGATGAAGGGGTTCATTTGCTGTTGTTTGCAGCTAGAGAAGCAGTGCAGGAGTCTACTGGATTCAGTCCATTTGAGCTAGTGTTTGGTCATGAAGTGAGAGGACCTTTGCTATTATTGAGTGAACAATGGCAAGAGGAAGAGCCGCAAATCAGTCTGTTAGACTATGTTAGCAAGTTCAAGGAAAGATTGCGTGCAGCTTGTGACCTTGCCAAAGAGAACTTGAAATCAAGTCAGGGAAAAATGAAAACTTGGTATGATCATAAGGCTAGAAGCCGTGAGTTTAAACCAGGAGAAATGGTCCTTGTGTTGTTTCCCTTGCAGTCCAATCCATTGCAGGCTAGATTTCATGGTCCTTATGAAATTCTGACAAAACTCAATGATCTCAATTACATTGTGAAGACTCCAGATAGGAGAAAACCAAAACAATTGTGTCATATTAACATGCTAAAGCCTTATCATGACAGAAATGCTAGGGTTGCAGCTGTCACTTCAGATTCTCCAATGGTCGAAACGTGTGAAGATGAGGGGGAGTTTCAAGATGATGAACCAAGAATTAAAGCTGAAGTTCTTTCATGTAAATTGTCAAACACTGAAGTGTTGCAAAATCTTGATGTAAAACTCCAGCACTTAGAACCCTCACAGAGAGATCAGTTTGAAAGGTTGATCAAGAAATATGAGGATTTGTTTCCTGATGTTCCAAAGAGAGTTACTATAGCCTCTCATGATGTAGATGTTGGTGATGCCAAACCAATAAAACAGCATCCATACCGGATGAATCCTGAAAAGAGAAAGATTGCTGAGAAAGAGGTTGAGTACATGTTAAAACATGATATTATCAGACCCTCCAACTCCGATTGGAGTTCACCCTGTGTGCTAGTTCCAAAACCTGATGGAAGTACTAGATTCTGTACAGATTATCGCAAAGTCAATGCTGTAACTAGAACTGATGTGTTTCCAATACCTAGGATTGATGATTGTATTGATAGTGTAGGGCAAGCAAAGTTTCTGACCAAGATTGATTTATTGAAGGGTTATTGGTGTGTGCCTTTAACTGAGAGGGCCAAGAGCATCTCTGCTTTTGCCACACCATCTGGATTGTACCAGTATGAAGTCCTACCCTTTGGCATGAAAAATGCCCCAGCCACGTTCCAAAGGATGATACAGTCTACAATCGCCGGATTGCCACACACGGGTGCGTACATCGATGACCTGATCACATGGAGTGACTCCTGGGAAGAACATCTAAAAGATGTAGAGACGTTGTTCCAGCGCCTGACCCAGGCTAACCTGACTGTTAACCTGAACAAGAGTGACTTTGGTTGTGCTACTGTCACCTATCTTGGCTACGTCATAGGCCAGGGTAAGGTGGCACCCATAAATGCTAAAGTCCAAGCCATCATGGACTTTCCAGTTCCTGACAACAAAAAAGCTTTGCGCCGCTTCCTTGGAATGATCGGGTACTACCGCAAGTTCTGCAAGAACTTTGCTGAGATTGCTCTCAGTCTAACTAACCAACTGAAAAAAGGCGTAAAGTTCACTTGGGATGATGCATGCCAGAGAGCCTTCAATCACCTGAAGTCTCTGCTGTGTCACTTCCCCGTGCTCAAATCTCCTGACTTCAACCAACCGTTCTCCATCGCGGTCGATGCTAGCGACCAAGCTTGTGGATCTGTGCTCCTACAGAGAAGTGACTCTGATGACATTGAGCATCCCGTGGCATACTTCTCCAGGAAGTTCAATCGCCACCAAAGGAACTATTCCACAATAGAGAAGGAACTGTTGGCTCTGGTCCTTTCTTTACAACACTTTGAGGTTTATGTTTGTACAGGACAAAAGCCAATGATTGTGTACACTGACCACAATCCGTTAACGTTTTTGAGTAAGATGAAAAACAAGAATCGGAGATTGTTGAATTGGAGTTTGATTTTACAGGAGTTTGACTTGGAAATTAAGCATGTGAAGGGTACAGACAATGTAATTGCTGATTGCTTATCCCGTGTTTGAATGTGTATATATATATCATGTGTTTGAATATTGTATGATATGTATATATAGACAAGTGTTCACTTAACCATTTTGTATTGAAAAGAAAAATTTTGCCTTTGTGAGTCAAAATTTTTCCCTTTTGGAATGGAGGTGTAATGTGAATATAGGCCATTAGATGGCAGTATTTACCTTTTTTTTGTTAAGCTCAGACTGGAGTCATGTTTGGACATGTTTCCAGACATGTCTGGGGCAAGTCTCAGAAAATAAAAAAAAAAGAGGTCTAAATGTGGGTGGGGTCTGCAAAAGAGTATATAAGGAAAAGAATTGAGACAGTAATGTAGTAGGAGAAATTGCAAGAAGATGACCAGACCTGCCATTCTGTTCAAGACCTGTGACGTTTCTTTTGTGGATTTCTTTGCCTGTGTTTGAGCATTTTCTTCATCCAGGACATCACCAAGCCACCCCACTAAAAAGGGACTGTAATTATTTCTGTTTTTTCTTATTTATCAATCTTGGTCTTTAGTTGTAGGTTGTTATTAGTCTTTGTCTTCGTTAAAAATTAAATGTGTTTTAGTTGTTAAAACTGTGTTTGTCATCCCTTGCTGTTGCTGTTGTGTTATAAATGTAATAACAAATTGGGGCCATAACAGAATACACGCCCAGAACTACTTGGAAGTTGTCAGCGGCTTTTTTTCTTGCTAAGAGATAACTAATTTCTGGAGGTGTACGTTGATTATTGACCCTGAAGTTTAATAAGTTACTGGGACGGGAAAAGAAATGATAGTACATCAGTATGATTAGAGTGTGAAAGGAAGTTACCAGACTGGCTGTTATTGGACAATGTTAGTGACAGTGCGAGGTGCGTGACAGAGCGCCTCGGAGGATTTTTTGGTGTCAAGAATACGGACGTGTAGCAGCTGTAGGCAGTAGAAGGGAGTTTCGATGTAGAGGGTGTGGCAAAGATGACTGTGAACTGCCGAAAGAAAGAACTGCGTGCTTTCATGGTCGGGGAAACCACGAAATGGGAGTGAAAGAAGGAAGCTTGAAAGTGAAGCTGAACGGGAAAGTGTCTCGTGCTGAAGTGGTGGAGAACGTAACAGGGGAAAAGGCAGTAGTAAGGAAAGAGCAGGGTACCGGCAAGATGGTGAAAAATGTACTATGACCTGAGAAAGAATGTATGAGTGAATAAAAGAAGGTGTATAGCATTCATAGCTACGGTGATAAATTGTGCAAGTGAAATTGAAAGGAAAACTGTCAGCATAAGAATGGTTATACATGCAGTCAGGGAGATTCTAGATGTAATTGATGCTAGGGGGAGGAAATTCAGGGTATTTTAGAGGGGGGGGGGGGGGGGGGGTAGTGCTAGTTCGGCACTTGGCTGGTTATTGAAGACGGGGAGTTTGGGTAAGGGTTTTATACAGTAGTGTGCAGTGATGATTATACACTTAGCAAAATGAGGATAAATCAGAGAACAAGGACTATTCAAGTATTTATTTCAGGTAATATTGGATCATGTGGATGAAAGTACATCCCCAATTCCAAAATAGTTGGGACAAAGTGTAAATTGTGAATGAACTCTAAATGCAATGACTTTCAAATCACATGAGCAAATATGTTATTTACAGTAGAACATAGATAACATTTCAATTGCTGAAACTAAGACATTTTACATTTTTATCCACAAAATGAGCTTATTTCAAATTTTCTGGCTGCAACAGGTCTCAAAAAAGTTAGGATACGGGCAATAAAGGGCTGAAAAAGCTTTTCCTATATAAGAGAATCAGCTGAAAGAACATTTAGCAAGTAATTAAGTTAACTGGCATCAGGTGTGTAACATGATTGGCCATAAAAGGGACGTCTTAGAGAGGCTGAGTCTCTCAGAAGTAAAGATGGAAAAAATGTTCGATAGGACTTCTATGGAATTCTGTAGAACATTTTAGTAGAACAGCATGTTCTAAAGGATTTTCCGTGTGTTCTATAGGAATTTGCTAGAAACCTATAGAGCACCTCTATGGAAAAGAAATTCCAGTAAGATTATTGCTGTTCTATAAGACCTTCCTATAGAACACCCCAGTGGAAAAACCTGTTCTATAGGACTTTGATGGTCTTTAGGACCTTCTAATAGAAGAAAAGTTTATTGGGAAAGACATCTTAAATAGGGGTTAAATAAAAATAAAGATGGATCTTATGAATCCTTGCAATGCTCTGTCGAAGGGTCAATTTATCTTATGTGTACCCGGGTTCTAGAAGTGAGAGACCGGACTAATGGTATGAAAATGTGCAATATGCAGTGATATCCACGATACTGAAGTAGCAAGGAAATTGTGTCCCTTTTAACTTTAAGGTGCTTAAGCACATGGGGCACCAGGCACATACCAACTCACTGATTCTCTGATCAGACGATTGATTGACTGACTGATCACGCAAACTAGCAGTATTTCAGTTACGGTATATGAAGACCTCTCTCCATTTCCCCAGCAGCAATTCAAAAGTATGAATGTAAGGCATTACAACTTTATTATGCTATAATGGAAAACTCGTGTTCCTCTTTGCTTACGAAGACAGAATTACATTGAAATTTTGACCTTTTGAACTTTTCCCTTAATTTTAAAAATTCAATCAAATTATGCCTTTCCATTCACATGCATGTGAATGCAGATTATATACAGATTTAGAATTAATTTGAATACAATTTGTGGTCTGCTGAGACTTATTCCCGCCATCTTTATACATCTAAAGATTATTTCTAACCATGAACATACAAGTTTCTGAATGGCTTGCTTGGTTAAAGCACTACATCGCAGAGCAGAAGTGTCTGGGTTCGAGCCCTGGTCAGAGGAGCACACATGTGGTCATTGTCCGACAGGGATGCAAGTTGGGAAACAATTGCTGGGAAATGTAATATAAAATGATTGCTTTGTTTGTGGTTGCCTTCCAAATTTGGGTGGGATTTAAGATGCCAAACTGAAAAAAAGTCTGCCAGAGATTTTCTATAGAACTTTTTTTCTAAAGGACTTGAGGTACTAAAGTTCTATAGAATTCTATTGGATTCCTATAGCACATTTTTTGCAGGGGCTCTCCAACCTGTGAAGGCTTTCGTAAAAAAAATTGTTGAGTACTTTAAAAACAATGTTGCTCAATGTCAAATTGCAAAGTTTCATCATCAACAGTGCATAACATCATCAAAAGATTCAGAGAAACTGGAAAAATCTCTGTGCGTAAGGGACAAGGCCGAAGACATTTACTGGATGCCCGTGATCTTCGGGCCCTCAGACGCCACTGCATCACTCACCGGCATGATTCTGTCATTGACATTACTACATGGGCCCAGGAATACTTAACGAAACCACTGTCTGTAAACACAATCCGCCATGCCATCCACCTAAATGGATGCCACCTAAAACTCTATCATGCAAAAAGGAAGCCATTGTTGAGCATGATCCAGAAGCGCTGCTGTGTTCTTTGGGCCAAGGCTCATTAAAAATGGACTATAACAAAGTGGCAAAGTGTCCTGTGGTCTGAGTCCAAATTTGACATTCTTGTTGGAAATCACGGGAGTCGTGTCCTCCAGGCTAAAGAGGAGAAAGACCACCCCTCCTGTCATCACCGTTCAGTTCAAAAGCCCGCATCTCTGATGGGATGGGGATGCATTAGTGCATATGGTGTGGGCATGTTTTAAAAAGCACCATGAATGTTGAAAGGTACTTTTGTATATAAAGATTTTAAAGCAACATATGCTCCCCTCCAGACGACATCTATTCCAGGGACGGCCTTGTGTATTTCAACAGGACAATGCAAAACCACATACTGCAGCTATTACAACAGCATGGCTTCATAGTAGAAGAGTCCATGTGCTGAACTGGCCTGCCTGCAGTCCTGATCTTTCACCGATTGAAACTATTTGGCGCATAATTAAACGAAAAGTCCGTCAAAGGAGACCCAAAACTCTCCAGCAGCTGGAAGCCTGTATTAAACAAGAGTGGAATCAAATTCCAGTGGCAAAACTCAAGAAAGCTGTCTCCTCAATGCTCAGATGCCTCCGCTCTGTTAAAAAGAAGAGGGGATGCTACACCATGGTAAACAGGGCCCTGTCCCAACTTTCTTGAGACCTGTAGCAGCCATCACCTTTGAAATGAGCTTATTTTGAGGATAACATTGTAAAATTTCTCAGTTTCAACATTAGCTATGTTATCTCTGTTCAGTTGTGAATTAAATACTGGCTGGTATACAGTATATTATGTTGTACACTCAACAAAAATATAAATGCAACACTTTTGTTTTTGCTCCCATTTGTCATGAGATGGACTCAAAGATCTGAGGGAACAGATTGCTAAACTGTGTGCACTGTTTACTAAACTGAGGGAACAGATTACTAAACTGAGGGAACAGATTACTAAACTGAGGGAACAGAGTACTAAACTGAGGGAACAGATTGCTAAACTGAGGGAACAGAGTACTAAACTGAGGGAACAGATTGCTAAACTGAGGGAACAGAGTGCTAAACTCCTGAACCATGTTATGTTCAAAACTGATCTGAACAATTTCTTAATTTTATTCTTGTAATTTAATTCTCTTCTCTCTTTTTTTCCAGGGAAAGACTGCATTTAGGGCTAGTTTACTTTCGTTTACTTGCTAAAATGGTATCTAAAGTGGCAGAACAGTGCCTAATTTCATGTGTGTTACAATATTTGACCGCACAACGTCATTTGAAGTTTGAAGTTAATTTTATCATGCATCTTTCTCAGCGGAGATTCGGCCTATTGGAACCTGCAATATACTAACTTATGGGTCTAAAATGAGATTGGAGACGGCAGATGGCATTCTCATTGGTTTATCATGTTGTGCCCTAAACACAAATATTAATAAGCCTTAAGCATATGCTTAACATGATTAGCCTAAAAGTGTCCTCGTATCTCCCCTAAGCAACTTGCGCCTCATGTTTAAACTTGGGTTTCAGATCATTAAAACAGAGCCCTTGGACTGACTGAGCATTGAACATTCGGGGACAGTTTATCTGACATCTTCATGTTCAGGCCAACCTCTGTCTTTTCTCTCCTTCCCTTTCTGTTCCCATCAATTTACACAGCATTGTTAAATAATGAGAACCATATTTTGCCAAATATTTATTTAAGCTCGTGGATCAAAACAGTCTATAGCTATAGACATCCCAGTGAAATGAGACATTGCAATCAGAGAAACAATTAAAAATAATATGAATATTTATTAGCCTATTTCCTAAAACACAGCAGAACATTCATTTATTCATTCATTCATCTTCTATACCCGCTTTTTCCTCACTAGGGCCACAGGGCGAGCAGGAGCCTATCCCAGCTGACTACGGGCAAAGGCAGGGACACGCCCTGGACAGGTTGCCAATCCATCGCAGGGCGACACAGCAGAACAGTCAACCAAAAAAAAGTGCACAGATTCTGTGTTTGTTAACAAATATCGTAATATAGGCTCATCATTGATTTGGGGAAGAAAACAACCTCGGCCTGACTTATGAAGTGTCCCAGAACAATTACAAAATAACCAAAGTAGAATTCTACAGAACATACATTTACAAAAACAAAAATGTCCCAAGTCCCACGAAAATTTTGGAAAATTAAAATTTTTTTCACTGATCTAGAGCCCCGCATATATATGATCGTTCCCCCAGGTATAAACCCCCTAGCTCCAATGCTTCATCAAAATCAGTCTACGACAAAGTTTTTTTCAAAAACGCCAAAAATGCAATTTTTTCCCCCAAAAAATGGTCCGATCTGAAAAAGTCTTTCCTGGCCTGGATTCCCTACATTACCGCAAATGTTTTGGCATCGGTAACTAGTTTATTGATGCTGACTTTAGAGATGCACACGCGGACAGACAGACAGATGACGAACTGATGACAATACCCTTCGACCTGAAGTCGGGCCGAGGGTAAAAACCATGAACCATTCTGAACGTAAAAGCTGTAGATTTTACATCGATCAATAAATAATAATAATAATAAAAATAATGGATTAGTTTATGGCAGAGGTCACGTTACACTTTCTGATTGTCCGTCATTGTAACAATTTAGCAATCTGTTCCCTCAGTTTAGTAATCTGTTCCCTCAGTTTAGTAAACTGTGCGCACAGTTTAGCAATCTGTTTCCTCAGTTTAGTAAACTGTGCGCACAGTTTAGCAATCTGTTCCCTCAGTTTAGTACATGGCTTTTTTTTTTTTTTCTCAACTGACACCAGGGGGGCTTCGTAGTTTGCAGCTAGACTGTAGGTGGGAAAAAGTGTTGTTTGGATTTGTTATTTTGGGACCTTTTTTTTCCATACCCCACGCTGCAAGCGTGGCCCCCCACTCAGCCAATGCTATGTTCCCACTATCACGATTCGCGGCACGATTGAAATCGCGGTTTTAATCGCGGTGATCCTATCAGATCTTACCAGATCTTGAGGTCAGTTGTGGCAATCATGTTGATCGTCGAAAAGTTTTGGACAGTTCAAAAAATTGTCAATCGTGATCATCGCATCACCTCGTATCCAAACCTGAAATTTTAAGCCGTTTTCACACCGGATGTGATCGAAAAATTACATTCGAAATCAATGCAAAGACGCAAATAATCCGCGTTTTTGCATTGACTTTGAATGTAATCTGTCGTGTGAAAATTTCGTTTCGCATCCGGTGTGAAAGCAGCTTCAGAGAAGTTCCATGATCAGCTACGAATGGGCAATCGTGGCGTTTGTAACGGAGCGCACGACAGAGGGAACTATGAATAAAGGCTCTGTGGCTGTTTCCTCATGGTACCAACTCCCAAAATATTGATGGTGTGTGGGTGGTTGCCTGTCTTGTTTTGCGCTGTTTATAAGTGATGACCTCAGTTTTTTTGAACACATTAATTTGTCTTGAATAAGTAGCAGCCTTCTTGTCCCTTGCAGTATTATGCTGCGTTTGATTTGGCTTGGAAGTTGAAAGTCAGGGCTGTGAATAACGTCATACCCAAGCTGATGGCGTACTATTAAATAAGTCGGAAAACTGACTTGGGGTCAGTGTGTGTCCTCTGGCCAGAGCCCGCTGCGATTTGGCACACTTCACCTTCTGGAATACCCTTGCGGAAGACACATCCAAGTCCTAGCAAGCCTTGCAACCTAAGTACAAATCGATTATTACTGCAGTGGATGCATATGGGAACTGCGGTCAGTGTCAGTCAGATGTAGCTCAGAAAAATCCACTGTGGGTGCATTTTTGTTTTGGAAGAGAGCGCCAATCTTCTTGGATCTTCTACTCGATAAGCGGAGGACATAGGCCGTTTCTCAAAGCCGAGGCTGCATCCTTTGAAGGCTGCATTTTTAGGGGTCATCACTTACTTCCATCTGCTAAACTGACATTTAGGGTAAGGGACAATGCTAAATTTAGGGTTAGATTTTGGTTTAAGGGTTAGCGTTAAGGTAAGGTTAGGGAAACCAGTGACAACTCACTGAAACCAAAGCCGTTTAACAGAGATGAAATGACGTTACGTCAGTTCGGCAGATGGAATTACTTGACGACCCCTTAAAATGCAGCCTTCAAAGGATGCAGCCCACGCTTTGAGATGCACCCAAGGATGCTCTTCTCGGTAGAGAAGAGAGCAAAGCGAACAACCGGAAGAAAACTCTTCTGCTTCCAGAAGTTCAAATCGCACTGGGCTCAGGATAGCCTTTATTAGCCATCGCTAGCCATACAACAACGCATCACACAGTATCTTTCGCTTGCAAACACGGTAGCAACAAGTCCGCCGATGAACTCTATTCATCACTGTGTGTACGACTAATTTAATGAAACTCAAATGACACAGAATGGCAAATATGCATTTTATTATCACAGCTTTCGCTTACTGTCCATGTACAGTACAGCCATCTTAATCTCGGAAGTCGGAAATTGGGGTAGGTGAAGAATCTGCGACTTTCCGAGTTGGAAATCCGACTCCAGGGGCGTCGGCAGCTCGGAAATCCCAACTTCCCGGTGCAAATGGAGCACAGCATTACTGTGTGTTTCTCATGTCTCGGCCGCATTCCATTCCGTGCGCAGCCTCATGAGAATATTGATCACAGGCCTGCTCCTGCTGCTGTGCAGGTTTGTTAAGTACAGTCACCTGTAACCCACATGGCTCTCAAGTTTGGAATGCAGGCTAGAGTGAGATTTTCTTCGGGGGGGCGGGGGTGCCTGATACTCCCATTTTCAAAGGTGCATAGTACTGATGTACATGTACTTCGTTACAGTATTTAAATAATATACTTTCACTTCGTAACTTTGACACTGGCAACTTAGTTACTCGTTTCAAATTAAAATATAATTGAATTAATCATTTATGGATTATCTGGATTTGGCGTGTTCGAGAGGAACAACGGTGTATCTTTGTGCAGATGTGTCCGCCAGTGGACGTGGAGCTGCAAATTTATGCGCGCAGTTACAAAATTCCATCACTAGATAGCAGACCAGGATCAGCTATTGAACAACAGCCAGTAAAATGAAATAAGTGACTGTTCGTTCCCTCCAATATCTGTGCTTTTTAAATTTCATTGGGACTCCCCAGTATAATAAAGGCTAAATTAAAGGTATTTGTATGGTTTTGTCAGTCACAAACAAGAGATGTTGCAGTACCACCTCTGACACCGGATCGGAGCAGGATCGGTTTTCAGCCAAAATACACTACATGGAGGTGTTGTGTTCTGGGGTCCTGGCCTTTGGCCAGGACAGCATTTATGGTTTTAACAGTTTCATGTTTTAAGATTTCATAGTTCATAGTTCATGTTCACAGTCACAGTTTTAACAGTTTCTTGTATCAAGTCATTGCATTTCATGTTTCACATTTATTGTCCATGTTTTTGTTTTTGCCAGGTCTGCCATGCCACTCCACCGCTTGTCTGCGTTCCGCCCCGTGCCTTCGTTGTTGCACATTTTCAGAGCTCTGGTTGGCCTTGGTGTTTCCCCCTTACTTCTGTGCTGTGCTGATTCGGGGCTCTCTAAGCTTAATTGACAATTAACTGTTTTTTAAGTTACTAACATTTACTAACACTCACTGGGTGGTGTAATTCTTAGATAGGCACATTACTAATACTACTAATTTAGACAGGGAGTTTATTGTCATGATTCCTGCTTTGCTATTTCAAGATCTTGCTGTGCTTTTCTGTTCTTAACATTCATGCTGCTTTCAAACTGCATACTTAATTGGTACTTAAGCTGAGCCGCTCATTCTCTTAATGAGCAGGTCATGTCATCCAATCTCTGTCCATGTCTTGATCTTGCCCTGCCTCTTGTTTCTCCTTCTCCAGGTGTTGCCGTTCATGTGTCCTTGATTACTAAGCCTTTATCTGGATGCGGTGGAAGTTGGCTGGCAGACAGCGTCTCGCGTCTCGCTCCATGTTCACTAAGCTCTCCTTAGTTTGTCTTTTGCAACCCTTTGGGCCAAGTTTTTCGTTGGCCCTCGTGCCTGTTTTGCTTTTGTTTGAAATAAATCCTCATTCCCATCTCCCCGCATCTGGTGTCTTACTGATCCCATATCAGGAGGGCAGAGAGCCCCCACTCTCCCCGTAACCAGTTACAAATCAATTCATCTAACCATAACCGTCCAAAGCTGTTAAACTGAGGTAAAAAATGATCCATAAAGCAGATATCCTACATAGTTCCACGACTTCAATAAGCAGTTATAGAAAAAAAAAGTGATGAAGTGATTACCTGATTTCGGGCTTTTACTTCCAGGCAGCTCTTCTTTGACGTGTGCACAGAATAGCATTCGCCCGCGTGTAGAAGACGTGATTACGGCGCTGCTATTTCACCTGGCAACAAGAAATACTCTTTTCTGATTGGCTGGTAGGTTGCTGATTCAAGCAGAGCCGTCTGCCTTCGGCTCATCTATTCATAGATTACTAATCTCCTTTACAGTTTATGTCACAAATGTGCGGCGAGTTTTATCACTTCTCAGGGTGAGAAATGTAATGTGTGGCGTGAGAGTGTGTGAACTTATTGAAACTTATTGAAATGCGAGTGTCACGCTCAATGCGTGAGACTTGAGAGCCCTGAACCCAGTATTCCATCAGCTCAGCATCTGCATAAATACCCTCTCCTCCTGGTGTTCCATTTAAAAGTCTTGGTAGTTCACTAACTGTGCTGTGTTCAGTGTGTTGCTGGTTCTGTTATTACAGCTAGGAAGTGATGGGCAAATTAAGCTTTTGTGAAGCTTTGAACCACTTGAGCCAATTGCTTTGAAAATTAGTTCAGTACTCGAAGCTTCAGTAACGGTGACCTGGACAAGTGTGAGGCTGCAGTCAAAATTAGGCTGGCTAGTCAGTGGACAGGGGGGTTAATTGCACGCACGCACTCTCACATTCACACACACACACACACACACACACACACACAGAGTATATTATGTTGTATATGCAAATAAAGACTGATGAATGAATGTTTTATGTTATTGAGGAGAGTGCTGGGGAAATTTTGAATAGGTTGGGTGTGCTTGTGTAACTATGGCAGGGGGTGATTATGCAATACAATGCAACGCAAACAACAACTCGACAGCAAAAACAAACCTCCTACTTCAACCCAAAAATTCTGCATTCTTTATGGCTGTTATAAAGCCTTTATGGCGCTCAAATTCAAAACTGTGTCACCCTGTCACCTGTCAGTCAGTGAATCAACTGATTGGCACACTCGAAGCAGTCAGGTGATTCATTCAGGGAGCGAAGCAGTTACTGCTTCGGACGTCATATGTCACGTGATTTTTTTTCCGCTCTGAAGCAAGCTTTGAAACAGTGGTTCTATGCTACGGGTTTGAAGCACGTATCGACGCCTCAGTGTCATACTGCCATCACTAGAGCTAGATATTTGTTTTACTTGTGAGGCTGTCGTTAAGTCTTTATTCCCACTTGTATCTAATTGTAGCAGTAGCAGTCTAATCCTACTGCTTGTAGGAGCAGTGCTCTGTGTCCACCGAGAGACATTGACTCCTTCACAATGCTTTGCAGAGAGCTGCGCACAGATTGAAAAAGCCTGTCTTAACTATCTAGTTTCAGTCAGGCCACTGACCTGTAAGACTGCGAGATCCAATGAAACATTGGTTTATCAGGGATGCAAACAGAGGTATGGTCAAAAAGGAGTGAGATTATCAAAGCCCACGCCCCCGTGGGATCTCGGACTGTTGGAAATCCTTGCAGTGCAGTGAAGTGCAGCCAGCAGCAGATAATGGTGCGCAGCCAATTGGCTTTACGTGCGCAGCTTTTGATTTCCTGTATTCTTCTCATACTTATACTTCCTATGTTTCATGATCTGTCACCGCATTTGTTTATTTAGTAATTTTAATACAGAATTTCCTTTGATGAAATTATAATTCAGGGCTCCCAAGTTTTGAATGCAGGCTCGCGTGAGATTTTCTACAGGGGGGGGTGGTGCATGTTACTCTCGTTTTCAAAGGTGCATGGTAACTTAAGTACATGTACTTCGTTACAGCACTTAAGTTGTTTTTTTTTTTTTTTGAGGATTTGTGCATTACTTATGATTTTTTTTTCTTTTTTGAACATGGACTTTTAACTCTACTTCATTTAAAAGATAAAATGTATATTTTCACTTCTTTATTTTGACACTGGCAACTTAGTTACTCGTTTCAAATTAAAATATTAATTGAATTCATCATTTACGGATAATCCGGATTTGGCGCGTTCGCGAAGAACAAAGGTGTATCTTGTGCAGATGTGTCCGCCGGTGGACGTGGAGCTGCAAACTATGGCATGCAGTTACAATATTCTACCACTAGATGGCACACCAAGATCGGTCGCGGAAGTTTTGTGCGCGTTGAAGGCTATTTGCAGAATGAATGCTGACCGCGTTATCCGTTGCTTCTTGTTGTCTGAAGTGGTAGCTCAAGTAGTATAACTTTGCGATATACAAGTATCTATCTTATATCTGCATATTGCGAGTATATTTCCTTTTACATTTGTTATGGCCCCAACTTCTTATTACAATCTACAACACAACAGCAACAGCAAGGGATGACAGACACAGTTTTAAAAACTTAAACACATTTAATTTTTAAACAAAGACAAAGACTAATAACAACTAACAACTAAAGACCAAGATTGATAAATAAGAAAAAACAGAAATAATTACAGTCCCTTCTTGGTGGGGTGGCTTGGTGATGTCCTGGATGAAGAAAATGCTCAAACACAGGCAAAGAAATCCACAAAAGAAACGTCACAGGTCTTGAACAGAATGGCAGGTCTGGTCATCTTCTTGCAATTTCTCCTACTACTTTACTGTCTCAATTCTTTTCCTTATATACTCTTTTGCAGACCCCACCCACATTTAGACCTCTTTTTTTAACTTTCTGAGACTTGCCCCAGAGATGTTCAGGACACGTCTAAACATGACTCCAGTCTGAGCTTAACAAAAAAAGGTAAATACTGCCATCTTGTGGCATATATTCACATTACACATTGCACCATCAAGCATTTTACAACAGCGTCACGAATACGAGTTAGTTGGACAGCTACGGCATTCTCGAACGCTATTTGACATGAGCTTAAAAATTTTATTTCAACTTGCTAGCGATTACCCTTGGAATAACTGTTAGATTTTGAACACGATAATGTTTAGCCATACCTGTGCTTTTTTATTTCAGTGGGACTCCCCAGTATAATAAAGGCTAAATTAAATCATTGTTTTTTGTATTTGTATCGTTTTGTCTGTCACAAACAAGAGATGCTGCGATACCACCTCTGACACCGGATCGGAGCAGGGTTTGTTTTCAGCCAAAATGCACTACATGGAGGGCAGAGAGCCCCCACTCTCCTCGTAATAAGTTACAAGTCAAAATTGAGGCAAAAAAATGATCCATAAAGCAAGTATCCTACATAGTTCCTCGACTTTAATAAGCAGCGTTGTAAAGGAAAATTTAAGTGATGAAGCGATTACCTGATTTCGGGCTTCCACCTCCAGCTCTTCATCGACGTGTGCACAAAATAGCATTCGCGCGCGTGTGTGGAAGACGTGATTACGGCGCTGCTATTTCACCTAGCAACAATAAATACTATTTTCTGATTGGCTGATAGGTTGCTGGTTCATGCAGAGCAGTCTGCCTTACTCATCCATTCATGGATTACTAATCTCTTATATGCAGTCTATGTTACTAATGTGCGGCGATTTAATCACTTCTCAACGTGAGAAATGTCATGTGTGGCGTGAGAGCGTGCGAACTTACTGAAATGCGTGAGACTTGAGAGCCCTGATAATTATAATCAGACACTCCAACGGACCCCCCCCCCCCCTAAAAAAAAAACTCATCGGATCTGCACGATTCATACAAGTGAGCGAGGATGCAATTTGGACATCTCTACACCTGCCTTTCCTTTTCTACTAATCAGGTGGTGAAATGTATGTACAGCAAACACAAGTCACTTTGTTATACAGTGCAGTGAAAAAATATTTGCCCTTCAATCTTAATAAAATACAAAGACAATGTAAGTAAACACAAAATGCAGCTTTTGAATGATCGTTTAATTTATTGACGGTAAAGAGCAAAGAGTTACTCAAAATTTATATTATTTGTGAAAAAAAAAACTTGCCTGTTAAAACCTCATAACTGCCTGTGCCATTTTTAGAGGTCACAACTGCAATCAAGCATTTAAGATAACTGACAGTCTTTTCTCTTGCCCTTGCTCCTGTTTGCAGAATTGTTTTAAAGGTAGGTTTTTGTGCCTGAACTGTCTGTTTAAGGTCACGCCACACAATCTCAAATCAGATTCAAGTCAGGACATTGACAAGGCCACTCCAAAAGTTCCATTTTCTTTGTTTTTAGCCATTCAGAGGTGAATTTGCTATTGTGCTTCAGATCAGAGACCCTCTGCTTAACCCAACTGCTCTTGAGCCTTAAGTCATGAACTGAGAGCTGGACATTCTCCTCAGGATTTTCTGGTAGAAAGCTAAATTCATGTTTCTATCAATTATGGGAAGTTGCCCAGGTTCTGAAGCAGCTAAAAGGTCTAAGAACATCACACTATCGCCTCTGTGTTTGACTGTTGGTATGATGCTCTATTTGTAAAGTGCTGTGTGAGCTTTATGTCAGATGTAACGGGACCCATTCCATAAAGTTCCACTTTTGATTCATCAGTGCACGGAATAGCATCCTAAAAGTATTGAGCATTATTAAGATGGCTTTAGCAATTAGCCTATGTTTTATTTTGTGTCTGCCTTGATTTTCGCTTTGCAGATTTCCCATGGACGCCCTTTTTGCATTGTCCTCCAGGTTAATGACGTTGTTAGGGATTCCCCTAATAGAAATTATTACCAATTATTATTACCTAATACCAATTGTGCAAAAGACGTGAGATGCTGCATTTCGGGGGGGGGAGTTGCAGGCCCTGCAGCAGTAAGGCCTGGGCCACACTGCCTGCAGTTGCGATGCGTATTTCGCATATTGCATGCGTCTTACCATTTCGGTTCCCATGTTATTAAATGAGAGTGGCCACACTGCATGCCGAGGCTGCGCGACTCACACGTGCAAAAGCTGTATATCCTCTTGCATTTTATTTTGCCTCATTAGTTTTGAACTAGTCATTGCAGTAAACAAAACTATTATTCACCAGCCCAGACTTTAACTCTTTCCATTGAGAACTTATCTGACAGCTACCCCAGGTATCTACTATTCTACTTTGTATTTCATGCTGGTTGATTTTTGGGGCAGCATTAATACTAAACAAAAGTCTTTTATACTGGTACAGTCCACAGTGTGTGACAAACATGGAAATGTTTTGCAAATCCGTATGTAATTGCAGTTGCTGATAGCCGCACTTTAAGTGCACTTTGGAAAAGACGCAACTTTGGCTCATGTCCTGCAAAATTCTAGCCACGGTCGGGATTGGATGTCGCTCCTTTTCTGTGGCCTCATTTGCACGCCTCATGTCTAAACACAGCCCGATATCTCCATTGGGTTTGGGCCCAACCACCGCAGGGTTTACCCACAGTGTGGGTTCCTCACCAGCTTCAATAATATTTCTGTCAATGCCTTCATTTATTTTGGCCTCGACTTTTTCCCTCAGACCAAACGGAACACGCCTTAGTGGTTGAGCAACTGGTTTGACGCTGGGCTTGACACTGAGCTTGATATGCCGCTCGTCGAGTTTGCCTATTCCCGTCAACAGTTTGTTGTGTTTCTGCATGATAGTATCTTTCAATGATTGGTTCACTGCGTTCACATTCAGTCCTATCTCAAGAACTCCCAGCTGAATGGCTGCTGCTTTCCTGAGCGAGGCCTCACCTTTGCAGCCAATGACAACAAACTCTCCCTTACACAGGGTAAGAACTAAAGCACCTTAACCCCTTTGTGCAGAAGCCAAATTTGGCTATTTATGGGTTACCCACTTTAATGCTGTATAATTCAAGATTTAAGCTTCACAAAGAGGAAAAATGTGGCTCAATTCAGGAAAGACACTTACAGCATTTAGAATTACATTGTATTTCAGTTTATTTTCATGATTTTGGTAGAGAAAATGAGCAGCAAACATAAAAAATCTTCATGAGAATTCACCATTGAAATTGCAAAAAAAATAATTCTGACGATTGAAAAACTGCTGGGGCTTAAAACTATACATTTATGGTATCATAAACTCCTTGAGCACAAGTAGAATTCATCTTCAAAATTACATTCTAGATTACCTACATGCTATTAGCCAAATTATACAGCCACCCAAGTGTCTCCCCAAAGTCTCAAAATGATTTGCTGTCAAATCATTAAAAAAATCATGTATTTAACACAATTAAAGCTTTAAGGCATGAAATTTAATATGAACGAATGATTTTCTGGTTGAGTTTAGTATGAATTTATCAATATCAGTGCAGTTGAATACCAATGGTCACCAGTAACCTCTCCAAATATGAACGTGCCTTTTCTCCATAATAAAGTTTAGAGTTTTGGCCATTTTTCTTCAAAGCCAGCACAAACACGCATTAAATAAACTGCTAATTAAACGGTCAGAACATTCACCCTGTAATGAAAGCTACCAGTCCCCTCTTCAAAGCTCACGAACCCATTTCAACACTTATAAGGAGCAAGTACACCTCACTAACACAGTAATATCTGAATTCTGAAATATACCTTATTTTAACTGAACAGACACTCCACTTTCAGGGAATATCAAATCCATTGCGTCTCCCGATTCAAAAGAAACGTGCAATGAACGTACCGGGGGTCCACACCAAAATGCACGGGCAGTTCGCGTTTTAAACAGAAAAAAAACCTCGACATTCGACTTAGTTGAGTACATATACATTCCGAAACAGAAAAAAAAAACAAACAAAAATAGCAGCCTGACCTTTTTCGTGAATCCCTCCTCCAGAGACATTGACTGGATAAAATAGAGAGTGATGTATCCAGTAACAAGAACCCTCCGGTCCTGTTTCATTCGAAATAATTCCAATAGAGCATATCGTTCTCATTTAAATCCTGTAATGTAACTGAACACTTCAAGGCCAGTTTTGCGAACCGACTTTCTATAAATCCCGTCTATTTTAGCCGCGTAATGTGCATAACGTAGACAGGATACAACAGCGCATGCTGATACGCATTGGTTTGTATGCTCTGTGTTTGTCCAATCAATGTGTTTCACTTACTCTAAAATGTTTAAACACTCGGGAATTGGATAAGAAACGAGCCATTCAATACATTGTTATCAGGGAAACTTCAGGAGGCCATGAAGTGTAACTCTACAATTACGCAGAAGAGCTTGAGTGTATGGTTGAGTGATTGGCTATCAACGCCAGTACTCGGGTGGATATAAGGAAGCGCTGGATTTGGCAATGAAGGAATCTACGCGTAAATCCACGGTAGGGAACTACAATTTTTTTTGTATGGGACAACTGTAATAGGCAATAGAATGTGAGAGAATTAATACCATGTCGATTTTTTTGCCTCAGAAAACTGATTTTTATGAACTACTAATTGGAATACTGTTAGCTCACTGTGGCTAAACTGGTTGCTACAAAGGATAACGATTTTTTCTGTGTCAAGATATCGTTTTTTCAAACTGCTGAATCGACACTATGGGCAAGGATACTGACCAGTTTGCACATCAGGCTTAGCTGAGGAGTTTAATTCATGCAGCTCTCGAAAAACAGGGAGTGGAGTGAACTTCACCGTATTCAGAACTGCGTTCGAGGTCTGCTTGCTTGTGAACATTCAATAACTGATCCGGGGGTGCTATCTAGTGATCGAGTACAGTAACAGCGTACTTCCAATTTGCAGGTCTATAGACGCGGGCATCTACATCTGCAGAAAGGGGTTAAGGGGCCAGTCACAATTTTCAACGTCACGGGGGTGGGATCTGTGAACACTCCTTACATTGTCTGTGTGGTGCGCAGACATAGACTGTTTAAAAATATGGACGCAGCACTCGGGTCTGAAAACTGAGGCCAATGCGGAAATCTCCAAACTTTGCATTCTATTTAATAGCCAGCAGATGACGACATTGGTGGTGGCAGAAAGAAATTCAATCCTATAGAAGTCCCTGAGAAAATGACCCTACTTTTCCACCTGATTTATTATTTAAGCAATGATTTTCCACATCACTTTGTTTCTATCACAAGTTTCAAGTCTCCTTGGATATATCATGATGTTCATTTTTGTAAATTATGGTCCCAAGTAGACTAGAATAAAGGATAAAGCCAGAATATGCTTTAGGGGCGTGGCTATCCTCTGGTCCAGCGGCGGTTTTAGAACCGGTAATTGGGGGGGGGGGGCACCGTCCCTTTATGACAGTTAGTCCTGGCGAGTTCTCAATCATTTTCCTTCACTGACTCCAATTATCGTAATTGGCAACTGAAAACCTTTTTCTCTCCATATGCGATGGAACAGCAATATCTGACTAATTGTCATAAAGGGACGTGTCTGTGCCCCCAGTTCCCAGTTCTAGACCCACCACTTCTCTGGTCCTTGTTTGATACAGTCAGATCCACTCGTAGATACTGATACTGCAGACCACCATACTCTTCTTTGTAGGCTAGAAAAATTATTTGGTATTTCTGGACTTGCCCTTTCATGGTTTAAGTCTTCTTCTCTTATCCCAATTGGCTGTAACCGTACTGCGTAATGCTGCCCTCCACAGTTCATAACAAGACAATATCCAAATCTTGTCAAAATTCGCTCTCACACTCATACCTATGGGCTATTTAGTGTCTCCAATTAACCTAACATGCGTGTCTTTGGACTGAGGGAGAAAACTGGAGTACCAGGAGAAAATCCACGCGAACATGGGGAGAACATGCAAACTCGACACAGAAAGGCCCCAGGCCGGAATCAAACCCACAACCTTCTTGCTGTAAGACAACAGTGCTAACCACTGTGCCACCCCTTTAACTCATAAACTTTACGGTTTAAGTCTTATTTGTTAATCTTATTTCAAGATTAACTTTTGAATACCTCAAGGATCTTTTCTCTATACATGCTTCCCCTTGGAAATATCTTAAGTAGACATGATGGTAAATACCATTGTTATGCAGACAACATGCAGCTCTATATATCCTTTAAGCCGAGTGAAAATGATCAGATAACTAGATTAGAGACGTGTCTTAACTCTCCTCCAGTGTTCGTTGCTACCCCCCTTGTTTCAGTGTTGGCGCTCTAATGTGACCGGTCTGTTTTAACTGCTCTTATATCGACACAAAAGCCGTAAATCATCTCGGAATTTTGTTTAAAACTTATTCAGCTCTGAAATCGTGTCTTTCACTAATGTTTAACATGAGTAATTGCAGTGATTACACAAAGAACAGACACTAAACATGCATAAAAAACATAAAAAACAAACATGCAAACAAGCAAGTAAATTCAAAACAGAGACCATATGAACACAATCTCAACATATATAGTCCTGTGTGCAAACACGCGCATGTGCGTGTGTGTGAGAGTGTTTACACGAGTGGCAGTGTACAACCACCTTGGGGTGAGCCTTGCAAACACAGTCATGACATTTGTGACATGTTTGGTTTTATTGTCTCTCGGGGCACAAAGATGGCGCCTCTTCCCCTTGTCCTTGTTGGAGGGAGGTGGCTGCGAGTGCATCCGGGCGAGCGGCTGGGCGAGCAGACGGGCGAGCGGTTGGGCGAGCAGAGGGGCGAGCAGCTGGGCGAGCGGCTGGGTAAGCGCTCACTCAGTTGCTGACTCATTGCGTTGACAGAGTAAAATGGGAGCAGGGCACAAAGAAAGTTCTATATTTGTGCTTCGTAGGAAGACATGATACATTGTTCAGTGTTGAGGGTGTGGTACGTTGGCACAAAGCATGAGAAAGTGGCAGATTCCCATAACCACCTTCAGTTTATTTGGAAGGTGTGTTTCACCTGGGGTGGCCGGATGGGTGAGGGTGGGGCACACAAAGCATGAGAAAGTGACAGGTTCCAATAAGTCGGTTGACGAGTCAAACGACTCATCGTGACTTTCAAGATGGAGACGACTGGAAACTACCTCAAGGTACTGTCTGCATAAATAGTCTTTTTTAATAAACTACCGGTGCATTTTCAAAGTTCTCAGTGCCTCGTTTTAAATGTTAGGGCCCTCGGAATTCTACCAATAAAGTGTGGAGCTACTTTGAGCCTTGTTAATGATGAAAAAAATAGCGATTTCATTGCATGGCTATGCCCAATTCACTACTATTGTAAGCCAGTTGGGAGCTTCAGCTAAAAAGCCATTTGTTTCGAAATGTTGTGTGCATACGGAGGCGGGGTATTCGACAAAGGTTAGTACCCGTTACTAACCTTGGAGTGACCCTTGATTCAGAGCTCTCTTTCCAGGCTCACATCAACAATATTATTCAAGTGGCTTTTTTCTGTCTTAGAAACATATCTAAACTCTGAAAATGTTGTCCCTTCAGCACGCTGAAAAAATGATTCACGCATGTGTGTCCTCTCGGCTGGACTACTGTAATGTCTTAACGTCTGGTTGCACTAGCTATGCCCTGAAAAATCTTCAATTAGTGCAGAATGCTGCGGCTAGGGTTCTGACTGGGAGTAAGAAATATGATCACATTAGCCCAGTGCTCAAAAATCTTCACTGGCTGCCAGTCAAATTTAGAATTGAATACAAAATACTACTACTAACTTACAAAACTTTAAATGACTTGGCTCCAGAATATCTTTGCAGTCTTCTCATTCCTTACTCCCCACCAAGATTACTTCGTTCAGGTGCTGAATACTTGAAAATTCCAAAAATATCCAGTTACAATTGGAGGCTGAGATTCCCTTACAAAGCGCCAATTTAATGGAACAATCTCCCGAGACAAATTCGGGCCTCAGATACACTCTGTCTTCAAGAGTAGGCTGAAAACTTACCTTTTTAGTCAAGCCTATGATTAGTTAATGATTAGTTATATGCATAAATATTTATTTGGTTCTGGCTGTAACGACTACAACCTAGTTTTGAGGTAGGTTTACATGATGTTGGAAGTCAGTGTTAAGTAAATCCATGTGGAACCGGTGGCGCTGAGCATGCATTAATGGTGCCAGTAGGGCTTGCTACAGCCCTAGTCACCGGGGAGGTCCATATGGTACTAGTGTTTAGAAAATCAAAAGTGATCTTGCAGCCTGGTGTAAGTGTTGAGCCTCTGTGCTGCAGGAAGTGGATGGAGGGGTGTTGACTGTTTCCTGACCAATTGTTCCTAAATTCTTACTTGGCACACGACACAGAACGGTTTTTTATTAATATGCAGTAGCTTTATCCAGTGCCTCAACCGTTTTTACTCTCTCTTTCTGAGGATCTTTTCCTCCACAACCCTGAGTCCTGGACCATCCGAGCCCTGTCCCTCACCATGAGCGCTGGCTGCTGCTGTCCTGATCTGGTCCTGATCCAATTCTTCTCCATCCTCAGCATGCCACTTCCTGGAGCTACAGACGCCACTGTTTAGATGGACTTTAAATGAACTCTATTACCATTGTACTCTTTTATTACTTTATTTTATTATTAATTAGCTAGCCCGCGGAGGATGGGCTCCCCCACTATAGCCGGGTTCCTCCTGAGATTTCTTCCCACTGGGGAGTTTTTCCCCCCCCTCATTTGCTGTAGTGGGGAATAGGCTGGGCATCTGCCCTTTCATTTACTGAATCTCTCACTGTAAAGAGTCCTTGTGACAGTCTATCTCTGAAAAGAGCTATACAATTAAATTGAATGGAATTACATTTAAAAAAGAGGAAATATTGAGGTAAAACTGAATATTTTTATGGTACATTTTTTGGGGGAGCAGGATCTGAAAAAATGTACTCTGTACACTTGTGAAAATGTTGAGAATTGTGAACAACACCAAAAAGAAGGGTTAATTTTCAGATGAAAATTGAATAAAATGACCCAACTTTTTTTAATGAAGGTTTGCTGGTTCCATAATGAAATTGACTTTGGTGGCATTGCACATCAAGAGGTTTCCAAAACTATAAGTGTCATCAAAATGGAAGGATACCCACATCCTGAAAAAAGGGGCCGGAAAAGGGTCACCCCCCCCCCCCAGTAAAATAAGGGCCAATATTAGCAAAGCACTATAAATGCTACAGAATATTAATTGGTGGCGATAGAAAGCTCTTGACCATTACCAGGGGCGGATTTAGCAATTTAGGGGCCCTAGGCAAACAGAAGCACGGGGCCCTTCACCTTTTTCAAATCTCATTTAACAAACTAAAAACAAACAAACAAATATCTCACTCCTAGTTTTTAAAATTCTTTTTTTAAAATAGGCTACAGACAGCACTAAAACACAGTGAAGTAACTACGGTAAGTCTTATTTACTGTTTCATCAAAGTAATACAAATAGATGCATAGCAACATTTTAATTTCTGAACCATTATGACTTGATTACGCCACCTTTCCCCTTCCCCCTTCCCCCATCACCCATCATTAACCCCATTCACCAGAGCCCGCTGCGATTTGCAATTCCAGAAGAGGAAGCACGTTCTTCTGACCGTTAGATTTGATCATTTCTCTTCCCAGAAGTGCTTCTGCCTCTTCCTATTGGCCCATGCCTGTTCCAAATGTCTCTTTGTTCTCCACAAATATGCAAATCGCACCGGGCTCAGATATCGCCCGACAAGAAATCGGTTGTTACAGCGGTGTGACTGGTATTTGTAACGAGGGATCACACAAACATTCTGAAGGAGTTTTAGCGCGTGAAAAATGTGCCAGAGCCGCTGAAAACAGCCGGGAAGCCGGGAAGAACCGTCAATATCGATATGGATATGTTCCCAGGGTCCTAACGTTAGTCTCGAACGGCTACTACAACCAAGATAAATCAGAGAAGAAAAAGAGATGAAGCTCTCTAGTCATCATTACCCCTATGTAAATACCTGCGGTCAGGCCAGCCTCCACACCGAGAACACATTCAAACTAGCCCCCACAACCTGCCTGAATTATCCCACTTAGCCCCTTAAGAACTACGGCCTGATACTGGGGGCGGTTATTGCGCATTATAAATACAGCATGTTTCCAAATCCTGACATTCTCAAGCGGCATATCCACATTTCGCGAAGAAACTCAGCCAAAAGCTCATGTATTTTTACCTCAATCGAACACAATTAAAGCACCAAGCAAGTAAATAAGCATGCAGCAAAACATAGGATAATATCATATCAGGGCTGAATCGCCAGAATTTCTGCTGAATTCGTGCTATACATAAAAACGAAACCTCAAATAAAGAGGAAAGTCCACAGAATGCAAAAATATGAGCCCTTTCATTTTAAACCGACACCACGTTCAAAAAACAGCAGGCATAAACTATACAGTCTACAGAGATGAGCAGAAAAAAAATCTTACCTTTGATATTTTGCAAAAATAGGCGTGCAATGCACGGAATACCTCTCAGCCCCATGTCGAAGTTTTTGGAGACGCCCGCCCAACCGCACGAAGGATAGCAATACCCCGTCAGCCTTGAGGGCTAAGGGGTAATAAAAAAACTGCTCGAGGGTAAATCTGCTCTTGCTAGTGTTAGCCCAATGTGTTCCTGTTATAACGAAACTAGATCTGCTGGGATCCTAGCATGTTCTTTCCCAGGGCGTTGCTTCAAATATCTCAGCTCCGTAGCTTTCAGCTTCCTTGCAATGTATTTTCCTGTCTGCCATCGGCTTGTGATGCTGTCAGGAAGACTATGCCGGTAGGAATTGGATTGTATGAGTCCTGCGCTGTGTTCCAATCCGAAAAAATGCTTGCTTCATCGCGTTCACTCTTCCTCCAATCGAGGGGGGAATCCCCAAAAAATCCCAGAGGTAAGATGGCTGCCACTTGTAGGGTCGTTCCAATCCAGTTTTGCGGAGGGAAGGGTGCATTTTCATTTGCTCAAGCCCTCGATTATCCTCCCTCAAACGAAGCCAACAACGAGTGTGGAGATTTTCCGACAGGGGAGGAGGAATATGGAGGTTGATGAGGGTGAAGGGGGAAAAAGAAAAGGAGAAAGGGCTATGAAAATGAAACCGATGATTGTTCATTTGTCGTTGGAATGAAAGCGGCGGGCGTTACGTGGGAAACTAACCTAAACTAAACTAAACTAACTAACTGTTTAGTGATCATCATTTTGTGGGGCGACATATAAAAAGTGAAATAGGTGAAGTAAAGGCAGTTAGAGTGTGCAAAGTGTCTGTGCTGTTGGAGTTCAAAAAAGAGTTGCCAGATCGAATATTAATTGATTATGTCAGCTATAGGGTGAGGGCCTTTGAAAGGATGCCACTGTGGTGTTATTTTTGTCAAGATTAAGGGCACGTTGCATCCGTATGCAGGGCAAGTGCTTCTGAATGCCGGCGGTGTGGAAAATATGGGTGCAAGGAGGGTGAATGCAAGCTTGGAATAGAACAAGCTTTGTGTCTTGTTAAATGCGCATTGATAAATGCGCGATCGGTGTCAAATAAGTCATTTATCTTGAACGACTTGTTATTTCACAGAGTTTAGACTTTCTATTTGTAACCGAAACTTGGCTGACCGTCGGCGACTCCAGCCCTCTGTGTGAACTCTCTCCTCCTAATTGTGGCTTTTTTAATTCCCCAAGGGCTAGCGGGAAAGGTGGTGGCTTGGCCACAGTTTTCAAAAGGCAGTACAAATGCAGGCAGCTGTCAGTCGATCAGTTCTCTAGTTTTGAAGCGCAAGTGATTGCAGTTGATTTAACAAGCCCTTTACTTGTTGCTTTAGTTTATAGACCACCCAAATTCAATAAGAATTTTATCCAAGAATTCTCTGATTTCCTTTCTTTTATTGTACCTCGTTATGATAAGGTTTTAATCATGGGGGATTTTAACATTCACGTTTGCTGTAAATCAAAGCCTCTGGTGAAAGACTTTTTGAATCTTGTTGAATCTTTTAATTTAACACAGTCTGTATTGGTCCCCACTCATGAACATGGCCATACTCTTGATCTGGTGTTCTCATTAGGTTTTCCTGTTGACAATGTTATGGTTGTTGATGCTGCTATTTCTGATCACAAACCTGTTCTGTTTGACTCCATCTTATCTTGCCCTGTTCTGCACGTTTCCAGCTGTTTTTATTTCACTCGCTCCATCAATTCTTCTACGGCTAAGCTCTTTTCCGACATGTACCTTGATATACATGATGACCATAAAATTACTACCTCTCCTTGTACAACCTCCGATGAGCTTGCTGGCCAGTTTAACACATTATGTGCTAATATTCTGACTAAGGTTGCTCCTCTGAAACCTAGGAAACCTAAACCTCAAACTCAGCCTTGGCTAAACAGCACTACTCGCGCACTCAGGCAGGAGTGCAGAAAACTAGAACGCAAATGGAAAAAAGACAAGCTTCAAGTTTCCTACCAAATTTTAATTAACAGTTTAAAATCATACCAGTATGCTGTTAAAGCAGCTAAAATTAGCTATTTCTCGGATATTATTTCTAGGAACTCACATAGGCCAAAAGTGCTGTTTAGTACACTAAATAAACTCACCAATCCCTCTTCACCTATTTTTGCGGATGCAACTTCCAACACTTGCAATGTCTTTTTAAAGTTTTTCACAGACAAGATCCATCAAATACGTTCTCAGATCTCTCCCTCTGGTGATGACCCATCTGCATTAACTGCCCCATCCTGCTCTTTCAGCCAGTTCCAGCCCATCTCTCTTTCTCAGCTCAGTGACATCATTTCAAACATGCATCCCACGAACTGCACTCTGGATATCTTGCCTTCTCGTCTTCTCAAAGAGCTACTGCCTATCATTGGGCCAAGCATTATGGCTATAATAAACACTAGTCTGCAGCATGGGTCAGTTCCGCTCAGTTTCAAACAAGCTGTGGTCCAGCCGCTCTTGAAAAAACCTAATCTCGACACCACAGTTCTAAATAATTTTAGACCTGTATCTAAGTTGTCATTCCTGTCAAAAATTTTGGAGAAGGTTGTCTTTTACCAGCTTTCTTCATATCTTAATCAACATGAAATCACTGACAAGTTTCAGTCTGGTTTCAGGTCTTTTCACAGTACTGAGTCAGCACTTTTGAAAGTGTCTAATGATCTGTTATTATCTCTCGATTCAGGGTCCTGTGTTGTGCTCGTATTACTGGACCTCTCTGCGGCCTTTGATACCATCGACCATGGCATTTTGTTGGACCGCCTTAAATTTAGTGTTGGTATTCAGGGCAATGCACATGATTGGTTTGGCTCATATTTAAAGGACCGGTCATTTTCTGTACAAATAGGAAGTCTGTCCTCGTCCTCAGCTGCAATCACCTGTGGTGTTCCTCAAGGGTCCATTTTAGGCCCCCTCCTGTTTTCCCTTTATATGCTCCCACTGGGCTCTGTTTTCCAGAAACACAAGGTTTCGTACCATTGTTACGCTGATGATACTCAGCTGTACCTTTCCCTAAGACCTGATCAAACCTCCTGCTTGCGGCCCTTAGTCAATTGTTTAAATGATGTCAAAACTTGGATGAACAACAATTTTCTTCAATTAAATGAGAGAAAAACAGAAGTTATTATTTTTGGGCCCCCTGGCTTGTCTGAAATCACTAAAGGAAAACTTGGTCCCCTCTCTGTCAACACACACTCTGTAATAAAAAATCTCGGTGTCTTCTTTGATTCTTCTCTCAATTTTGAGAATCAAATTAGTGCAGTGGTTAAGAGCAGCTTTTTTCAACTCAGACGTATTTCTAAATTAAAACCTCTGCTCTCCCAAGCAGACCTGGAGACTGTTATCCATGCTTTTATCACATGTCGGTTGGATTATTGTAATTCTCTATACTTGGGTATCTCACAGTCCTGCCTCTCCCGACTTCAGTTAGTTCAGAACGCTGCAGCTCGCCTCTTAACTGGGTCGAGAAAGAGGGACCACATCTCCCCTGTCTTGGCAGCCCTGCATTGGCTACAGTTAAATTTCGTGTTGATTTCAAAGTTTTATTATTTGTTTTTAAAGCTCTCCATGGCTTGGCTCCAGGGTATATATCAGATCTTGTCTCGCCCTACTCCACTGCACGGTCCCTAAGATCATCCAATAAACTGCTCTTGTCGGTTCCTCGGTCAAACCTGAAAACCAAAGGTGACCGCGACTGAAAAGGCTCCTCAACTGTGGAATAGACTACCTCTAGACATCAGGTCCTCACCTTCTCTTGCCATTTTTAAATCGCGTCTGAAAACTTATTTTTATTCTCTTTCTTTTTAATCCGCTTGTTTATCTGTCTTTGTCATGTCAAGTTTTTTTTTTTTTTTTTTTTTTTAATTGTACCATTTTCCTGTGGCAGTTCTATGCTTGTCTTTTGACTGTCCCTTTAATTGTGTGCATTTTTATCTTTATTTATTAATTTATCTGCTTCTGTCTGTTTTATATGTGTATTCTTTTATGTTGACTTCGTTTAACTGTTTATTGATTTTATAATTGTTTTAGTTTTCCCATTTTATATATTTTTTTTTTTTTTTGCCAATTGCCACTGTACAGCACTTTGGTTCAACTTCTGTTGTTTTAAATGTGCTTTATAAATAAACTTGACTTGACTTGACTTCACTGCGGAGGAAATCATGAAGCTGGCAGTAGGCAATGTGAGCGGAGGAAATTTGAGTGTGAGGTGGAACGGGTGGGGACAAGAAAGAAGTTGTCGTATGCTGAGGCCGCAAAGAAAGTTGAGGTAGAACAGGGTATAGGGAATGAAGAGCTAAGTATTTCAAAGGCTGGGCCAGAAGAACTAAGAACTGATGGAGATAGTGTTACTGTAGACAAAAGGGGGGTTTTGGCATTTGTGGCGATGGTCATCAATTGTGCTAGCGAACTAGAGTCTAAGACGGATAGGATCAAAATGGTGGTACATGCAGGTAGGGAGTTTCTTGGGGTTACAGACATCAGGGGAGAAGACATCCAGGAGATTTTGGAAAAAGGGATTGATGGGAGGGGGAGTCAGACGCGGAGTGACTAACTGCAGATAGTTTTTTTTTTTTTAATTTTTAAAGTTTTTTTTTCTAATGCGCCTAATTTTGAAAATGACTGGTGGAGGGCAGTAATACGTCTTAGGGCGTCTAAACCATTGACTGTATAAAACATGGACGTAGCTTCCGTGACGTCACCCATAGGTTTCTGAATATCCATTTTGAAGCAAATTTGGTACACTCCATCTGCAGTGGGTAACTCCCCCTACCCACTGCAAGCTTCGTACGCTTTCATAATAATGGCCACTATGTGGCAACCGCAAGTCGACGACAACTGAGGACCAATCAGCGCCGAGCTTACAAATGCGTCGCCAGCAGCAGACGGAATGGCGGAAACCACGTGTAAATAGTAAACAATCCGCGATGATCATGGCAGAAAATACTCCCAAAAAATGGTTTACCGTTGTGCCGAAGGGCTTTCATGCTTGTGCGTGGTATGTCAGTGCGATATAAGATTAGGAACCACGTGGGTCGCCCGGAGCCAATGACAAACGATGTGTTAGATTCTCAGCATAAAGCAGAATGAGTGCGCGGATTGGATGGTTGTGATCATGTGACCTAGTGGCCATTTTTATGAAAGAGAACGAAGGCTTGCAATGGGTAGGGGGAGTTACAGTCTTCTGTGAGAGACCCTTAGCCACGCCCACAAATGCCGATTCCACTTCCCTGTACAATCATGGCGGCCAGTACGATGTCACGCAGAGCGTCTCTGTTACAACTCCCGCCTGATCTCTCAGTTGCCTTCTTGAGAAGCACTGATATTTCTATGAAATGAAAACAGAAAGGGTTTAAATATTTCAGCAAAGGCTTTTTCAGTGATGTCTCCGTTCATGTTTCGGACAGTATTTCGCGAGTCAGTTCGAAGTGCTGCCGCAGCCAACGGAAAAGTGAGGAGCCACACTCGATGCATTTGGAAATATCATCGCCGGAGATTTCAGACGCTCCCTGCACTTGTCAAGCTGGGTAAGTATAATCACAAGGTATTCAAATCTATTTTATTACTATTTCAAGAAAAACAGGAACTCTGGAATCTGTATCAATAATTATACGATGAAGAGTAACCCGTTTTTGGTCAGTTTACTAAATTCTCGATCAGGGCCCCAATGAAGACTGACGTTTGCCGGCACAAGCATTTTAACCCGTTGCCACTCCAACGGCCCGTATTCGAGCCGTCAGGGAAGTTAAAAACATACTACGTCATTTACACAGCTCGTATGCAACTGAGATACTCATGCCACATATCGTCAGAAAGCTAAGGTTCTTGAGGTTCGAATGATGCCAACCATTTCAAAGTATAATCATCACAGCAGCTTTAATCAACGCCTATGTCAGACCACAAACAAACGAACAGTTACAAAACTGATGTAACTCACCAATGAAGCCTCCTAGTACTCCTCCAGTCCAACATATCCCCTCAAACATGGTCTTGTTACATCGACGAAGTTCCAGTAAATCCAACCAAGTAAAGTTTTTAGTCCAAAACACACTATTATACCGGTAAAAATCCATGAACAGCTGCTGCATCGTTTGAAATGAGTCGGTGGTAATCCACAAAGTTTGCTGTATTAGTAGTCGTTGCCCCGGTGCACAATGTAAACAGTACAAAGCCCTTGGCGTCAAAATGGAGTCTGCACTCTAACCTTTTGATTGACACCTCACTCTACCAGTTACGAGCTTCTCTGCCCTGTCTACAGCCTGCAATAGCCAATGAGTGCCTGAGTTGAAACGAAGCTCATGCCTCCTTTTTTTGCGTGTAGCCTGAGCAACCAGCAACCAATCGAGACGACGATTGCTGCATTGTAAAGCCAACGAAATTCTGGAAATGCCGATATATATGTTGTTGGGGTGGCTACAAAGCTGACGCTGGCTATCACTTGTGTAAGAGAAAGTACAGAATATGGCTCAGCTGTGTGTAATGCGTGCTGCGCGTTCCGCAAAACAGAGCGAGGCAGAGAGATTTCCAGCGAATGTTTGATGGTTGTTTACGGAGTTTGAAAAAAAAATTGCGAAAAGGTTGCGAAAAAAATCATTTTCAGTTCAGAAGCTGCAGAGCTGTGCACTCTGCGTGCAAGTGATAACTCAGGGGAAGAAATATCTGACCAACACCGTGATGGCTCTGTAGCGGAGGAAATGTTTCTCAGGGGAGATGACATTACTCTTGACAAGTAGGCATCATATTATAACTTATATTTCATTATATAATAATATTACGTTTATATTTCATTATTATTATTATAACATTACATTACGTATTATTTGCATCTGTCACGGAAGGTGGAAGGACGTCATGTTTTCACCGGTGATTCTGTTTGTCTGTTATTCTGTGTGAAGGATTACGGAAAAAGGATATTATAATATTATGCTGATATTATTATGATTATATTATTACCATATTACGCATTATTACCTCCGTCACCCAAGGAGGAAGGAAGTTATTTTTTCGCCGGCGTTGGTTGTTGTGGGAATTTTCATTTTCATCCCCGTAAGAAATCAGAGTGAGACTAAGTAAGTAAATAGGATCCATTTTACTATGTGCCACATAGGGTCTTCGTTACAGGCAAGAACAAAGACAAAGGAATCTTTCCTTTGCTTTGGATATATGTAAAAGCACAAAGTCAGAATCTCCTCCCCTTGGGGTTTATATGCACAAGTTTGAGTTTATGCCTCAGTAACCTTTTAAGTTTTTACATTTTTTATTTATCATATATTGTAAATATTTTGCTATGCATGTTCATTCCAGTGTCAAGGTGTCAGGGTAGTAATGTGCTTTGAGAATTGTCGAGCATGGAGTTTAGCTCATTACAAGAAAACAGTATTATTGTACTTCCATAATTAGAAATAAAGTATAATCCTTTCTCATTTTATCTTTTCAGGGTGGTTAGAACCTGTTCTCATGTTGTTGGCCTTGTAATCGCCCTTCAACAGTGGCAGTTGATGGGGTTTACGGAGGTTCCGGCCGAACTGAGTTGCACATCACTGCCACAACAGTGGAGTGTACCACGCGGACGCAAGATCGAGCCTGTCGCTGTGCCCCATCTTAACGTTTGTCAACCCGAAACCTGACAGGAAGAGACGGCCAATAAGGAACACGCTGACAGACTGCAGGTATTATCATGTTTTATTAATGAATAGATACATTTTATCGCAGTAAAAAATGAATATAATACACCCTATATATAATACACAATAAGTCAGAAATTCTATAAATGGTTGTTCTGTAAAAATAATTTGGCGGAGGTCATTTTCAAACTCAAAGTCAATAACATGGTGTGCAGAGGCCCCACACCTAATCAAGTGAACCTAAGTTGCCTAACCCTTATAGCCTCAGAAAAGTTGTCCCCTTTAACCCGGATGGACGGAACTCATTTCTATACCCTCAGCAACTGCAAGGGATAATTAAGAATTATTTGATATTTTACATCAAAGGGTAAGAAACTTCTTCATAAAACAGTGATAAAAATGTCTTTGGTTTGAAATTTTACTATCAGTTTTGGTACTTATAGAAATTACTGAAAAATTCCATTTAAAAGAGAACGCAAAACCCTAAATGTAGCCAGCATATGTGGGCTCATCAATACTAACACAGCTGGGCGTCTGGCTCGAAGGCTCCGTGGATATTTCATCCGCTGCCGGGCTTATCTCATTTTAGCTAACGATACCACTGCAACGCGCAACATTATTTTATCGCGTCGTGAAATTAATGTTAATTTCGGGAGGAAAGCCTTTACTCCTATTGACACTGAATAGGCTATAGCCGAACTTGGCTAGTTAGTACCACTTTTTCGTTGCCGTCTGGCTTAAATGTTGCGTTAATGTGGTTAGCTAGTTTGTGAATGATGGATGTAATGTAAACAGCTCAGAGTTTAAATCGGGAGATTTAGGACAAATAGAGAAAAGGACTGTATTTCACTTTAACTAAATTAATAAAGCCTATAACACCAAATATGACTGTAATCTGGATTAGATAATAAACTAATGTTGTAAAAGACACCGGCGTACCTCTATGTATATTCGCATATGTGATGGTAGATACAACTTAGTAAATGTAAATAACTGGAGAATAACATTGGGTAACAGTTAACACAATTATAATTCTCAGTTTAGAAGTCAATGAAAAGCAATACAATATTTCCCAAATAAATGTCCACAGTGTGTATTCCTAACTAACTAGCTAAATAACAGAAGTCCCGAACTAACTGACTAGCGGTACCGTATTGAGAGATGGGGTCGTAGGAGCTCTGCTGACGAGTCCCACGCAGTTCAACGACGTCCGTCTCCACAATGTCCGGTGGCGACGTGAGGGAGAGAGAGGGAAACGACAAGGAGAAAGAACGATACTGCCTCCCGGAGGCTGCCGATGAAAGCAGCGGTGGTGTCCGACGAACAGACCAGCTCACTCGGCCCGGTCCCCTGGTAGCAGTCCACGATGCCAAGTAGCCAGCTAGCTAACTGAAACTCTCACTCCTCACGCTGGCCGATGCCAGACGGGTCCTCCACTCAAATACGACAGTCTACCGTCCACAGACGGGATCTTGAACCAACACAGAGTTAGATCAACTAACTATTACTAAGACAAGACACTCAAAATGCCCCACTGGTCCACAGACGAACCGAGGCAGCTACCGCTCTGCCGCTTGAAGAAAACAATCTCGCGCACACTGTGAAAACTAGTCTCTCACCGCACAACTGTGTGAGTGCACGTGAACCAATCAGATCAGAGCAACATAAATCTTTATTTATTTATTTATTAATTTGTAAGTGCATTACAATCATTACACAATTTTTTTAAAATACAATTTCTCTTACAAAAGTTAAAAGATGTAATAACAATAATGTGTCACAGAATTTTAAGATGGAGTTTAGATATACAGTACAAGAAATTTCACGAATGAAAGCAAAATAAAATTAAACAAATAAATAAATCAATCAATCAGATAAGATGAACAACTTTTGGGTCTGCTAAATAAATGGAGCAAAATTAAACATTCTAAATAATTTAACAGTTTTTGCCAATTTAATGTTTCTAAGTTTTAAGCTTTCAATTGTATTTAAGTAAGTGTTTAAATCACAGACTTTAAAAATATAAAAGGAAGGTGTTCTTTGAAGCCATATCATTTTATGTATGTAATATTAGCCAAGATATTAATCAGGTTAATAATGTACATTTCTTCTGCAGAAAAGTTGGGTTTGTTAAAAAACAGTAGTATATGAATCTTAGTTAATGTAACAATTTTGTCAAATCTATTTGAAAGGAACCTCTGTAAATCAAACCAAAACAATGTAGCATGAAAACATTCTACAAACACATGTTCAATGGTTTCTCCTTCACAGCCACAGAATGTGCACATGTTACTGACAGCAGAAAAGTATTTACAGATATTAGCTTTATCACGGTAGTATCTGTGTACAGTTTCAAACAGAAATTCTTTAATTCTATTAGGGATTATAAACTTATGAGGTAATAGAAACACAGTGTTCCATTGTTTTCTATTTAAATACAGCTATTTATATTTACATACAGGAGTATCAATATCAACATGAAGATTTCTAACAAAAATGTTGGAGCACTTTTTATCAAATATAGAGACTCCATTAATCGTAAGAGGTCAAGTATTCAATGATATGCCACCAACATTTACACTTTGTGCTAAATGGATTAAATTATTTGGTATACCCTTGATCACCATAGCAAACTCTCGTTGGGAAATATAACAGTTGGGTCTACATTTGTCCAAGAAATCCTCATCTGTGCACAAATCCCTATTCGCATTCAGAAGTTGGTTTACAGTGTTTATATTGTTCACAAACCAATTATGTATAAACAGTGTTTTGTTTCTGTTTGAAATATAAGTGTTGTTCCACAGAATGCAATTGTGTGGGGAGAAATTATGTTTAAAAAGGAGAGCCCAACACAATAAGATTTGTTGATGAAAATTGGCTAATTTCATAGGGAGTTTTCCAACATTGTAAGGGCATCATAATAAAAAATTCAAGCCACCAACTTTATTGAAAAAATACTTAGGGAAAATATTCCACATAGAGTTAGGATTCTTCAAATATTGTTTAATCCAATTGATTTTTAAGATTTCATTGAGGATGGAAAAAGTCAATACATTTAGACCGCCTTCAGCCACAGGGTTGAAGAGAACTGACTTTTTAATTTTGTGAGGTTAATTTTTCCATATAAATTTAAAAAGGATTCTATCCATTTGAGAGCATATAGATTTGGAGACATCTAGAGATGAGAACAAGTAAGATGCTCTTGATATCCCTTCTGCCTTGCTTAACAACACTCTACCATGTATAGATAGATCCCTAGCTAGCCATCCATTAATTTTTTTTTTAAATTTTGTCAATAACAGGAAGAATATTGTTGTCCCTAACTTCTTTGGGCTCTTTGGAAATTTTAATTCCTAGATAGGTTACAGTGTCTTTAACAGGAATGCCACTAATTTCATTCATATCAATATTACTTAGAGGTAAAATTTCACATTTTTTCAAATGAAGTTTTAATCCAGAAATTTCTGAAAATTTAGAAATAACAGAGAGAGCCAAAGGAATTTCACTACTACTACTTAAAAATAGAGTGGTATCATCTGCTAATTGAGATATTTTGATTTCTTTGCCAAAAACATTAATTCCTTTAAAAGAATTCTGAAGGATTAACCCCTTTCTGCAGATGTAGACGCTTGCGTCTATAGATATGCAAATTTAAGCACTTAGTTACAGTACTCGACCACGAGATGGCACCCCGGGATCAACTATTGAATATCTACAAGCAGGCAGAGCTGAAACGCGATTTAGTGTATGGATAAGTTCCCTCCAATCCATGTTTTTCAGGAGTAGCATGAATTAAACTCCTCAGCTAAGCCTGATGTGCAAACTGGTCAATATCCTTGCCCATAGCACCAATCCAGTAGTTTTATCACTTGCGACAGAAAAAAACTTAGTACTCTGTAGCAACCATTTTACCTGCAGTGAGCCAACAGTATTCAAATTAGTGGTTAAAATATGTTTTGTGGAGCAAAAAATCTGACTTAGTATTGACTCTCTTACATTCTACTGTCAATTACAGTCATCACACACAAAATATGCGTAGTTCCCTCCCGTGGATTAACGCGTATATTCCTCCATTGACAAATTCAGCGCTCCCTTCTATCCATCCAAGTCCTGGTGTCGATAGCCAGTCACTCAAGTATATACTCAGATGCATCTGCGTAACTCTACAGTTATATTTCACGCCCTCGTGAAGCTTCCCCGGCAACGATGTATTCATAGACTCGTTTCTTATCCAATTCCCGAGTGTTTAAACTTTCCTCAATAACTGAAATACATTGATCGGACAATAAGAATAGGATAGGCTACAAAGCCAAGCGTAAAAGTAAGGTCGGTTGTATTCTTCGAATGTTGGCCACGGTTGCGCAGCTGAAAATGATGCGATATCAAAGAAGCAAAGACATCCGAAACAGGTGTTGTGCCGTAGAATGCACCCCAGCCGCAGATTGCACCCCTTTCGCGGGAGCGCGCTTACGTCATTCCAATACAAAAATGACCCAGGTCGCTTTTATTTCGCAGAGAGTAACACCGTTTCACGTGTTAAATCCTTCACAAGGATTCACCACTTTAATTCTGCAACCAATCACAGTGCTAAAAAGTCCGAATGACAGTATCATATATTTAATTTTTGCGAAGGAGGTTACTGAAATTAAATAACAAATGGTATGGCTTCGCGACATAATATCCTAAAGCCATGTGATACGCGTGATAAAGAAAGCACAATGATCTTATATCTAGCCTTTGTATTTCACGACATCGGTTTTTTGGAAATATATAGCTATACAGCCAGACTAATTACAAAATGAAGTTCTGATAATATGAGCAAGTAGCGTTTCGCGGCTAAATTGCATTACAATAATGTAGGTTGAAAGGCATTGGCGTGTTGCGCCGCAGAATGCACCCCTGCCCCAGATTGCACGGGATACCCATATATGCTCACCACCACATCAGATGTTCTACTTTTAGAGAAGTCAAATGTTTGTGTCAGGTCTTAAAATTAAATTAAGTGAACGAACTAATGAATGATCAAATAAAAAAAATCAACAAAGACTTCTTTAATGAACTATTTTTACTTAAAACAGATAAACTTCTACAAATAGACCTGTATGAATTGAAAACAATATTTGCATCAAAATGCAGCTAATTCTGGGTATCAAGAATAACACTACGGAGGGTGGGCAACTCATGTTTTTGGCTTGCCGTGAATTGCACCTCCTGTCTAACTCAGACAAGGAAAGTGCTACATGCATGAAATTCATTCAGGTTGCATGTACTGTGGCCCTCTGCATACTGTTAAAAAGAATTGATGCTGGGACTAACAGAAATAAAATTCCAGGGGGGTGGATTTTACGGCAGCCCGTGTTTTTGGCTTGCCGTGAATGGCACCCCCTGTCTAAATCAGACTAGGAATGTTTTGAATGCATGGCATTTCATTGTGCTTCCAAGTTTAGGGGTCCTTTTCACAATCTTCAAAGCATGTGACTCTGGGACAAATATGGCTTCCAGGACCAAGATGAAGAACTGCTATTGGTCTGCTATGCCATTCCTGTCAGAAAAATGTATTTTGATTGTATTGTTCAAAGTGTAGGAAAAGAAAAAAATTTTATTAAAAATTGTGACGACAGTTATTTTAAAATGAATGCATAATAATGAATAATGTGTACAATTACCATTTACCAAATTTTATTGGAGTAAGGTGCCCCCGGGGGCGTCTTACCCTGAGTCCGGAGACATTGTACCCCAATAGTGGGGTAATAAGCCCCTTTTCATGATTTTCAGTTCTTTATTGAAAGAAAAAAGTTGCGACTGTACCAGTAAATCATTCACACCATATAGTAGAATTCATCATTATATGCCACGTGATAATTTCCAACTAAATATGTAATACTCCAGCAGGGGATCTCTTTCAGTCTCAAGCCCTAAATTTTTAGAAGAAAAATTGCTGTATTCCGCAAATAAATGCGCTTTGAAATAACTTTCGGGTGAAATATTGTGTTAGCCTCATAGCATACGTTCCAAAGTTATATTTTTGCCAAATTGAGTTATCGGCTGCCTGTTTCCTCCTGTTTGCCAAAAAATGCATTACCTCCTACCCCCATTTTTTTCTCGAAACCTTAAAAAGGAGAATGAAAATTATGCAATGAGGCTACCGATATGTGATTAATCTTACACTGAGGAGAAAAAATATATGTTTGATTCCAATTGTTAAAAGTACAGACCTACCTCTGGATTACTATGTGATTGAAAATCTTGACGCCGCAGTTTTTTCTATCCCTTAGACAATTCCAGAGCTTGCAAGCGTACGATCGTTTTACAGATCACGAAGACAAAAATACAACCCAGTCAACAATTTGATGTCACAATGATGTCACAGGTGATGTCACAGGTGATAACACAGTTTTTTTTCACAGTTTTTTTTTTGTGATATCACAGTGACCTCAATTTGAAGCCTCACAAAGTTCTAAGTTGGACAACTGTGTGATATCACAGCTGTAGATCTCATTGTGATGTCACATTGTGACATCACCTAGACATCTGTGCGCAACATCACCTTCAGCTTGATTTTGGATTTTCATCTGTGCTGAAAATAGCAATGTCAAGGACTTGCCTTGACAGTATCTCGCTGATATAGTCTCTCAAGTCTCTGTTGCGCTGAAGAAGTCAATGTTTTCAGTTTGTTGGAGAAAACTAATAGAGCTTAGTCTAGCTATATCGTCAGGCGGAAAATAATTTTGGATCCAGCCTCCACTTATTTCCGGCTTTTTATTTGCCAGAACGATTTTAAAATCGCGAATGCATATGCTGCGCCTGCCCTTGCAACCCAGTGTAGATGAAAATCCAAAATCAAATGTGTAGCTTTCAGTCAAACAGTAATGATATGGCATTGTATTTTACATGTGTACATGCGCACTTATCCATGTTAAGAGGCGATTAGGATCAGTTGTGCTTGCCGGTTGTTTTGAACAATTATTTCACGTCCGCAAAACTAACTGACAAGCAAATGCCACTTAGTTGACTATATATAGCAAGTAATTATGAAATTACACCAAATTATTATTGCAAGCAGCGAAATGAAAACCACGCCTACACTTAGCTCTGAGGGACTAAGGGCCTGGCTACACATTCGCGGATTACGCCGCGTGTTCACGTCGCGTGAAAAGTCGCGAAAAACGCTCTGTGCAGACGCTGCGTAATGCGCATCGGTGAACGGTCTACACCTTGGCAGGTAGTGGGTGTACACGCTTTGTCCTCCGAGTTAGCTGGAAACTCCTACCCTAATCTGGGAAAAACCAAGTCACTCACTTTTTCATGAAGCTGAGAAAACAAAAGAACTGAAGTCCTTCAGGATAAACTTGCTGTAAAAAAAAAAATCAATAGAAAAGAGCAAATTGGTGACTGGGCACTTTATTTGATGATTAGTAACTTAGTAATTTCAAAAAATGTTCTAACCTACTTTCTACCAAAATGAGTTACTATGACTCGCACTCTGTTTTTCTTCACTTCGATAATCAAACGTTCAGTTTAAATGTCTTCTTCCTTTCGTCCCATTCTGCATGTAAATGAATGCGAACAGGTTTGTGTCTCAGAGTTTGACAGGATAATTAGCCACGTCTTTTTTTAAAAATCTGTCAGGCCTGCAGATCATCATGTGGGAGAGTTTCCTGAATTTCTATTGGCTGACTATGGAACACGCTTAATTGGACGCGTCGCGTGACACGCTCAGAAAACCCTTCGGAGGTTTCTGAAATTTCACGCGGCGGTGGCAGCGCGTTCTTTTTTCCCGTCCCGCCGATGTGTGGACCCGATCATTATAAATCAATTACCCCAATCAAAGCGTTTTAGCGCCGCGCCTCACGCGGCCGTAACACGCGGCGTAATCCGCGAATGTGTAGCCGGACCTTAAAGACGGTTTTTACTGTTAGAAGTTACTGTCGGAGAGAAAATCTCTTTTGGATAACGAAACGACAGTTACTTCAGAGAGTGCAGAAAAATTTACGGAAGTTTGTAGCAGAATTTATTGGTGTCAAGTGGAAGGACTATTGAAAGAATGTCTTAATGACTCGCGACAGCGCTCTCAGAGAACAGAACCGGTTTTCTGTCAAATTTTGCTCCCGTCAAAAAATGCTACCGTAATGCAAAGCGATCGTAAAGTCTTTGTTTTCGCCTTGATATTGCAACATGAATCAGTTTACAGTAGGAACTTAATTATTTGTTAGCTTATTATAACATAAGCAGATTATGTAACGAGTTTATATAACAAATAGCCACTATATTTTCCTTTGCCCCACATCAGCTATATTGGGCATGCGCGCGCAGAATTCTGGCCTTAAACCTTAATTAATTAATTGATTGATTGTGCCTCACCACTTGTGTTTATCCTTCGGTGACGTCACTCTACTTCATGATATGATTTTTTGATTTAATCATTTTTTATTTGGAGGGTCCCCAAAATACTGTGACACCAAAGCTTCATTTTAGGTTACAAGTTCAGTATATTCCGATATTAATGACAGTGCGAGTACAGGCCTGTTAACAACACCTGCAGTGAAGACAGTTGAACGGGGGAGTTGATCCTGAATTAGGACCGCACCGCCTGTGGTACCCAGCGCCCACTACTGTCAGTTATGCTCGAGTGGCGTTTGCGAATAGCACCTGACGAGGAGTGGGACCGCTGTCTCGGTTAGTGTAAGATCGATCTCTTTCTCACACTCAGTGTGAGAAATTTCAGTCGTACTCACTATATGGTGAGTATCGTTCCTGAACACGGGCCTGAGTGTGAGTGACTCACACACTCACACTCACTCACTCACAGTCACACATTCTCACTCTCACACTGTGATGGTCCTACCCTGCAGAAACACCCCCACCCCCCCCTGCTGTCTGCACCTCCACCTCAACGAGCCTCAGCTGCTGCTCGTTGAGGAGGAGGTGCTATTGAGAGTATAAAAGAGCTGGCAGTGCAGCTGCATTCTGGTTTCTATTCTGTGTGTGATGGAGTCCTGGCTGTAGCCGCTGCTCCCCTGGTTTTGTTTTAATTAAATCTTTATTAATATTTTTACTCAGCCTGTGCGTGTGGGTCCCTTTTTCTTGTGTTTGGGAACAGGGTCCCAGTGCCCGCCCGCTTCATGCCTTCAGGGGCAAAAACCCTAACACACACACACACACTCACTCACTCACTTACTCTCTCACTCACGCTCGCTCGCTCGCTCTCACACGCTCACACACTCACTCGCTCTACCCCTCTCCCCCTCTGTCTGTTCCTGTTCCTGTGTACAGCGTAGAGTTCCGTATTGTTTTCTGATTTGTAGTTTACAGTCAGGTGTGAGCGACCGAGCGAGCTGGCATGAAGTTTATGATGACATAACATTTTTTTTTCATCTCGACCAATCAGGTCGCTTTAAAGGTCTCACTAACTCCCACGGTCGCGTGCTCACGCCGGACTGTAAACTATAGATCACAATATACTGAACTTTACTGCGGTACGCAGACAGTACAGAGACAGTGAAGGGTAGATAGGCAGGTGTGTGTGTGTGTGTGTGCGCGCGTGTGTGTGTGTGTGTGTGCTCATTGTGTGAGCACATGGTGAAGCTTCTTGCATGTTTTGTCAATGACCGTGACTGTGGTCTGTTCGCGATTCAGTTCTGAAACACAGCGCAGCTTTTTCATCGTAGCAGCAGTTGAGAGTTCAGAAAATTATGTACATATTCCAATACTACAGTAACTCTGAAGGCCGCATGATCCCTCAATAAAGAAAAGAATATCAAGTGTGACACACCACATCGCATCGTTCACAGCATCGCATCGTGTTCATGACTTCGTCCGTCAGCTGCAGTGTCGTTGCATCGCAGCTCTGGCTGTACAAGTACATGTAGTTAGCGCTTGTGCGAGGAAAGGGGTTGGATTGATCAAAGTTACGTGTAGCCTGCAGTTACAAACGAATCAAATGGACCATGGGTGTGTCATTATAAATTTTTCGACCCAATCACGTCGGTCAAAAGGTCTCCCATAGCTGGATGGTTTGGGAATTGCAAATTCGCTCCCAGGAGTGGCCGGCCTCCCAAAATTACTCCAAGAGCGCGTTGACGACTCATCCAGGAGGTCACAAAAGAACCCAGAACAATATTTAAAGAACTGCAGACCTCACTTCCTTCAGTTAAGCCCTTAAGCCAGACGCCGCATCACTCAAAAGGACTCCTATAGCTAAAAGTTTTGGGAATTGCAAATTTGCCTCCTGGGAAGGTTCACTGCTGTTCCAGGTTTTCTCCATTTGTGGATAATGACTTTCACTGTGATTTGCCGGAGTCCCAAAGCCTCAGAAATGGCTTTGTAACTCTTTCCAGACTGAGAGATGTCAATGACTTTGTTTCTCATCTGTTCTTGAATTTCTTCAGATCACGGCACAATGTGTTGCTTTTTGAGATTTTTTTTGCCTACTTCACTTTGTCAGACAGGTTCTATTGAAGTGATTTCTAGATTCAACAGGTCTGGCAGAAATCAGCCCTGGGTGTGTCTAGTGAAACTGAACTAAAAAATGTGTTAATCACAGTTAATTCATGATTTAACAAGGGGGGGAATTACTTTTTCACATCAGGCCAGGAAGGTTTGGATAGCCCTTTCCCCTTAATAAATAAAATCATCATTGAAAAACTGCATCTTGTATTTTTTTGGATAGTCTTGTCGAATATAAAAATTTGTCTTATGATCTGAAACATTCAAGCGTGACAAATATGCAAAAAAGTAAGAAATCAGGAAGGAGGCAAATACTTTTTCACAGCACTATATATACTCTATACCAGCGGTAAACAATTCCTTCAAAGTTACTGTCATATAGGCTTTCAGGAAAAAAAGAAAAAAAAAGCTCAAGTGGAATTTAAAATTTGCACCTAAATATTTCAATTTACACTTCCTGACAAAAGTATTAGGACGTCACTATTTATGTGTGTGATTTTCTTACAGTGCAGTTGAAAATAGTGAATGTATCATATTTGGAAATAGTTGTTTATTCAAATAAAAATACAGACCCCATTTTGGATACACCAGACTGAATTATTCTAAGTCTTGACCCTCCTTTTATAGAGAATCAAAATCACTCCATGTGCCACACCTGATCATATTGATTGAACTAATAGTAGCCGTGGTCTTCCATTATAACAAAGGCACAATTCCAAACTTGTAAATTTGAAGATTACCATCTTGCAAGCACTATTTATTATAATATCTCTTATTTATTACAGACCCAAAGTGAGAGTTTTTTATGCAGAGAAAAAATATGCCAATTTGTATATCTGTAGCATCCCCAAATGTTCAAATAATGTTCTGTGATGTTTACATGTACATTTTAGGACACCATTAAATTCCTACAACACTCACATGTGTAATATAGCATGTACATCAAAGGTTGAGTGAGAATGAGGATCGTCCTAATACTTTTGTCAGGTAGTGTATTTGAACCAAAGACTTTTTGAATTTGAACGAGGTTAAATTTGTGAGGGCTGAAGCAAAAACCAGCAGGATGCTGATCAGGGTTCGTAAGCAAAATGAAAATTGATGCAACCATTACTTGGCGAATGTGTCACTATTTGATTATTAGGCATTATTCTTGGATCTTTGGGTATCCAGGAGGATAGGTGAAATGGTAATGGGAGATGCACCAGACCAGTCAATGTTTCTTCCATAAAGACATTACATATATCCACACTTCCCACCATTAAACACTGCAAACTGACAATTATAAACTGTGCAGCAAACTGTGTTACTTTCCAACCCAGAATGCTGGGTAAAAAAGTAACACAATTTAGTTCATGCTAAATCAATTCAGTCCTTAGATATAAATGGACCTAAGTATATAACTAATTCAGAAAACTGTGTTACTGAATATCAAATCTTTCATATGCAACTGCTAACACAGAGGAAAGTTCCAGTTTCAGTTCCTGAAACACACAGACACGGATTACCTGAATTCATTAAGCACTTCTGCACTTCTGTTTCGGGGTAATTGACGGAGGTGGTCTGACAATTGGTAAACCGAATGTTTTCACGTGACAGGGAAGGATTCTTGGCATCTTGTGCTTGCCATAGAAATTCAACAATCCTCTATGATCTGTTGTAAACAAATAATACTGCACATTTGCAAAGCACCTTTTCCTCATTACTTAAACTATGGGGAACATTTCATCTCTAGTATCATCCACCGTATCAATAAATACTTCACTGCAGCACATTGCGATTCCAAACTGTAAAAGCAATATTTTTCTACTCATTCTGTGTGGAAAGGCATCTCAACCAGCAAGATTACCGAATTAGCTGGATTATTTTACCAATTACAACCCAACATTCAATCCATATTCCAGGATGGGGAGTGTTGCTTGTTTCTTTCAGCCCAGTCATTCAGCTAACTCTGTAAACCTGCTTTGAGAAACCGGGCCTAAATCTATAGCCCTCTTAAATCACTGTGAAAAAGCTCGTGGAACGGTCTCTGCACTGACTTTCACTTCTGGGGCAGTGCATTCTTTCTTAAAATTCAGCAAACAAATCTGTGCCTCACATGCTGAAGCCAAAATTGGACGCGAGCAGGGATTCATCTGGTCGTCACTCACAACCCATCTGAGCCAAGGAAAGCTGTGAGCTCCTAAATACGGTTTGGTTGAGACAGTACTCTGTCATGTGCAGAGATGAATTTCCCAACAGGAGGGAAATATGAGGCACGGTAAAGGCCGCCTTCTGTCTCCGGCACAGATGAAGCAATGGAGAAAGAAAAATGGGGGAAATACTAACAGAGCCTAATGTGGGTCAGGGGTTTTCAGGGAAGCATATCACACTACTTGTAAGCGGTGGTTTTTCGACTCCGGGGGCATATAGTTTTTCACCTGTCCGTCCGTGCGTCTGTCTGCAGCAGCAAAAAAAACTTTAACTTTGGCCATAACTTTTGATTGCTTAGTGATAGGCCATTGATACTTGGCATGTGAATTCCTTGTGACAACACCTTTCAGATGAGGTCATGAATTTTGACCTTGACCTTGACCTCGGCATAGAATGCGTTTTTTAGAAACTTAAACCTCGGCGATAACTTTTGATTGGTTAGTGATAGGCCTTTGATACTTGGCATCAACTTTCATCCTAATCAAAAACAGAAATCGAAATAATGTTCATGTCCGGGGGCATCAGTGTTTCACAAACACATCTTCTTTCTTTTTGAAAATTATTTTTATTAGTTTTCATTCATTATAATGCAGAGGAAAACAACAGCAACACGTCAGCATAGCAGACAATTCGCTGACAGCAGTCATTTAAAGGATGTACATACGGTAGCATCACAGCACAGTCCACTGAGTATAACCCACATTTTCTTACTTATCAGTCAAGGAAAACCTGCAAGGCCAGGATTCAATGCATCACTCCATAATTACCTCCGCGAAGGAGGTTATGTTTTAGGTAGTGTTTGTTTGTTTGTTAGTTAACAAGATAACTCAAAAAGTAATGCACCGATTTTGATGAAATTTTCAGTGAAGGTGGATATTAAGTCAAGGAACTGGTGATTACATTTTGGTATATCTAGGCCAAAGTACAGCTGAGATATACACCAAAGTTCAAGATTTCAAGTCTTTCCAATGGGCCAGAGTTCCAATCGCCGTGCTTTTGGGTTTTGCTGTCCCCTGGCGGAGGTCTGCACACTCTGAGTGCTTTTCTAGTTTTACAAATGAATCCAATTCTTCTTTATAAGATATTGCAGTTTCTCCAAAGATATGAGATCACCAAGTAATGATTCACTCAGGATATGTTGTGTTCTGGCCTTTGGCCAGGACAGCATTTATGGTTTTAACAGTTTCATGTTCCAAGATTCCATAGTTCATAGTTCATGTTCATAGTCATAGTTTTAACAGTTCCTTGTATCAGGTTTTTGCATTTCATGTTTTACATTCCATGTCCATGTTTTTACTTTTCCAGGTTTTTGTTTTCGCCAGGTCTGCCATGCCACTCCACCGCTTGTCTGCGTTCCGCCCCGTGCCTTCTTTGTTGCACATTTCTGAGCTCTGGTTGGCTTTGGTATTTCCCCTTCCTTCCATGCTGTGCTGGATTCGGGCCTCTCTAAGCTTAATTGACAATTAACTGTTTTTAAGTTACTAACATTTACTAACACTCACTGGGTTGGTGTAATTCTTAGATAGGCACATTACTAATACTACTAATTTAGACAGGGAGTTTATTGTCATGATTCCTGCTTTGCTATTTCAAGATCTTGCTGTGCTTTTCTGTTCTTAACATTCATGCTTGCTTCCAAGCTGCATACTTAATTGGTACTTAAGCTGAGCACGCTCATTCTCTTAATGAGCAGGTCATGTCATCCAATCCCTGTCCATGTCTTGATCTTGCCATGCCTCTTGTTTCTGCTTCTCCAGGTGTTGCCCCTCATGTGTCCTTGATTATCAAGCCTTTATCTGGATGCGGTGGAAGTTGGCTGGCAGACAGTGTCGCAAGTTCTTGTTGTCAAGTTCCCTTGCATATCTAGTTTCAAGTCTTGTTGTAGCCTCTAGTGATGGCCTAACGAGGCTTTATGAAGCGTCGGACCCTTTCGGACCTTTGTATTGAAAATTGGTTCACTACTCGAAGCTCCATTCATTGAGCACGTGGGTGACATCTGCTGGCAGAGAGATTGTTGTACAGCCTTGCAAAGGTGACGCTGACGCACCTTGCGTGTGCACTTCGAGTATGTTATATTGTGAAAAATACTTAAATAAAGCTGAAATCGAACTTCCTCTTACACGTGTCTGTTGTTTTTCTTCCTTACCTTAATTATTCATATTATATTGAAATAACAATAATTACATCCACAGGCTCATTGAATCCTGTAAATATTTAGTCTGTCCAAAAAACATTGTATTGTTTTTTTTATTGTTCTTGGTGTATACTGGGTGTGTTTGAGCGACTTTGCCATTATTATTTATGAAAAAAATGTCTAACAGAGCGCTGTTTCATCCATGTTAAATACATTTGATTTGCGGCAATGTTTCAAAGCTCCGCCTATCGAACCAAACCAGTCAGCTGATTCAGTCTGAATGAAGCAGTGAAGTGGTTCGAACGTCATCAGTCACGTGGTTTTTCACAATATGATGCAAGCTCCGGCACAGTGCTTCAGAAAAATATGCCGTCGAGTTTGAAGCGTGCTTCGGAGCCTTGGTATCAGCGGTAACATCACTACTAGCCTCTTGTCTTGTGTGTGTATATATATATATAGCCTTGTTATTTATTTTTCTTGAGCTTCTTGCCTGGAGTTTCCAGTGCCTTTTGTTTTTTGTCATTTGCATTCTTTGTTTATAGCTCCGTGTAGCATTCCTTAGTTTGTTTTTTGCAACCCTTTGGGCCAAGTTTTTTGTTGGCCCTCGTGCCTGTTTTGTTTTGTTTAAAATAAAATCCTCATTCCCTTTTCCCGCATCTGGTGTCAACTGATTCCATATCAGGATAATAGTAGGGTGGTTGGTCTCCGATCCATTTTACCATAATTGCTTTCCTTGTGAGGAATAAAAGGGGCTGAATAAGTTCCTCACGCCTTTCGAGTGAAACCAGCATGATCCCAAATAAACACAGTGGTGGTGTGGCATTCACTGAGTGCCCAAGCATTACTGAGAGTCGGTCACAAACCGCACTCTAGTGTTCTTGTATATAGACACACTCCCATAAATAATGGAATCTTGCTCCAACATAGTTCTTACACTTAGTGCAGTTGGATGAAGTTCCACACTTCAATTTACTATAAATATAAGTAGATATGTAATATAATATACTGCATTTCTTTGAATCTGTAGCAGACTGAACATTTTGATGGTAATAAAACAATCTTATCCCATGTTTCATTGTCAGTTGTTCAATTTAAAGTTCTACCCTGTGTGTTTTGTTGTATTGTCAAGGTTTTGTCACTGTATTTGTTCAGCATGGTATAAAACTTCGATACATATTTATTGGGGTTTACATTCTGCAAGAAATACCTCTCAAGGGGATGAGAATCATTAGCAAGCCCAAAGGAACTATCCTTTGTATATACATAGTGCCTGACTTGTAGATACTTATAAAAACTTGAGTTAAGATGAGGAGGGCTACTAACCGTTTCCATTCTTTGCCCATTTTTAGAAACCTTAGTTGATAATCCGGGTCGTGTACCAAGTAAAATTTGATCTCACTTTGGAAACTGGAGGCAGGCTGGAGTGATTAGGCTTTATGATTTATTTGATAAAGGTGTTTTTATGTAATTTAATCAGGTTTCTGAGAAATATGATCTCACACTCCATTATTTTGGCAACACATAGTATCAGCGAGTAATCTTTTATAGCTGGGGGAAAGTCTTTCGGACATCTGTCTAAAAAATTTACAGGGGCAATAGGCTTACAAAGATCAGATTCAATTGTAAACCATGGTGAATCCACATTTCCATGCACCCATTCTAGAATTATTTGTGACTCTAACTGCCCACCCATACAGTACTAGTTAACATTAGGAAGACCCCACAGCCACCTCCATCCTTGGGGAGTTGGAGTATATTTAGTTTTAGCCTGGGTGTCCTTCCCGCCGAAATGAAACTGGATATACTATGATCCAGTTGCAGTTCTAGAATCGGGCATTGGGGCGGGGGGGGGGGGGGGGGATGGGGGGGGGGGTCGGGGGGGGGGGGAGACACGTCTTTTTATGACAATTAGTCCTGGCTAGTTCTGAATCGTTTTTCTTTACTTACGCATTTTCCAATTATCGTAATTGGCTTCTGAAGACACGGCTTCTCTCCGTATGTGATGGAACAGCGATGAAATCATGGGGTAAATTCAGCACAGTGGCGGAATCAGAACTGAGAATTGTGGCAAAACATTTGTTTAAACAGTTATTAGTCCTGACCTGTTCTCAGTCATTTTCATAATTAACAGAAGGTTCACTCCGAGAGCACTCCACATTTAACAGGTGCTGCTTGTTTTCCCCGATTGCGAAAGAAGACAATCATTCATCTGGACGATTGTTCATTGTATTTAAATCAACGATATTCAAATTTGCATACTTCTCGACTCTCACTCAAATAGCTTGAGCAGCGCACTGCCTTTTCAACTGCCGAGTGCCTCTTTCTTTTATTTTTTATTTTTTTAAATCAGCCCATGCAATACCAAGCATGAAAGGCGGTATTTCCTTGGAACGTGGACCAGATCAATCTTTGCGAAGCACTGGCCTATTAATAAGTAAATTATTTTTCTGCACTGAATTTAGCCCATGATTTCATTGCTGTTTCGATCGCATATGGAGAGAAACCGCACCATCAGTTGCCAGTCACGATAATTGGAAAACGCGTCAGTAAAGGAAAATGATTGAGAACTAGCCAGGACTAACTGTCATAAAGGGACGGGTCTGCGCGCCCCCAATTCCCGGTTCTAGAATCGCCACTGCTACGATCAATTCCCTCAATATCTCGATTACTCAAGGGAACTCCTCAAGGGAGAATACTTGGGAGAGCAATCATTTTAATGACTTGTCCTTCCTAGAAGCGAAAGTGGGAGATTCTTTCATCGTTTAAGATCATCCTTTAGTCATTGTATTCACCCTTGGGGCGCCGAAAATCAATTTTCAAAAGCTTAAAAATAATGTAAATGTCCTGAGCTTTTGGAAACCTATCATGTGGCGACTTGTTAGAAAGAGCTCCCCTTTGGAAGTTCTCTTCAACAAGTAGCCACGGAATAGGTTTCCAAAATTTTATTAATTTGCAGTGATACTTGGAATAGACAAGTCCTGGAAAAAAAATGGTGGCAAAGCGATTGCACCCGCTTGAATAACATGGAAATGGAACGCTCCCTGTCGGCCAAAGTATCGGTCCGATTCGGCTCAAAATCGAACTTGGTCTTGACCGTATGACCATATATAAACATATGAAATATGAAAAGATTCGGTCAAAAACTGAAGATGCAAGAGTGCAGACAATCCAAAAGTTTACGCACGCACGACAGACCACCACCAAAGACCCCGAGAATAGCATAAGCCCCATGGGCCTTTCGGCCAAGCGGGCATTTCCATCTCCCTCTGACGTATAGAGCTTCTCATAAAGCTTTTAAAAACAGCCATTGATTTCCCTGTAACTCATGAGTCTATCTCCATTTTTGCCATTTCTTTCTTGGGAAATTGCCAGCTAGCCTTACAAGCGAGCGGTTAGGTTTATTTCCCATCTCAAAAAGTCTTTGTTTAGCCAATAAAATGTCTCTTTCTGCTTTCTTTGTAAACAGGTTGTTTAACAATGGTCTTGTGTCTTTAAGTCCGGCAAATATTTCCTCAGATTTGGATGAGTAAAATTTTTCCTCTGACTGTTATATTTTGCTTGTAATCTGTTCCCTTTTTCCTTTGTGTTGTATGATATGATCTCACCTTTATAGGCATCCCATGTTATCAGAAGATCTATGTCCCCTTTATCATCAATTTGGAGGTACAGTACAAAGTAGTCTGCTCCACTGAGTACGTTCAAAATTTTTCTTCAAGCAGATTACGCACATGAAGCCTCCATGAGAATGTGCGTTCAGATGGACTGAGAGGACAAATTGTCATGGACACTGGGGCTTGATCAGAAAGGGCAATGGGGCCAATATCAGTTTGTTCTACTACATGACACTGATGGGCGGAAACATAAAATAACCAATATGTGAGGTGTAATGCGTAAGTAATCTGGCATTCTTAGCCAGAGCTGCATTAGACTGGGGGAATTAGTCTAAATTTGGACAAAGGGAGCAATTCAAATCCCGCCCTGTAATAATAAAGGGGCATGAGTGGTTTTTTTAAAGAAGAATAATCTGCAGTTGAAGCAGACAATACAGGCAACAAAACGGCTTAACCTACCCACTCTGCACGTTATAGAGCAGTGACAACCTGCCCCATTCCTGGGCATTCACCGTCCTCTTTGTTCATTTCAATCCAAACCAAGCAGACATAAATAGTGACTTAACATTATCCAGCTGTTGAATGAGGTGCGTTTTGCAAAGAATGGAATGAAAACCACATGATTGAAGATCTCCAAGACCAGGGCCAACAACAGCTGGTGTAAAAGAACGCTGGTGATAGGCTAAGTACTTAGAGGTGTTTCTTGGAAGATGGGTGTACATCTTGATCTAGATGGAGAACAAGCAATTCCTCTCGCTTAGACTGTATGTAAATTCACTCTGCCACACATTCAGAATCAAAGAACTCGAGTCTGGTGGTGTCTGGGATTCTTTTTGATTTAATAAAAGTTGTTCAAGGGTCGAGCTGGAGCTATTTTGAACCGCAGTTATTTTATTGTGTAGTGCCGCCACCTGCTGCCATGGGGAAACATCGGAGCTTTCCCTTTTCCGTTTTTAAACCTGATGCAGGTTGAACTAAAGTGCCAAACATCAAAGGGCATGGGAAATGCTTCCGGAAAAAGCTGACTGACATCAGCATTTTTCGGCAACATGCTGAAAGGAGCCAAGCAAATGACAACAGAATCGTCTCCTATTAACCAATTAAACAACTCTAAGAAAAGTAAACCCTGCTTTGCTTTGCTTGATTAGCAATCAAATGGTGGATTTGTTTACTCTCTAAGTTGAATGAGCAGAACTGTTTATTTAGACAGCATGTTTGATTGCAGCATTTTGAAATTTAACTGGCCATAGACCAGCACAGCTTTGCATGAATATGTTTGCCACTGCCACGCCATTTCGTGCGACTGTGATAATTTATATCTCACATTCACTTTTAATCTGCTTTTCAGAATGTTTTCCACCTTGTGTATTTTTAGACCCTTAAAATCCAGGATGATCTTATAACAAATCTGTTTTACATTAATCTTTAATAATGTCTTAAAATGCTACAATTAGAGATGTAATTCAGAGTGGGATATTTTTTTTTGTAATTACACAGCACAACAATTTTTTTCAAAATCTAAGGTACATAAGATTTTTTTTTTTTTACATTTTTTTAACTCTTTTTGATCTGCTGGTTTCAAATCTGGAAAAGGTTTGGTTCTACATGCTCTAGTTTTTATGCAACTTTATGTTTTGGATTCCAGCTGTTTGCGGTCATATTAATTACTTTCGCCAGGTCACCAACTCCGATTTGGCTCAAATTTATTATCAGAGTACTTCTATATTCCTAATGGACACATGCAAAATTTTAGTCTCCTACTCCAAGGCTTTCCAAGATATGGTCCCCCAAAAATCAGGGGCCATGCCCTAAGCCACAGGTGTTATACGGCTCCGTAAAAGGGCCAAGGGGCTGCAGGTTTTTAGGTCACCTGAGAAGTCGTCTCAAGTGACCTATTCTAATCGCCTTTAATTTGTCGTCGTGCTGTAAAGCGTATGAAACGTGAATGTGAGATATAAATGATCACAATCAAACGAAATGGCTGAATGACGTATTCATGCAAATCTGTGCTGTTCCATGGCCATTTAAATTTCAAAATGCTGCAATCAAACATGCTGTCTTGATAAACAGCTCTACTCATTCAACTTAGAGAGTAAACAAATTCACCACTTGATTGCTAATCAAGCAAAGTAAATGGGAACAGGTTTACTTTTCTCAGAGTTGCCTAACTAGTTAATAGGAGACGATTCTGTTGTCATTTGCTTGGCTCCTTTCAGCATGTAGCCGACAAATACTGATGTCAGTCACGTTTTTTCCAGAAGCATTTCCCATGCCCTCTGATGTTTGGCACTTTTCGTTCTGCTCCACTGAGTACGTTCAAAATTTTTCTTCAAGCAGATTACGCACATGAAGCCTCCATGAGAATGTGCGTTCAGCTGGACTGAGAGGACAAATTGTCATGGACACTGGGGCTTGATCAGAAAGGACAATGGGGCCAATATCAGTTTGTTCTACTACATGACACTGATGGGCGGAAACATAAAATAACCAATATGTGAGGTGTAATGCGTAAGTAATCTGGCATTCTTAGCCAGAGCTGCATTAGACTGGGGGAATTAGTCTAAATTTGGACAAAGGGAGCAATTCAAATCCCGCCCTGTAATAATAAAGGGGCATGAGTGGTTTTTTTAAAGAAGAATAATCTGCAGTTGAAGCAGACAATACAGGCAACAAAACGGCTTAACCTACCCACTCTGCACGTTATAGAGCAGTGACAACCTGCCCCATTCCTGGGCATTCACCGTCCTCTTTGTTCATTTCAATCCAAACCAAGCAGACATAAATAGTGACTTAACATTATCCAGCTGTTGAATGAGGTGCGTTTTGCAAAGAATGGAATGAAAACCACATGATTGAAGATCTCCAAGACCAGGGCCAACAACAGCTGGTGTAAAAGAACGCTGGTGATAGGCTAAGTACTTAGAGGTGTTTCTTGGAAGATGGGTGTACATCTTGATCTAGATGGAGAACAAGCAATTCCTCTCGCTTAGACTGTATGTAAATTCACTCTGCCACACATTCAGAATCAAAGAACTCGAGTCTGGTGGTGTCTGGGATTCTTTTTGATTTAATAAAAGTTGTTCAAGGGTCGAGCTGGAGCTATTTTGAACCGCAGTTATTTTATTGTGTAGTGCCGCCACCTGCTGCCATGGGGAAACATCGGAGCTTTCCCTTTTCCGTTTTTAAACCTGATGCAGGTTGAACTAAAGTGCCAAACATCAAAGGGCATGGGAAATGCTTCCGGAAAAAGCTGACTGACATCAGCATTTTTCGGCAACATGCTGAAAGGAGCCAAGCAAATGACAACAGAATCGTCTCCTATTAACCAATTAAACAACTCTAAGAAAAGTAAACCCTGCTTTGCTTTGCTTGATTAGCAATCAAATGGTGGATTTGTTTACTCTCTAAGTTGAATGAGCAGAACTATTTATTTAGACAGCATGTTTGATTGCAGCATTTTGAAATTTAACTGGCCATAGACCAGCACAGCTTTGCATGAATATGTTTGCCACTGCCACGCCATTTCGTGCGACTGTGATAATTTATATCTCAGATTCACTTTTAATCTGCTTTTCAGAATGTTTTCCACCTGGTGTATTTTTAGACGCTTAAAATACAGGATGATCTTGTAACAAATCTGTTTTAAATTAATCTTTAATAATGTCCTAAAATGCTACAATTAGAGATGTAATTCAGAGTGAGATTTTTTTTTTTTGTAATTACACAGCACAACAATTTTTTTCAAAATCTCAGGTGCATAAGATTTTGTTTTTTTTTTCACAGTTTTTTTACTCTTTTTGATCTGCTGATTTCAAATCTGGAAAAGGTTTGGTTCTACATGCTCTAGTTTTTATGCAACTTTATGTTTTGGATTCCAGCTGTTTGCGGTCATATTAATTACTTTCCCTAGGTCATCAACTCCGATTTGGCTCAAATTTATTATCAGAGTACTTCTCGATTCCATTGGACACATGCAAAATTTTAGTATCCTACTCCAAGGCTTTCCAAGATATGGTCCCCCAAACATCAGGGGCCATGCCCTAAGCCACAGGTGTTATACTGCTCTGTAAGAGGGCCAAGGGGCTGCAGGTTTTTGGGTCACCTGAGAAGTCGTCTCAAGTGACCAATTCTAATCGCCTTTAATTTGTCGTAGTGCTGTAAAGCGGATGAAAGGTGAATGTGAGATATAAACGATCACAATCAAACGAAATGGCTGAATAACGTATTCATGCAAATCTGTGCTGTTCCATGGCCATTTAAATTTCAAAATGCTGCAATCAAACATGCTGTCTTGATAAACAGCTCTACTCATTCAACTTAGAGAGTAAACAAATTCACCACTTGATTGCTAATCAAGCAAAGTAAATGGGAACAGGTTTACTTTTCTCAGAGTTGCCTAACTAGTTAATAGGAGACGATTCTGTTGTCATTTGCTTGGCTCCTTTCAGCATGTAGCCGACAAATACTGATGTCAGTCACGTTTTTTCCAGAAGCATTTCCCATGCCCTCTGATGTTTGGCACTTTCGTTCAACCTTTAATCATGGATGTATTATAAGAACTGGATACTGAACCAGGGCTAAATCGCACGGCGACAAGGGCTTAGCACTCAAGCTCATATTGCATATGAGTAATGTCATGTGATGCCATGGGGGGCAAAAAGAAATTTTCCCATAGGAAACAATTGAAAAAGACACTCTATGTAAATTTTAAAATTATACAGTATAAACAAGATGAAATACAAAGAACATTCAGAAAATACTACAGGGGCCTGTATACACAATCCCAATTAGAAAGTTACCAGCAAATTGATGACTTTTTAAAATCTGTCAATTTATCTCCTATATCAGAAGAACAAAATGAAATATTAACAGCCCCTATAACCGAGATAGAGCTGAACAGAGCCATCTCCACCATGAAAACAAATAAATCACCTGGCCTGGACGGCTTTTCCTCAGAGTGGTATAAGCTGAGTTAGTGCCAATCCTTCTCCAAGGTTGTAATATGACATTAACAGACGCTAAATCGCCCCAATCTTGGAATGAGGCGATGATTTCCGTTATTCCGAAGCAGGGGATAAGTATATTTGAGTGTAGTTCATACAGATTTCGGTGCTGAATGTTGACTACAAACTTTACACAACCATCCTCACGAGAGGACAAGACAAGATCCTCCCTCAGCTTATACATAACGATCAGACCGAATTTATGTCACAAAGGCAGACTCAAGACAACATCAGACAATCATTACACATATTACAACATATCCAACAGAATAATATTGAAGCTTGCTGAATTAGTTTAGACACCGAGAAGGCCTTTGACTCGGTGAGTTGGCCTTTTCTATACAAAGTTTTAGAAAGGTTTAGCATGGAAAACATTTTGTTAGAGGAATTTCGAATGCCATTTTACTGGAATGTGGCTCCAGACAGGGATGCCCAATTCCGCCCCTGCTGTTTGCCCTCTCTATAGAGCCCCGGGCTCAGTGATTAAGATAGACTCAGATTATTAAAGGCATCTGCATGAGTAGAGAAGACCAGAAGGTGGCGTTGTACGCTGATGACATCTTGGTTGATTTAAGAAACCCTCCTAATTCACTCCCCAAATTATTGGCTCTTCTAGAAACAATAATTTGGTAATTATTAAGGATATAAATTAAATAAACAAAAAACAAATTTTGGCTATCAACCAACGAAACAACTTAGGGAGAATTTCCATATTAATTGGGATCAGAATCAATTAAAATATCAATTCCGAAATAGTTGGGCTAAAGCGTAAATTGTGAATAAAATCAAAATGGAATGACTTCCAAATCGCAACAGCCAGTATTTTATTCACATTAGAACAGCGATAACATAGCAAATGTTGAAATATGTTGAAAAATATTGAAAAAAATGTAATTTAATTTTATTTAATTTCCCCGTTAAATAAAAATTGTTCATCAACATTTTATATCCACATTAAGTATATAAATTGTTTTTCCAAACTATATGTAAGCCGAGTGCTATGTTTGCCCATTCGGTACGGAGCTATTGCATGGGTTTCGCAGGGAAATAGTTTGCTACATTTCGGGAGAACATTGATTGTGAACACGCGTCCTGTGCGGGAGTGCTTCGGGCGCAGACTGTTGTCATGGATACCTCAGGCTTCAGCGCCCCACATTACGCATGTGTGAACGACAAGTCACACAGCGCTTGTCCGCGTGACTCCGGAAATAAGGTCTCATATCAGCATGCTGCGCCACTGACCAGTTTCCATTGAAATGAATGGGCGGCCATTTCCGGTTCAGTATCCAGTCCTTAGAATACATCCATGGGTTTAATAAAGGAAAAGGGAAAGATCGGATGTTTTCCCCATGGCAGCAAGTGGTGGAACTACACCATAAAAAACTGCAGTTTATAATTGTTACAGCCCTATTCAAGGGAACAGTATATACAGTAAATGGCGCTGGACACAGTGCACTTTGCTATGAAATTTGTAGAATACAAGTGGTAATTTAAATATTAAAAAATTACTTTAACTTGTTATAAATAAATAGAATGTAAACTGCATTACTTAACAAACAGGTACCAATGCATTGTAAAGCTGCTCACGAGTTAGAAAAGCAAACTTCAGCTCAACATAAAGGTCTTCAGATATCTCAGCAGCCTTGTCTTCCATTTCAAGCAGGGCTTTGAACCACCTCGTGGAACAAAAATGAAACTTTTGAATTTTTAATGTTCCGGAGCAGAATCGTTTATAAAAGATAATGGTAACCGGATAATACCGTTTTTTTTTTCGTTCTTGAAATGTTTTGTGTTTGGGCTACAATGACCCACAGACGTTCAGTTCCTGTGTTTGGTTCCCTGGCAGCCCGGGCAGAGGAGAGAGGATTCAGCCACCTATCACCAGCAGTAGCGGCTCTAGACCCGGGAATGGCGGGGCGCACTCATGTCCCTTTATGACAATTAGTCCTGGGTAGTTCGCAATCATTTTCCTTTACTGACGCGTTTTCCAATTATCGTACTTGGCAACTCAAGACACAGTCTCTCCAAATGCGATCGAACAGCGATGAAATCATGGGCGAAATTCAGCTCAGTGGCGGAACCTGAACTGAGAATTGTGACAAAACATCCGTTTAAAACAGTCGTTAGTCCTGACCTGTTCTCAGTCATTTTCATGAGTAACCGAAGGTTCGCTCCGAGAGCACTCCGCAGTTAACAGCTGCTGCTTGTTCTCCCCGATTACGTAAGAAGACAATCGTTCATCTGGACGCTTATTTGCTGTATTTAAATCAACGTTAGTCAAACTTGCATACCTGACGACTCTCACGCAAACAGCTTGAGCAGCACGCTGCCTATTTAACTGCCAAGTGCCTCTTTTTTATCAACCCACACAATACCGAGAGTGAAAGGTGATATTTCACTGGAACACGGACCTGATCAATCAACGCGAAGCACTGGCCTATTAATAAGTAAATTTTTAAAAATTTTTTTTCTGTACTGAATTTCGCCCATGATTTCATCGCTGTTCGATCACATTTGGAGAGACCGAGTCTTAAGTTGCCAAGTACGATAATTGGAAAACGCGTCAGTAAAGGAAAATGATTGCGAACTACCCAGGACTAATTGTCATAAAGGGACGTGTCTGCGCCCCGTCATTCCCGGGTCTATAGCCGCTACTGATCACCAGCAGACGAGAGGCGATCAAGAAGAAATCAGTAAATGCAGTCTCCCAAACTCTAACATAACTATAAGAGGTAGGCTAAATATCCAGTGTTTCCCAAACTGTGTGCCGACAGCACACCGGTGTGCCGCGAGAGCTTCCTAGGTGTCCTACGAGAAAACCCACTTACTGTTTGTTGGGGATTGGGGATGGTGGTAAGGTAAATCATTTACCGTCGGATGCACAAGAATGCACTTTTATTTTTATTGTATTTAAATTTTTTGTAGAGCCAGATGTTTTTCACTGTTTGCCTCTTCATGGGCAATAAAGTTCAATCTCAAGAAATCCTGTTTGCTTTTAGGTGTTTTTTTTTCCTAACTTGATATCAACTGTCATGAACTAGGATAACAAATGTTTACATTTTAAAACAAATATTGATGTCAGAACTGGCTTTTATTGAATTATTACTGTTGATTTTCATATGACTGAAAGAACTGTCGACTAAAGTATTTAGTTGTGTTGTATCATTTTAAAATATAATTGAACCTACCCCATTAAATTGGGTCACCCACACTGGGCACACCCACTCTTCAGTCGCAGTCACAAAGGCCCACTGAAACCTCATCTTTCGATTCTTAATAACATCAACCTCTCGCAGTTTACTTTACCCGACTAGCAACAGCTGCTCAGACTAGTTAATCAAAGTCAATTGGAGACGTCAAATTTGTTCTCGATTGCACTGGTTATACATTGCACCACAAAATTATGAGGCTTTTTCATCGGCATAAAAATGAAGACTTAAAATATCAATACGACCTTAGAAATTCCAAACATTTGCATTAACGCAGTGTCTGGAGACAGGGCAGTTTTTATTGGTACGGTAGTCGATTTCAAGGGATTAGGACAAGGATTCGAGATTATGGTTAGGGGAAGGGTTAGGGTTAGGTTAGGGCAGGGCTTGAAATGGGGCCTGCCGTACCTCTCCACATTGAAATCCATTGAAAAACTGCCGAACCCGTAGCAAGTGCCTTGCATCGATTATTTTACAAGACTCATTGAGCAATAAGCCAGGAGAATAAGTTTTATATTCTGAATATAGTCACAGCTAAAGAGCGTTGTTAGGCACAATGTACAGCAGAGAGGCAATTGTGAGAATCGCGAAAACGATTGCTGCGTATCATGGAAAGTTTTGTTTTTGTTTTTTTATTAATATTGCGAATTGGCCATCCTTACAACGCTAAATCGATTATATAAAGGAAACCAAAACCATTGTGTTCGCTAGTTTTTCAGCAATTTTACTTCGCTTGAACGTGGAACAAGACTAGATCTGTTTCCCGTGGCTTCTAGGTCTCTTGAGCTTTTGTCGTGGCGGTGTTGCCCAAATTCAATATTTCACTGCGTGACTAGAAAATGTACCGAATGACCAGAAGAACATGTGAAATGCACTGATTGAGTCCTGACAAGGTCTGGTCATTTGTTAAATGATCTCAATGGCAGCTGTAGCCTGTCCTATTTCTGTCATTTGCATATTTGCATTTGCAATGTGAGAAGCGAAATGGGATCTGTTCTGTTGTTTGGCAATAAATGACATAGCAGAAGTTATTCTTGTCTTAATTCATCAATAATAATGTAACAAATGTGGCCACATAATGACTTAGTGACGCAGCTTATATAAAGCATAGGCATCATGAATTGTAGTGTTTGTTGTGGGATAAAGGAAATAAGAGCCCATTTGAAAGTGCTAATGTTAAACTTACCAACTGAAAGTCCTATGGCTGACATGGAACGATATTATCCGGTTCAGGAACGAAACTTTTTGGTTCTAACTGGTTTGAGAACGTAAATTTTGGGGTGGAACCCAAAACCGGAAACATTAAAATACTGTTTCTGTTCAGAACAAACCAACTGGGAGAAAATTCTGGTTCAAAGCCGTGATTTCAAGTAACATAAAACTCAAAGTAAGGAACACTTCCGATGGATTGCCATTCAACCAGTGAGTAGCGCAAAAAGCTCAGAAATCTGCAGTAGATGAAGACTGGTTGAGAGATGAGAGAAACTCCTCCTCCCTCAGACTACTGTCCAATCGCTGCGTTTCAGACTCCAACACAGATGGGAGTGGCCTCTGCGACACTATAGCCAAGGAGTCGTTGAGGTCGCGCCTCAGACCGAGCAGCCTTTGGTAGTGACTGGAGGCCTGCTGGAGAAACTCCAAGCTCTCCCTGCGATCAGACGCCAGGGTTTCGCTCAGGCCGCGCACCTTGATGGATTAAAAGAGAGAACATATATTGGAACATAAAATATGAACAATAAAAAAAATGAACTAAATTTCTGAAAAATAAAAGATTCTGTGACATTTTCACTGTGACGGGGGGTTTGTACGGACATGGAACAAGGTGCAGAAAACTCGAGTCTCTCTGAGGGCAGCATTGGCAAAGCCTTTATTATTTTCGTAAATCATAGTGGGGAAAAAGGCACTAATGTATGTCAGCAACACGTTGGTTCATTTCTTCTCTTTACAATGCAGTCAAATAACAACAAGCTTTATGAAAAATCTTTTTCACAGGGGATATTAAGCCCATGAGTTTTCTGCACATTATCTCTACGGGGATCAACTCTCTCCAGAACTGTGCGCCTGCCCACGGTGATAGTATTGAGCAAACTCTCACTGATGACACACAGTTGTCCAAACTGGTACTATGTGAAGTAGAGGCAGGTTCCTTCTCTGCATGTACTTTTAAATTCCTTCACAAATAAGTAATTTAAAAAAGAAAAACAGAGAGAATGAATGAGTGTCTGACCTGCTCCTCCAGGTCCAGGACTCGAGCTCTCAGGGACTGCAGCTCCGCCATGTCAGCCGCCCGCACCTGCTGCAGGAGAGACAGAGCCACACTCACCTCAGTGCACATTCACAGGCACACTCACACACACTCTCACACACACACGCATACCAAAAGGCACCACTCCAGGACCTGAATACTAAGTATGCAAAGTTCTGTGAAGATCATGCAAACGGTTTTGGAGTTACGCTCCGGAAACGAACGCGAACGAGAACCGAATACAATAGGTCTCCCCTCTCCCTCTGGGAAGTAAGAATCTCTTTGGAATAAACTTCAATCCACGCAGAAAGGTTCAATGAGAGAGGACATAAAAAATGTGAAATCTATTCCTGAAAGATTAAATACTGTAATCAAAGCAGAGTGTGGCCACACTAGATATTGACGTCTCCTCTAAAAAGACATAATTGTTCTCTGTTTACACATTTTCATCAATATGATCCAGTATTACATGAAATAAAGACTCGAATAGGACTTGGTTTCTAATTATACCCTCCGCAACGAAGTTTAGGGGGGTATACTGGATTTGCTTTGTCCGTCCGTGTGTGCGTGCGTGCGTGTGTGTGTGCGTGCGTCTGTGTGCGTGCGTGTGTCTGTGCGTGTGTCTGAGTGTGTGCGTGTGTCCGGACCTAGATCTCATAACCTACTCATCCGATTTTGAAAATTTTTTCTCTGGGTGGAAGGTCTATTGACTGTGGTACTGCCCGACTACTTGTTGTAGGTCTGATGGTTTCAGTATGAATGTACTGATATACTTGCGGGGGTATCCTGTAAGCCATGCTTACTGACTAAATCTAGTTTATAGTCAGTTTAACTGCATAATCATCACTATGCTCTACAGAAGAGCAAATTATGTCCAGTAAACGTTTACGGCTCTGCGTTACCTGATTGTACACTTGTGTGTGTGTGCGTGTGCGCACTGCTTTTATCATTTAGATTGATGCGTATATAGCGGTTTGTGGAGGTGACCCAAGCGCCTGTGTTTAAGTGTGTGTCAGCTCTGCGGTTCCCACTTGAGTGTGTGAGAGCGAATCTGATCCCCTACCCCAGCTCACCTCCAGCTGCCGGCTCTCCTCCTTGGAACGGACCAGGTCAGCTTCGGTCCGCTCCAGAGCAGTTTTGAGTCGCGCCCAGTCTTCGCTGAGGTCATCCACCCTCTTCGTCAGCGCGAACACCTGCTCCTCCCTCTCTCTCAGCCTCTCCCTCAGCTCTGCGGCGTCTCTGCTTGCGTCTGACAGCTGCCTCAGCAGTCGCTCCCTCTCCCTCCTCTCTCCCTGCGCCTCCTTTTCTTTCACCTCCTGTGCTTGCATCGCGGCGGCCATCTTCTGTTCCGCCCTCTCCAATCTCTCCCGCATCGCCTCCACCTCTCCCTCCTTCTTCTTCAGAATTTCTCTCGCCTCCCGCGCCTCCTCCTCTCTCTCCGCTGCCATGCGCGTCAGTCTCTCGCTCTCCTGCCTAAGCTGCTTCGCCTCCTCTACCCTCTGATTTTTCACCTCCTGCAGCTCCCTCTCCTGTACTCTGATCCTCCGGCCCAAATCCAGCACCTCCTGGGTCCTCTGTGTTGCCAGGGAGTTGAGCTCCTTCCTCCGCACCTCCAAGGCGGTCATGCTCTCCCTCATCCGGCACATCTCCACCTCCCTTCCTGCCTCTCTCGCTCTCAGCTGCTCCCCCTTGCGGCGGCTCTCCTCCAGGAGGACCTGCAGGGAGGCTGTCTCCCGTCGGCTGTCTTCCAGGCCCTCCCTCATCCGCTCCCATTCCGCCTCCTTCTCTGCCTCAGTCACCCTCGCCTCCGCCCTGGCTCGGTCTCGCGCCTCGGTGAGTCTGAACATCTCCCATCTCAGGGTCGTCAGCTGCGCTGCGACAGCCTCGCTCCTCTTCCTCTCCTGCGTCAAGTCCTCCTCTCTCGACCTAAGGGAGGAGCGCACTTTCTCCTTCTCCTGCTGCTGCCTCCCTACCTCCTCCCGTAGGGTCTCCACCTGCAGCTCCTCAATCCTGAGCTCCTTTGACAGTCGATCTCGGTTCTCCTCCAGCATGGCCACAGCCTCCTCACACCTCCTCAGCTTTGCCTCTGCCTCCCGCAGCTGCTCCCTGCTCCTCTCCCGCTCTTTAAAGGCCTCCCTCTCCCTCTCCATCAGCCTCTGACCCAGGGCTTCAGCCTCCTTCCATGCCTTCCCTGCCTCCTCTTTCCACCTCTTCGCCTCCTCTAGGAGGTTCGACAGCCTCTCCTTCTCGCTGATGAGGTCCTCCACCCTGCTCCTCAGAGCCCCCACCTCCCCATCCCTGCGACCCAACTCGGAGCTCAGCGCCTCCCTCTCCCTTTGCAGCTCTCCCCTCTGCGCCTCCTGCTTCTGGAGCAGCTCCCCCATCACCTGCAGCTCCCCTCGCAGCCTCAGCAGCTGCACCTGCCTCTTGTCCTCTTCCCTGCTCCACCTCGCCCTCTCCTCCTGTAGCTCTGCCCTCTCCACCACCCTCTGGGTTCTCTGTCTATCCAGCTCCTTTCCCAGACACTGGATCTCCCCTGTGTGAGAACACACACACACACACACACACACATACACACACAGAGAGACACACACACACACACATATACACACACACACACACAGAGAGACACACACACACACACATATATACACACACACACACACAGAGAGACACACACACATTGCTGATGAGGAACTGTACTGCTGACCGTATCAAGCCAGTAGCTTTTCCCACATGTTTACATTCCAGCCGGTTCTCATCACCATTATATCTGTGAAATCCTCATCGGCGCAGCCGCAACTGAGCATTTTAAGGGTTTAAAGTCATTCTACAGTTTTCTGTCTGTATAGTTTTATGGTGCCGTGTCTGTTCTTCTCACATGTTTTTATGTGTTCTCCACTTCTGGAGGTTTTAAATAATAAATAAATGAATCTACATTTTGTACGCTGCCAAATTAAAATGCTAAAAATCAACAACTGAAGTTAAGTTGCTCCAAGGCCGACACCTAAGGCTGATATTTTGGGACCTTTGTCAGACAGGCCTCGCTCAGAATGCAACAAAAGATGCACATCAGCCTCCTGAACAGACTCCGCTGCGCTCCCCTTATCAACATCACCTGGAGAATCAGCTGACGCGTTGCAAAAATACGTCACAAAACGTGAATCTTGCAAACGGAGGAAACGCGCTGGCAGTAGAAATAATGCTCAGAGTAGATGGATTCAGCGGTAAAAAAAAACCCGTCACTTACAGTTCCATAATTCCAACATGCCTCGCTATCTAGATCTCTCACATGCACAGCTGTTATTTACATGAGACAACGATTCTGTGATGTTCTTGTCCATCTGCAGTGGGGTAAACGGCTCAGAAACCAGAAGTTTAGAGTTGGAGTAAAAACATAAAATGGTAGCTCCAGGAACAGGGCTGGAGACCACTGCTGCAGATGATGGGATCTGTACTCATGCTTTAACTGTGGGAATGTTATCCTCATCAACCGCAGTATCAGGAAAACTGGAATGTGACACAGAATGGTCAGACTGAAGACATGCGTATGTCCCCAGTAAATATGAAGGGGGGCGAGTGCTTTCGATTTCTCAGTTGTTATACGTCCAAGGGGGACGCTCCACTGTTTCGCAATCCCCGCCCCCCACGTCCCGGCTGACTGTCCTCACCTTGCAGCTTATCTTGAGCCTCCGTCAGTGTGTTGACCTGAACCTCCAGCCAGTCCCTGCGCACCTCCACACAGGAGCAGTGCTCTTGCAGCAGGACCAGCTCCTGCTGCAGGGAGGCTGAGCGCGATCTGGGGAGGGGGGGAGGGGGGGTGATTACAGATCAAACCAAATACACTTACGCCCTCCCAGCAATGTTTCCACAACATACACCGATTTCTTACAAAAGCATGCCATTTTCTCACACACACACACAGGCTGACACACGCAAACTCGCAGACACCCAGGCCTCCTCAGCTAGTGAAATTACTGTCGGACCTCCCAGCGTCAAGACTAGAAAAATATCCAAAATGCAAGCAGTTTGCCGCAGCTATTGAAGAGATATCATAAAATACACACCGTAATCAGTGGTAACTTAGATGCTGCAGACCAGAAGAATTTTCTGACATCTGACATAATGATGTTTCAGCACTTTATGAAATCTCGGGACGCCTTATTTATAGTTTATTACTAATTTCCGGCTTAGCTGACAATGGGCTACTTCTGCCTTCACATGGATCACAGGAGACAACAGATGGTAAACTGGATGTCACTATAGGACATGAGTGTGATCATGATCAAGCCTTTTTTTCCGCACTACACTGCCATCTGAGCTTAGTTAGCTGTTTGCCGTTTTCCTTATGAATGCAGCATTAGCCTGCGCTCACCATGTAATCTAAGCTTGATTTTAATGGCAGCAGACCATAGACACTGCACACAGATTAGCGCCCATCCACCGCTGCTGGTCCACTGACAATCACTGCACATTAATTCCGCATCACTTCTGCCAAATAAATGTGATGTCATGTAACGAGTCTGTAAAACTACATATCCCACGGTGCAGTTCACCTGAGCTCGCCTTGTTCTCGCTCCAGCTTCTCCTTCTCCTTCTCTAGTGCTTGAACGACCGCCTCCTGCCGCCGCCCCTCCCTCAGCTGGTCGTCTCTCTCCCTCTTGGTGCAGCTCAGCTCAGCCAGCGCAACCAGACGCTCCGCATTCACTGAGCTGTTGAGGTCTGAGAGCTGATACACACACACACACACACACATATATACATATATATTACATATACACACACATAAAGCTGCACAGTTCTGAGAGTTCTCTCTCACACACACACACACACACACACACACACGTATATATTACAAATACAAACACACACATAAACCTGCGCAGTTCTGAGAGTTCTCGCTCTCTCTCCCTCTCTCTCTCACACACACACACACACACACATATGGCCACAATATATGGCCACAATACAAACCTAAGCTCTATCTGTAATAGTTTTGGTAAGAGAAGTCATTGAAATTTCGCTATGTGAAGTTTGACCTTCAAAGGTCGCCGAAGGTCAAGTTCAAGGTCACCAAATGAAAGTTCATGCATGACTTCCTAAAAGTGTTCAATGCACAAATGTTCCCAATCTTCAACATTTTCAAGCCTGGAAACCTTTGAAAATTGTAACATTTTGCTTGACCTCACGTTTGACCTTTCAAGGTCATCTGAGGTCAACTTTAACACAGCCAAATATAGGTCATATATTGCTTCCTGTATGTAAGTAATACAAACTTAATCTCCATCTGCAACCATTTAGCCTCCACAGTCGATTCGGCCCATTCTCCATAAGACCCAATGTTAGAGTACAGCGCCCCCACTACACCCACTTCCATCGATTCAATCAAAATGGCGCTTACACTGTACATTGACAGTACTAAGGTAAGTTGATTGCCTGTTTGAGAAAAAAATGTATCATGCAGTTTTTGAGAAATGATTTTTTAAAATTTCTCAGTCCTGTGTTTAACATTGGAGACAAAAATTCAAGGGCTCATAAAATGGACAAAAATGATTAAATCAAAAATCCAAGGAAAAAGACTGGAGATATGGCCTAGTAGTATGTTATTGCAAATTCACACGAAAATTCATCTTGCCAAAAAAAAGATAAAAAATGTTCCGGATGATGGACGCCACACCCATAGGGCCGGTCAGCTAAAAAGAAAGTACTAGTGAGTTCAGGAATACAAAATGGCCAGGAAGACCACAAGGGGTCTGGTTGTTTAAATGTGTGAACATTTAGGAAAATCAAAATTCATTTAAACCAGACAAGAAATCCTTTTCACATTGTATTTTTCACCAAGACAGTCAGTCGCCCATTGGTTGACATGTATCAACGGACCCGCTAAAGCAATCGCTCCTAAAATCGCGTGAAAATTCTCAGACACGGATAGACGGACGCTGAGGAGGATAGTTGCCCAAAACAAGCGCACAACTCTATAAAATCTCCACCAAATGCACCCATATCTGAACTGTTCAGCACCCTGTGAGCTTCTCAAAGCTGTATTAATGCCATTGTTTCAGATGAACTGACCACCCTCTGCAGATCAGCAGGAACTTGCACGCATTTGGAACGACGGACGACTACTGTTGAGTTCGGCTGCGAGGCGTTACCTCCTCCAGTTTCCGTGCGTCCATCTCTCGTGCCTCCCTCAGCAGACTTATGTCCGCCTCAATCTCCCGATTCTCTTCCTCCAGAACCTTCTCTCTGTCGCCCATCTGCTGAAGCGTCTGCAAGTCTGAGGCCCTCAGTGTCCTGCAGGAAACACCAAAATCAGACCCACAGATCATTCTCAGGAACCAGGAACTGCCTAATTAGCAACCAAACACTGATTTGCTCAGCTGTAAAGACTACATGGTAGAATAACTAGCCAATATTTTTTTAGAAGAATAACTGCATCACAGAGTTACCAGGTGTTTCCATAAGCACAAAAATAATGATTCAAGTACCACAAATTAGCAAGTACCAATAAATTAGTAAGCAGAGCTCATTCTAATGAAAGGATTTTGAATGAAAGTTTAATTTTGTTCTGGTGCTCCCAAAATGTGCCCCTTGTCAGACGTATCTTTAGAATGCAGACAACATTCTGAAGAAATCAAATATTCCACAACGAGAGATAAAAGTCAGCAAAAATTCTGGATTTGTTTTGCATTTAGACAGATTATCTGACATCCGTAATAACAATGTAGTCAACCGGCAAAAACTTTGTCATTATCATTTCTTAATCATTACAGGCTTCGTATTGGTTTAGATTTTTTCAAAAAGTAAACTGTTTGATTGTCAATTAGGAGCGTACAAACAGAAGTGATCGAGAGTGGAAAGGGAGGACGCCGTTGGCCTCTCGTACCTCCGACAGCGCGCCACTGAAGAACCAAATACAGACTGAGAGGCAGCACAAATCTCCGACAGGAACTTAAATACCCATAACAATCTTTCACTGGTCTTAAATACAAGGCGCTAAAGCAATATTCTCACGCACTCAGGCAGGCGGTAGGCTCAGTCTGAGCGCGTGCACCATAAAGGCTGCGGCCTTCCTGCGGCGACCCGGGTTCGATTCCGGCCATTTGCCCCATGTCTTCCCCACTCTTCTCCCCAACTTTCCTGTCTCTACACTGAGTGACTATCAAATAAAGGAGAAAATCCCCTCCAAAAAAACCCCACAGCATCAGCAATGCGAGGGTTTAATTGTGTACCTTAATTCCATGGTCTCCATGGAAGCTGCACTCAGCTCCCGCTGGAGGGCAGTGACCTCTGACCTCCGCATCTGCAGTTGGGCAGCAGCGTCTGCCAGTTCAGTCTCCAGCTGCGGGGAAAGGGGGGGGTGGTGGAGATTGTGGAGTCAATTTCTAACTGCACCTTGCAAAAAGGGCAGAGTAAGAGCCGAGCTTCTCTGAACCTCAAAGCTCGTTGGGGTGGGGGGTCAGATAAAGAGTTTCAGATTTCCATCTGCGGTTTGGGTCACAGATGAAGAAAATGACAGCTTGTGTCCACCCGAAACTAGCAGTTAGTCCAGCCGGCGGTGGGATGTCGCGGTTTGGTTAATCGGGTTCGTAAATAATTGCCAGCAAAGCACCACCGTACATAAAACAAGCATGAAATACTCAGATCCCCCCACCATGAGATGGCTGGTAACTAGCTTGGAAACAAAATGCAGTGTAGGGACAGACGGACAGGTAAGACAAACGGACCGATTTATGAAAAGGCACATCCACAGAATAAGACGTATCAATATACTGAATTTCTCTGAGAAATACTGAACGGTTCAGGCGTTCTGGGCTTTGAAAAGAGGCGTGACAGATGGATGGATGGGCGGACGGACTGACTGAAACTTCTTATATGGGACCAGCACCCATTCTTATGTCCCCGTCTGCTTCCTGGCAAAGGATGATAAGCGCAGCTAAAACGCAAGATGCTGAGATACTTCTCTAGATACAGCCATGTGAAAGTCTCTCCCCAGAAACTGCTGTTTTATGACAGAACTATACGGAGTTGAGAGCTAAAATTTTGGATTTACCCCCAGTAGGAGGTGAACACACTGGCTGGATTTTTTTCCGCCAAATCTGAGATGGTCAAGTGGGAGGCATTCAGGCATTTGGCATGGAATGACCCATTAATGAAGTACAACACATGTCCAAACGAAATATGAAAGAAATCGGTCCATAATTACAGCCTGTAGGGCGTCTACAACAAAGTGTCTACGGACGTGGACACGGCGGCAAGGACGACAAGCGTGAATCCATAGTAGCTGCCCGACTTCGTCCGGGGGCTACAATTAACAAGTTTACTGATTTCACATATCTCTGAAATTCAAATTAACCGCCAATTGTCTACTTGAAAGTGACTGCTGCAGTTCACGAAATGTCACAGTAATTCACTTACTAGCGTCTTTCGCAAAAGACAGAGATACGAGTCAGAGCGCAGTGATGTGAGTCTGATGTCACAGTTGTCGTCTTTGATGTCACACACCTTCAAAATGCGCGAGGCCATCTCCTCCTTATCTTGAACCAGGGTCTCATTGAGGGCAGCCATCTTCTTTAGGGCTTCCTTATGCTCCGCCCCCTCACGCATTAACTGCGTCTGATTGGAGGAGAGAGCCAGAATCTCCTCACGTGCCTATGAAGGGGCAAAAAGGAGGAGGACCAATGAGGTTACAGCAGAAAATGACAATATTAGAGAAGGAAATGTTCTGTGAGCTAAAGGAAACGAAATGTTATGAATATAATTTGTTTCCTGAGGCAGAGAAACGAAGTACAACACATGTAGTAGGGGATATCACGCCCTCGCGTGGCCTTGAGCAGTGCCCCTCTGGGCTCGGTAAATTTTTTCCAGCTGAGACGCGGAACTTCTGCAGTGTTTGGACAGAAGAGTCGCAGGGCCTTCCACACCATGGTTGTGGGAAGAGACGAGATAAGCAGCCAGAGGTGGGTCCATGGGAGGGGGATTAATCAAGCCAGTCTCAGCGCCATCGAAATCAGAATACTGTCCTTAGCCGAACACCGCGGCGCAGTTAAACAGCAGTTAACTCCATGGTGAAGTTAATTCCGAGACAAAAATCTGCAAACACAGGCAGGCGACTGTTAACCGTTGCCAGCTCATGGGGAAGGAGAAATCCCGGGAACCCTGACGGCTTACTAGCTGGATGGGAGGGTGGCTCGACCTCCAGTTTTTCAGCAGCACGCTGGTACAGCGAAAGGAAGGATGTATCTGCGTCATCACAGATCATTTGCCTTTCAGGTGTGAATATAGGCGTCTTCGGACAGGCCACGCGAGGGTGTGATATCCCATAATACACTGTATGTGTTGTAACGAGTGACTCGACTGAAAGGGAATCAGGAGGCACTGGTGAAAGGTTGGAAAAATCTTGGCGGGGTGCGTTCAGGGAGGAGGGGTTAGAGGCGGAGGTGGTGATGGTGGGGTGTGTACAGGGTGGGGGGGTTAGAGGAGGGGGTGGTGATGGTGGGGTGTGTACAGGGTGGGGGGGTAAGAGGGGGGTGTGGTGAGGGGGTGATGATGGTGGGGTGTGTACAGGGTGGGGGGTTAGAAGGGGGTGTGGTGAGAGGTGATGATGGTGGGGTGTGTACAGGGTGGGGGGTTAGAGGAGGAGGTGGTGATGGTGGGGTGTGTACAGGGTGGGGGGGTTGGAGGAAGAGGGGGTGATGGTGGGGTGTGTACCATGTGGGGTTGGGGGGGGTGGTGATGGTGGGGTGTGTACAAGGTGGGGGGGTTAGAGGAGGCGGTGGTGATGATGGGGTGTGTACAGGGTGGGGGGTTAGGGGGGCTGGTGATGGTGGGGTGTGTACAGGGTGGGGGGTTAGAGGGGGAGGTGGTGATGGTGGGGTGTATACAGGGTGGGGGGTTAGAGGAGGAGGTGGTGATGGTGGGGTGTGTACAGGTGGGGGGTTACAGGAGGGGGTGGTGATGGTGGAGTGTGTACAGGGTGGGGGGTTAGAGGAGGATGTGGTGATGGTGGGGTGTGTACAGGGTGGGGGGTTAGAGGAGGAGTTGGTGATGGTGGGGTGTATGCAGGGTGGGGGGATTAGAGGAGGAGGTGGTGATGGTGGAGTGTGTACATGTGGGGTTAGAGGGGGAGGTGGTGATGGTGGGGTGTGTACAGGGTGGAGGGGTTAGAGGAGGGGGTGACCTTGAGCAGTGCGCTCCTGGATTCGGCCTCTGCTCTCTGTCTCTCCAACCTCTCGCTCTCCAGCGCCCCCTGCAGGTCTATTAGCTCCCGGATTCTGTAATTGTAAGGGGCGGGAATTTTGGTTTTCGAAACAATTTAAAAACAATTAAACTATTACAGCTTTGTTTATTTTAAAGGTTTTCAACATATAATATTAATATCGGAGCATGATTTCATGTTTTTTTAACATATTTCCAGTTCATAAAACTAATACATGTTTTATGTTTTGCCAAACATAACATCTCAACCCATCTCAAACCCTCAAAATGTCAGGTGGCACAAACCGTCCGAGCAAATTAACGCTGTGAAATGTATTAAATATGTAATTTAAAATATGATTCAATATAATATTAATATGGGGGCATGATTTTATTAAATCATATTTTAGATGACATGTTGGTTCTGACCGTCTCTGTGCCTCTCTCTCCAGCTCCTCGCACTTCTCCTCCTCGCGGCTCCTCTGGTGCCTCAGGCGCTCATTCGCCCTCCTCAGCTCCCCCGCGTCCAGCTCCGCCTCCGACAGCTGGCCGCGCAGGGACGCGGCCGTTTTCTGCTCGCTGCGAGGAGAGAGCGATACCAGTCTCCATTCAGCCATCGGTCACCCATTACCAACAGCCATTAAACCTCCCTGCATCCCACTGCCAACGGCCTCACACACACACACATCATCACACATCAGGCATTCCGCAGACATGAAGTGTTTAATGTGTCCAGTCAGCTACTGCTTCATAAAGGTGTTTGTGAAAGAAACGAGGGGGGGAAATTGATATGCTCTTTCCTCAACGCATCCATTTAGTTTTTCAGATTATACATCTTTGCCCGTCAAACGCATCTCATCGTCTTTACAGCGCATGCGTTCGTCAAACCGCTTGTGTTCTACAGATTGTCTCAAAGATCCACCTGCATGTGCACCAGTTTCTTAACAATCACACTGACCCACTGCCCCACTACCTCCACTAATGTAAAACAGTGAGATATCCAGGTTCAGGGGTCACAGGCTGGGGTCAGTGGTCACCTCTGCAGCTGCGCCTTCGTGACCTTTAGATCCTGATCCCCCTGCAGCACCCGCTTTTGAAGCTCCGCCCCTTCCTTTTGCAGTGTTCTGATTTGCTGCTCGAGGCCCTCTCTTTCTGTCTCCAACCTCGTGTCTGCTTCCTGAAAACAATCAATGCAAAAATAAAAAAAATGGATTTTTTTTGATGTCCTAAAGAACTGTCATTTTCTTCTGAACCAATTTCAACATCATCTGTAACTTGTGATTCTATATTCCAGAGACTCAAGAGAGATCATTTTTTTGTCACCTGCAGTTCCTGCAGTCGACACCAGAGGCACTGGAGAGCGCTCTCTGCTTCAGTGATGAATGGGAGCCTGGAGGGTAGTCTGCCATTGGACAGTTCAGCCCGAGTCATGGGAGCGCTGCTCCGCACATCTGACTGCTGTGAGCTGAGGAAGTCCAACTGGAAACGGCAAAATTCATTCAGAGCTCTGAACTACAGACCACAGGCAAATCATGATACCATCAAAGGCAAAGCAACAAACATTTCAGTCGCCATCACTAAATTCACATTCCCCAAATGCACATTCCAGGGGAATGTAAAAATCCATGTAGGCCAGCAAGCAAGTATCTTGGCTGAATCTTTGACCAAATCACAGCCATGAATATTTAGTATAACAGTAATCCGTCTCGCATAATTTGCTTAAACATAACATAAACGGGGTCATTCAGCCCAACAACAACACAAACCATTTTCCAAACTCTAAAATACACTGATCTTCTAAAGACTAGACAGACTCTTGCACTGTATACAGCCTGGAGTGGAAGAATTTCTGTTTCCATGACATCATCAAGCAAGTTACAGACGGATGACAAATTAATGTAATAACATAAATGGTCATAGTAAGATGCTGGGCCTCCACAAGCTGTCAGATCGGCTTAAACATGCCCTGGAGAAGATTCAAATCATGGAAGGAATGCTTCATTATCTAATCTAAATATGATCATTCAGAATAATTCCGCTTTGGTCTGCAGCAACCCTTCTGCTCTAAGGGAACAAGTGGATTGAAACCAAGTCAGGTAAATGGGCACAAGCATCTGCATTTGTTTGTACATGCAGATACTTCTGTTCATTTAGTCGGCCTGGTTTCAATCCACTCCTTCCCTTAGAGCACAAGGGAAGTATATCTGTCCGTTCATCCATCTGTTCGTGTCTGTACCAAACTTAGAGAACGGGCAAGCAGAGTGCAATACCCGTTTGCACCATTAGGGGCCGCAGTGTCGCAACACACGTGCTGAGGTGGGTTAAGTGCCGATAGGTATTTATCTTTCGGGATTACAATTTCTGAAGACAGGTTATTCCTTCTGAAGGTTATTTTGTGAATATGCGGCGAATATCGAATACCAAAGCAATTTTACCTCGGTCACTAGCCGTTGGCTCACTCTGACGGTCGAAGCCTGGGCCGGCGGTCGGACCGCCTCCTCCGCGCGACTCTCCACTGAATCGTCCTGCAGCCGCGACAGCTCCGGCTGCATCTCTCGCCGCTCGTCATTCAGCAAATCAGCCTCCATCTAGATTACGGCATAAGACCTCAAGTTCATGTCATGTTGAGAATATCCCTCTTATAATGAACCACGCCTTCCAGAACGCACCTCCTCCCAGTGCCGAAGAGTGATTTTACAAAACCAAACTAAACATACCGCATAACATGACAGTTTATAAGATGATGTTGTGGATTGTCTTCAACATATTGAGATTCCCCCATCCTCAAGAAATTGGAGAGAGACAGATTCTTGAAAAAGGAAAAATTAGGCTTTATTGTGTCATGCTGAAAAATGTAAAGCCGAGATCATAACAAAAGTGATAAAAAAAATCACTTTATTATTGTCGTGTTACCTAATCGGGGAGAACAAGCAGCACCTGTTAAGTGCGGAGCGCTCTGGGAGTGAACATTTTGTCAATCATGTAAATGACCGCGAACAGGTCAGGACTAATAATTCTTTAAAACAGATGTTACGTCCACCCCAATTCTCAGTTTGACGGAATTTACCCCATGACTTCATCGCTGTTAGATCGCATGAGAAACCGTGTCTTCAGTTGCCAATTACGATAATTGGAAAACGCGTCAATAAGGAAAAATAATTGAGAACTAGCCAGGACTATCCTAATTGTCATAAAGGGACGTGTCTGTGCCCCCCAATTCCCGGTTCTAGCTTCGCCCCTGCCTGCAGTCTTACTCGCTAGCGGGCTAGTAGGCTACCTAGCTAGCAATAGTGTAGCTAGCGCGCCAATGTATTTAGCTACATAGCCAACTGGCTAGCGAGCTAAAAAAAAAAAGGCTGCAGTTCGCTTTCAATGCGCACTCTGTCTGACTCGTAAGAAAGCTAGTTCGCTTCCTAGCTAGCAAGCCAAAGTGATATCGAACTGTGTGTCATAGCTAGCAGGCCGATATTTCCGTAGGGTTGTTGACAAGAGCCACGGTAGAATGGAGATAAATAGTTTTTTTTTCTCGAGCACTCGGTATTTATCGTAGCTATCCGATCTCGCGTTCGAAAAAACGTAGGTCTATCTCCTAATTAGTAACAATAACCCGGAGATATATTTTACCAAAATACTCCTCTCTGATTTAAACATTATGTAATTGTTCATGGTTTCTTATAAAGATCATTTCATGACAATTAGAAGAAAATATTATGCACGGCTTACCTTCGTATGCGACTGCATTTTAATTTTTTTTTGCAGATATCAGTTGATGCAGTGGCAATTTCTTGAATTCAAAACTTGCTTCTTGTTCTTGAGTGTCTAAAGTCAATAATGACTTTTTTACAGTTGAAAATCTTGAGTTAAGTAAGACGGTTGCGTTACCGATAATCAAAACGATTACTTAGGATTCGTATAGGAGCAACAGAATGTCCGTGTAGTCACGAACAAAGACCGCTGTGTACTGAATAATCTTCCATCGTCAGCACCATTTATAGATCTTGCACATGACGTCATAGAGGAGCTGTTGTGAGAGGGAGGATGGAGACAACCGGTTCAACGTCATCAAGAGCTCAGCGCAAAGGCCGCCCACCTGTTGGGGGAAAACAAACGCCCGTGGTACGCATTGGAATCAACGAGAAAGGAGAAAAGCACTCAGAGAGCGCAGAGCAAGCACAACATTCCCCTCCATATTGCGACTTCCACCATAGATATTAACCTTACATTTATTTTTTCTTCATTTTTAGATTCCTTGACCATGAAAACATGGCAATTTGTTTCATAATGCTATATGAATATTAGTTCCACAGCGTCTTTGCTGTTTAAAGATGTCTGTTGCATGTTTCTAGCTTCATTTGTTTTGTTTTGTTTTGTTTTGTTTTTTTTCTTATAATGCAAGTTTCAAAGATCTATTTTTTCATATTCTGGATAATACAATCCAGATTTATTCATTATCTGGCTCAATCGTTGATATCTTTGTGCAGATGTGTCCGCCAGTGGACGCTGAGCTGCCATTTATGCACGCAGTTACAATATTCTATCACTAGATAGCAACCCAGGATCAGTTATAGAATATTCACACAACTGCCAGTCAACTGAAATAAGAAGCGACTCTTCATTCCCCCAATATCTGTGCTTTTTTAATTTCATTGGGAGTCCCCGGTATAATAAACGCTAAATTAAATAATTCTTTTGTGTATTTGTATCGTTTTGTCAGTCACAAACAAGAGATGTTGCGGTACCACCTCTCACACCGGATCGGAGAAGGGTATGTTTTCAGCCAAAATACACTGTTATTCCCCAACACTGATTGTAGAACATGTTTGAAACTTGCCCTGTATTTTTTTTCCAAGTACCTTGACTATTTTTGGTGGAGTTATATGCATAAATGTCGAAAATGGCTCTATCTTCCGATGTAAAAGAACTCTCTGAGAATGAATGTGTTGAAAAATAACACAAAAAAATGTGTTACCATGTATAACACATTTTGTGTTGATTTCAACACAAAATATGTAAAAAAAGTTAAATAAAAATTTAAAAATCAACACTGATTGTGTTGAAAACAACACGGAATGTGTTGTCCAAACTAGACACACAGGTGTGTTAAAAATTAACACATGTTGTGTTATTTTCAACACATCTCATTTGAGCGTGAATCCTTTAAAAAAGATGCGGATCACTTCCAAAATCTAATTATTTCTTCTTTATACATGTAACCCCTCTAATATTTCCTGGCGGGACTGCTAATTGGAGTAGTCCCCATTTTAATGCATTAGTTTTGTTAAGCCCGGTACTGTCTTGATTGGAAATAAATCCAGGGGAACTAAAAAAAAGTGATGAACCAACCCACCGTGTACAAAATGTGGGTGGGGGAGGGGATTATGTCATATAGTATTCATTCACTGGAAGGCGATCAGAAGGTGGGTGACCTTAAGACAGGACAGTTCACCGGGTGAACTGACGGCTCAGGTTTACATATCGTAGCTGGAAAAGCTGCAATTTAGCTTCTCGGTTTATTGTGAAAGTACATGTATAACAATATCCCGTGATAAAAGTAGACTGTGCCCAAGAAGAACGGACAGTGCCATTTATATTCGGGCGAAGGGTAATCGCGCCAACTTTTAGCCTGTGATCTATCCAGGCCTTGTGCAGACCTGCGTGCTAAAAGTGTGCCGGTTGCGCAGCTACATTTGATATTCCATTTTATTTTATAAGAATTCGTAAAAGTAACTATTCCAAGTTTAGATTCCAGTAAGAAAACAACGTTTTTCTCATGCTCCGCTCGAAGAGACGTTTTGTGTTTTTCCTGGAACTGATTTTGATGTTTTTCACGGAAGAAGGAGACCAGCTACGAATTCGGAAGATTGGTTTCCATCACCACGGAGGCAGCGAATCGTGAGTAAAGAAAAAAAGGGAGCCAAACTAATTTCAAAGCAAGCGGAGCTCATTCTTCTTGCCAAAACAAAAGAGATCACTGACATTTGAAGGAGTTGTTGCCGGTGGCAAAGCATTTTAACCGGTGTGACTGGGGGTTGCTAGCGCTAGCCAAAACCGAGAGCTCTCTGGGTAATGTAGTTGAATACTGGCGCCAGTGCACTAATTATTCCATTTATACTCGGTACCACGTTTATTTTCTGTTTCGAACATACAAATGCAAAGGGCTGAGTTTCTGGTCAGAAAAATACTGTTGTGGGGAAGATTGGTATTTACCCTGGTAAAGTGAATGTAAGATTGTATTCTGGGTCTTTTCTCCTTTATATGGGTTTAAGGTAAACGTGACTCTGAGATCGGGGTTTTACTTTCACTTTGATAACGCACGTAGTACGTTCTCGTGCTGCAGCTGAGCTGAGTGGGCAGGATATTTTATTTGGCAAAAAGTCATTTTCATTTTAAATGTCGCACCGATCTCCTTTAATTATACTAATTGAAACAAAGCAGCGTCAGTTTCTGACTGGGAAATCTATTAACTGTTGCAAACAAATAATATTACCATTGTGTCATTATTTTCAGATAAATCCTCTCTGGTCTTCTGTCCTCTTTTTTTCGTTTATAAAGGGAAACATTACAAACTGGTATTTCTTTGCCTAAAAGGTGTTCAGAATTTAATGTTTTTTTCCTCCCAATGAAAGTATAATTTATCTCATACAATTTCCAATAAGGTGGATCTCTGGAGCTGATTCTTTAGCAGAGCTTTATTGGATGGAGGCACCGCGCTACAGGTCATAAGGTTGGTAAGGACTGTTAATCAGTCAATCACTGTCTATATCACAAGTATTCAAATAACACACTCCCTCTAATCGAACCCAGGCCCCGTTTCTTTCCAGTGTGCAGTTAGGGTACCCAAATACCTAATGCACAGGAGAGCAAGGGGGTTACAAATGGAGGCACCGCTGGGATATTAGTGCGGGATAGTGATGTGACTGAATTAAATAATTGAGTAGCTTTCTGAAAAATAGACAGGAATTCTCGTAAATTATTTGGTAAGCTAAATTGTAAATCCTTGCCTGTTTAAATTTCAGTGAGAACACATGGAGACAAAAATGTGTAATGTGAAAATAGGCCACTGGATGGCAGTATTTACCTTTTGTTTGTTAAGCTCAGACTGGAGCTAGGTTTTGGCATGTTTCGGACATGTCTGGGGCAAGTCCCCGAAAAAAAAAAAAAAAAAAGAGGTCTAAATGTGGGTGGGGTCTGCAAAAGAGTATATAAGGAAAAGAATTGAGACAGAAAGGTAGTAGGAGAAATTTCAAGAAGGATACATGTGACCAGACCTGTCATTCTGTTTGAGACCCGTGAAGCTTTTAGTGGATTTTTGCCTGTGTTAGAGCATTTTCCTCACCCAGGACATCACCAAGGGACCCAACCAAAAAGGGACTGTAAATATTTTTGTTTTTTTGTCTTGTTAATCAATCTTGGTCAGTAGCGTAGTTAGTTGTTTAGTTGTCTGTTCATTAAATGTGTTTAAGTTTTTAAAACTGTGCCTGTCATCCCTTGCTGTTGCTGTTGTGTTGTGATTTGAAATAAATTGGGGCCATAACAAATTTTGGGCACAAGTCCGGGATAGACCATTGTGTGAGTGATTTATTGAAAATCTAACATTTCAAATTGTAAAATTGTTTTTTGAATTTTCCGATATAATTATAGTGACAGATCAACAGCAATGGATGATTTCTTGGCATCACCAACCGTTGAGGTTTTGAAGTCTTTTAAAAAGACAGAACTGCTAGAAATTTGCAGACATTTAGAGCTGACAGAGCTAAAACCAGCCATGCGAAAAGCAAGACTGGCTAGAGAGATAGTTGAATATTACATTGATGAAAATGTGTTTGCACCAGGAGATCTGGAACAGTTTCCAGTGGGAAATCCAAATATAGAGATGGAACTTAAATTAAAAATGCTAGAGATTGAAAGGGAGGAAAAAGAAAAACAAAGAGAATTTGAGAGGGAGGAAAAAGAAAGACAAAGAGAATTTGAGAGAGAGAAAGAGGAAAGAGCAGAAAGAGAGAGACAGAGACAGAGAGATTTTGAATTAGAGAAATTCGACAGAGAAGAAAGACTCCAAATGGAGCAACTAAAAATTAAAACTGAAACAGAAAATAAATTTTGTGATAGCCAGGAGGTAAAACTGGTGCCTCCATTTTCGGAAAAGGATGTTGACAACTATTTCCAGTGTTTTGAAAAGGTAGCAAAGAGTTGCCAGTGGCTAAAGGAACACTGGCCTCTGATGTTGCAAACTGTCCTCAAGGGTAAAGCTCAACAAGCCTATTCGGCTTTGTCTGCAGATGATTCCTCTGATTATGAGGTTGTCAAAAAGGTTATTTTGAGAGCTTATGAGTTGGTTCCAGAGGCTTACCAACAGAAATTCAGAGGTCTGAAGAAATCTGAAAATCAGACTTCTGTGGAATTTGCTAATGAGAAGAAGGTTTGCTTTGAGCGCTGGTGTACTTCTATGGAGGTCAAGGATGATTTCAACTCACTAAAAGAGATGGTGTTAGTTGAAGAATTCAAGAACTGTGTTAAGGATGATGTTAAGACCTACCTTAATGAAAAGCAAGCACTGAATTTGCAATCAGCTGCCAAATTTGCAGATGAATATGTTCTCACACATAAGTCCAAATTTCAGTCTAGCAGTAATGGTAGATGGTCCCAATTTCAGAAAAAGGGTTATGGTGATACCCAAGATTCCTCACCCAAAGACAAAGACAAATCTGGTGATGGTGCTCAGAAATCCAGGAACAGGTCTGATCAAAGTGTGAAAGCTGACAGTCACAAAAGTGGTCTAGTTTGCAGTTATTGCAAGAAATCTGGTCATGTTAAAACTAACTGCTGGTTCCTTAAAGCTAAGAAAGAAAAAGAAAAGGACACCAAACCAAATGCCTTTGTGAAAGCAAGGTTAGAAACCCCTGTAGTAGATGACCGATCTGCTAAATTGCCTGCTTCTTGTGGGGCTAAAAAGCCTGATACTGCTGACTTTGTGGGGGAGGAATTTCTTCCATTTGTGTCAGAGGGATTTGTGGCTCTGAATGAGCATACTACTCCTGTCCCCATATATATCCTAAGGGATACCGGTGCTTCTCAGTCACTTTTGTTGATGGACTCCTTGGAGTTACGTGATGAGACCGCTTCAGGGGATTTCATACTTGTACATGGTATTTAAGGGAGGACTGTATCTGTACCCCTGCGCTCTATATTCTTGAAGTCAGATTTAGTTACAGGACAGGTAAAGGTGGGACTTATGTCGAGTCTACCTATAAAGGGTGTTTCTCTGTTGCTAGGCAATGACCTGCCTGGGGGCAAAGTAGTTCCCCCTGTCCATCTTACTTCACAGCCGAGCACTGAAGATGGGGATGAGGACCCATCTCTGTATCCTTCTTGCGCAGTGACTCGTGTTATGGCCAAGAAGGCTAAAGAAGAAGATGATGTGGTGCCGTCCAGCACATTGAATAGTCAGGACTCAGGTGGTTCGCCTCATGACTTTGATTGGCCTACTATGGTTTCTCCATTTGAGAACTTATCAGACAAATTTATCAGTTCATTTTTCAGCCAGCCAGATGGGTTTAGTGATTCGGATGTGTCTGGAGACTTGTCTCTGTCCAGAAAGCAGTTGATTGAGGAGCAAACTAATGATCCTGAAATTTGTGCACTAAGGAGGAGAGCCCTTCCTGATAAAGAAATAGACGCAGTTCCAGTTGGGTATTATCTCAAGGATGGTGTGTTGATGCGGAAGTGGCGCCCTCCTGATATCCCTGCCAATACAGATTGGGCAGTGGTCAGGCAAATTGTTGTTCCGAAGGTCGACAGGAATGAGATCTTAACAATGGCTCATAGTTTACCTTTAGGAGGTCATCTTGGTGTTAACAAGACTGTTGATAAGATCATGAAACACTTCTTTTGGCCTGGGCTTCGGAAAGACGTTTCCAACTTTTGCAAAACCTGTCAAACTTGTCAGGTAGTTGGAAAACACCAGTTAGACCCACCTGTAGCTCCATTGCAGCCTATCCCAGCATTTGGGGAGCCGTTCTCTAAGGTCATTGTTGATTGTGTTGGTCCATTACCCAAGACTAGATCTGGAAATCAGTACTTGTTGACAATAATTTGTGCATCTACCAGATTTCCCGAAGCCATACCTCTACGTAACATCAAGGCAACTGCAATCTCGAAGGCTTTGATAAAGTTCTTCATGTTGTTTGGCCTTCCCAGGGAAATTCAGTCAGACTAAGGTAGCAATTTCACTTCAGGATTGTTTCAGCAGGTTGTGTATGAACTAAGTACAAAGCAGATTCTTTCTAGTGCCTATCATCCAGAAAGTCAGGGTGCCTTAGAGCGGTTTCATTCCACTCTCAAGACAATGATGAGGAATTGTTTTGACCATGAGAAAGACTGGGATGAAGGTGTTCATTTGCTGTTGTTTGCAGCTAGAGAAACAGTGCAGGAGTCTACTGGATTCAGTCCGTTTGAGCTAGTGTTTGGCCATGAAGTGAGAGGACCTTTGCTATTATTGAGTGAACAATGGCAAGAGGAAGAGCCGCACATCAGTCTGTTCGACTATGTTAGCAAGTTCAAGGAAGATTGCGTGCAGCTTGTGACCTAGCCAAAGAGAACTTGAAATCAAGTCAGGGAAAAATGAAAACTTGGTATGATCATAAGGCTAGAAGCCGTGAGTTTAAACCAGGAAACAAGGTCCTTGTGTTTCCCTTGCAGTCCAATCCATTGCAGGCTAGATTTCATGGTCCTTATGAAATTCTGACAAAACTCAATGATCTCAATTACATTGTGAAGACTCCAGATAGGAGAAAGCCAAAACAGTTGTGTCACATTAACATGCTGAAGCCTTATCATGACAGAAATGCTAGGGTTGCAGCTGTCAGATTCTCCTATGGCCAAGATTTGTGAAGATGAGGGGGCGTTTCAAGATGATGAACCTAGAATTAAAGCTGAAGTTCTTTCATATAAATAGTCAAATTCTGAAGTGTTGCAAAATCTTGATGTAAAACTCCAGCACATAGAACCCTCACAGAGAGATCAGTTTGAGAGGTTGATCAAGAAATATGAGGATCTGTTTCCTGATGTTCCAAAGAGAGTTTCTATAGCCTCTCATGATGTAGATGTTGGTGATGCCAAACCAATAAAACAGCATCCGTACCGGATGAATCCTGAAAAGAGAAAGATTGCTGAGAAAGAGGTTGAGTACATGTTAGAACATGATATTATCAGACCCTCCTACTCAGATTGGAGTTCACCCTGTGTGCTAGTTCCAAAACCTGATGGAAGTACTAGATTCAGTACAGATTATCGTAAAGTCAATGCTGTAACTAGAACTGATGTGTTTCCAATACCTAGGATTGATGATTGTATTGATAGAGTAGGGCAAGCAAAGTTTCTGACCAAGATTGATTTATTGAAGGGTTATTGGTGTGTGCCTTTGAGAGGGCCAAGGGCATCTCTGCTTTTGCCACACCATCTGGGTTGTACCAGTATGAAGTCCTACCCTTTGGAATGAAAAATGCCCCAGCCACATTCCAAAGGATGATACAGTCTACAATCGCCGGATTGCCACACACGGGTGCATACATCGACGACCTGATCACATGGAGTGACTCCTGGGAAGAACATCTAAAAGATGTAGAGACGTTGTTCCAGCACCTGACCCAGGCTAACCTGACTGTTATCCTGAACAAGAGTGACTTTGGTTGTGCTACTGTCACCTATCTTGGCCACGTCATTGGCCAGGGTAAGGTGGCACCCATAAATGCTAAAGTCCAAGCCATCATGGACTTTCCAGTTCCTGACAACAAAAAAGCTTTGCGCCGCTTCCTTGGAATGATCGGGTACTACCGCAAGTTCTGCAAGAACTTTGCTGAGATTGCTCTCAGTCTCACTAACCAACTGAAGAAAGGCGTAAAGTTCACTTGGGATGAGGCATGCCAGATAGTCTTCGATCGCCTGAAGTCTCTGCTGTGTCACTTCCCCGTGCTCAAATCTCCTGACTTCAAGAAACCGTTCTCCATCGCAGTCGATACTAGCGACCAAGCTTGTGGATCTGTGCTCCTACAGAGAAGTGACTGATGACATTGAGCATCCCGTGGCATACTTCTCCAGGAAGTTCAATCGCCACCAAAGAAACTATTCCACAATAGAGAAGGAGCTGTTGGCTCTGGTTCTTTCTTTACAACACTTTGAGGTTTATGTTTGTACAGGGCAAAAGCCAATGGTTGTGTACACAGACCACAATCCATTAATGTGTTGAGTAAGATGAAAAACAAGAATCGGAGATTGTTGAATTGGAGTTTGATTTTACAGGATTTTGACTTGGAAATTAAGCATGTAAAGGGTACAGACAATGTAATTGCTGATTGCTTATCCCGTGTTTGAGGATGTGTATATATCCCATGTGTTTATGAGCATATTGTATTATATGTATATATAGACAAGTGTCTACTTAACCATTTTGTATTGAAAAGAAAAATTTTGCCTTTATGAGTCAAAATTTTTCCCTTTTGGAATGGAGGTGTAATGTGAAAATAGGCCACTGGATGGCCGTATTTACCTTTTTTTTGTTAAGCTCAGACTGGAGCTAGGTTTGGGCATGTGTCGGACATGTCTGGGGCAAGTCCCTGAAAAAAAAAAAAAAAAGAGGTCTAAATCTGGGTGGGGTCTGCAAAAGAGTAAATAAGGAAAAGAATTGAGACAGAAAGGTAGTAGGAGAAATTGCAAGAAGAAGGATACATGTGACCAGACCCGTCATTCTGTTTGAGACCTGTGAAGCTTTTAGTGGATTTTTGCCTGTGTTAGAGCATTTTCCTCACCCAGGACATCACCAAGGGACCCAACCAAAAAGGGACTGTAAATATTTTTGTTTTTTTGTCTTGTTAATCAATCTTGGTCAGTAGCGTAGTTAGTTGTTTAGTTGTCTGTTCATTAAATGTGTTTACGTTTTTAAAACTGTGTCTGTCATCCCTTGCTGTTGCTGTTGTGTTGTAAATGTAATAACAAATTGGGGCCATAACAAATGGATGTAAACAGGTTAGTTGAATGGAGCCTTTGGGAAAACATTGACCCAAATCGGGCTATAATAGTACAGGGGGTCAACGAAGACCATACAGCTGCTGATGTAGAACAGGTTTTAGAGGACCTGAAAGTATTTGGAAGGGTTAAAGTGCGAAGCCGCATGCAACAAACACCCACCCGTTTAACATGCGTTCTAGTGGAGTCATACACAAATTTCACTTCATTGTCAGAGCCCACTGAAATCAGAGACGCTGAGAGAGACATTACTTGGAAAATGGTTTGGCTAAATTTGTTGAGTTCTACTCACAAACCTGTTGAAACAGCAGCCACTCTTAGGACACCAGGTTTTTCTGAACCCGAATCAGAGAGCCCTCAGAATTTGCCACTCCTGGAAATGTCCAGTCCAGAAGCTATCATTGAGTCAATGGGTAAGGTTTTAAAAGAGATTATGAAACCACAGTGTGAAACCAGTCCATACCGGCGACTAAGGCAATTTAGTGGCAGCATTTCTACCCCCCTAGGGGAAGATGATTTTGACTCCTGGATGGAGCAGGTTAATCAGATGCTACCAGAGTGGCAATGTTCTGACAGTGAGAAGAGAAAAAGAATAATTGAGAGTTTGAAGCCACCTGCACTTGGTGTAGCTACAGCACTGCGGGCCAATTGCAAAGGTGCCACTGTTGAGGTTTACCTTAGAATTCTTGACCACACCTATGGCACTGCAGCCACAGGTGAGGATCTCTACTATAAGTTTAAGAGCTCAAGACAAAAGCCAGGAGAAAAGATAACTGATTTCTTACTTAGGATTGAGAAGCTTCTACTCAAAGTAAGAGCAAAGAAGGGCATCGAAGAGTCTAGGGTTGATCAGGCTAGACGAGAGCAAATTATCAGAGGAGTGTTGTACAACACTGAAGTATTTGTGTACCTTAGGCTAAGGGAGAGGAGGGCTCACCCACCCACATTCCCCAGTCTATTATAAGAGATAAGGGAAGAGGAGGAAAGAGAGGTCGATAGGCAGTCTCACAGAGTGCCTGTTTCACACGTACAACCACAAAAGAAGGCAGACAGAGTGGAGGAAGCTGAAGTAGCTGACCTCAAGAAACAGGTGCAAGACTTGAAGGCTATGGTCATTGTTATGGAAAAATCGCACGTTTCGTCACAGAAGGCAGAGTTCCCTCCTCACTCTCCACCCAACAGTCCCCAAACAGAGCAGAAAGGGAAAGAGTATTTCTGTTACAATTGTGGAGAAAGCGGACACATTGCTAATAGATGCCAAAACCCCAGGAATTTAGAAGCAGTGACTCAGCGTTTCATCCGATCCAGAGGGAAGTCGGGAAATGCTGGAGGGGGACAGTAGAGGAGCATGCTGTTCCCCGAGAATCTAGGATCTCCATAGCCTCATGTTCCTCTCAGCCAGTACAGCCATTGAGGCCTGATATTTTTCCCAATGGACTACTTGGTCCTGAGGCAAGCCTGAGCATTAGGGTAAATGGAAAACCATGCCGAGCAGTTCTAGACAGTGGTTCTCAGGTAACCATAGTTCATCATTCCTTCTACAGAAGACATTTGAATCACTTGCCTCTGCAGCCTTTAGAAGGTCTGACCTTATGGGGTCTCAGTGACAGCAGCTACCCATATGATGGATACACTGAAGTTGTCATTGAATTTTCTAGAGAAGTGGTAGGTGTCCATAGACCTATTAAGACCCTTGCTTTAGTATGCTCAGAACCGCCCATGCACGATGATTCAGACATGCTCATTGGCACAAATGCTAATATGTTTGCTGTATTTGGAAAATGGTGTGAGAAGCTGGCTAGTGTCAGCAAAAGAGAAGAGCCTCCATTGTATTCTCTCTGTCTCACAGCTTATCGTCAAAGAAAGCAAATCAGGGGAAGACCAGACATGGGACTGGTAGGTTTTGTTCGACGCACCTCAGGAAAGCCACTCACACTTCCCCCATTAGCTGAAGGACAGGTAGAAGTTTATAGAGTACACCACCCCTGGAAGACCACTGACGGTTTTGCTGGAGCCATCCCAGAGAAACAAACTTCCTGACCATGTCTTGGTAACCAGTGGGATTCACAGCGTGCCCATGCGGGGGGATCACTGTCTGAATCTTAGTGTAAAGAATGAAAGCCTGCAGCCAGTTACATTGCAGCCGCGGCTAAAAATGGCAGATGTATTTACAGTGGAGCATGTAGTCAAGGTTCACAAGGTCACTGGGCAGGAGACTAGTATTGACCCAGAACTATTGAGCGAATGGGATGTTTGCTGTGCTGTCGGAGGAGAACACCACCTTCGCCTGACTGACGACCGGCCTTTTCGAGAGCGTTCCCGAAGGATTGCCCCTGCTGATGTGGAGGATGTTCGTCGCCATCTTCAGGAACTGCAGGCGGCGGGAATAATATCAGAATCCAGGAGCCCATATGCGTCTCCAATCGTCGTCGTTCGGAAGAAGAGCGGCCAGGTGAGGTTGTGCGTGGATTACCGCACTCTGAACAGAAGAACGGTCCCCGACCAGTACACCGTGCTGCGGGTGGACGATGTGTTGGACTGCTTAGCCGGTAGCAAGTGGTTCTCTGTGCTTGACCTGAAAAGCGGCTACTACCAGATACCAATGAGTGAGCAAGACAAGGAGAAAACTGCCTTCATTTGCCCGTTGGGCTTTTTTCAATTTGATCGAATGCCGCAAGGTGTGACAGGAAGCTCCTGCCACCTTTCAACGATTAATGGAGAAAGCAGTGGGAGACATGAATCTTTTAGAAGTGCTCGTTTATTTAGATGATTTAATTGTGTTTGGAAGAAACCTCGGAGAACACGAGGAACGGCTTTTGTAGGTACTGGACCGCCTTGAGGCTTGCGGCCTGAAACTTTCCCTAGACAAGTGCCAGTTCTGCAGGACCTCATTTAAATATCTTGGGCATGTTGTTTCTGACCAGGGAATAGCAACTGACCCCTCAAAGATTGAAGCACTGACGACATGGCCCCGCCCTGAAAATCTTAAGGCTTTGCAGTCTTTCTTAGGTTTTTGTGGTTATTATAGGAGGTTTGTAGAGGGCTATTCTTCCATAGTACGCCCTCTGCACGAGCTGACCAGGGGCTATGCCCCGTAGAGGAAACGTGGGCAAAAGGCCCCGACTGCATCAGGGGTCACCTACTTTAAGGAGACTGAATCTTTTGGAGCTCGTTGGACAAAGGGTTGTGAGGAGGCTTTCCAAACCATTCTGGACCGCCTCACCCATGCCCCTGTGCTTGCTTTTGCTGACCCCATTAAGCCGTATTTGCTCCATACTGATGCCAGTTTCACTGGACTTGGGGGGGTTCTTTACCAAGAACACAGTGAAGGATGGAGACCTGTCGCATTTGCAAGCCGGAGCTTATCACAGACTGAAAGGAATTATCCAGCCCACAAGCTGGAATTTTTAGCATTAAAGTGGGCTATCGTGGACAAATTCCACGACTATCTCTATGGGGCTCAGTTTCTTGTCCGCACTGACAACAACCCCCTCACCTATATACAAACCACCGCAAAGTTAGATGCAACAGGACAGATGTGGTTGGCTGCTTTATCTAATCACAATTTCAGACTCCAGTATAGGCTGGGGCGTGTGAATATTGGTGCGGATGCCCTGTCGCGACGCCCATGCCCATGCGCTGACCGAGGTGAGGAATGAGTTGAAATACCGGCTCCGGGTGTGAGAGCCACCTGTCGGGCCATTTCGGAAAATGGAACAGGGTTAGGGTCAGGGTTTATTGAGTGTAATGCTGCCACATTAGGAGCCCCCCCCCGGAAGTTTTAGTAGAGTCTTATGTAAATGTTAATACACTACATCTGTCTGGTTTGCCGCAACTGAGCCTACAGGACTTAAAAAGTGCTCAGGAGAATGATCCCACTATATCGCTTGTCATTTCTGCACTTAAAATGGGGAGAAAACCTACTGCTACTAAGAACTTTCACTCAGAGATGTCCCTTTTCTTGAAGTCTTGGAAGTTACTTTGCTTTGACTAAGGTGTGTTATATCGGACTCCGCACAGTCAGGGCCCCAATTCTCTCAAGAAGAAATGGCTAGTTCTTCCTAGTGAATTCCGCCCTCTTGTTCTGAAATCCCTACATGATGATATGGGACATCTGGGAAATGAGAGGACTCTGGATTTAGCTCTTGCACGATTTTATTGGCCCTGCATGGCCAAAGACATTGAGCATTATTGCAAGTCCTGTGCCAGGTGTGTTCAGCGAAAGACACTACCTACCAGATCGGCTGAGCTGGTAAACATTATCTCTAGTGCCCCATTAGAACTAGTTTGCATTGATTTTCTCAGTGTTGAGAATGACAGCAAGAACATAGGCAACATTCTTGTTCTGACAGATCATTTCACACGACATGCTCAAGCATATTCAACTAAAGATCAGAGGGCAACCACTGTTGCCAAAGTGTTGTGGGAAAAATTCTTTGTACACTATGGCCTACCTCAAAGAATCCAGTCCATTTTGAAAGCCGGCTAATCCATGAGGTGCTTCAACTTTTGGGCATTAAAAAATCACGCACTTCTCCCTATCACCCTCAAGGGAATCCCTTGCCGGAGAGATTCAATCGCACTCTGTTGAACATGCTCGGGACCCTGGCGCCTGCACAGAAAGCCACCTGGAGCCAGCATTTAGCCCACCTTGTTCATGCATATGATTGCACCTGGCATGACTCCACCGGGTTTTCTCCCTATTATTTGATGTTTGGGCGAGAGGCAGTTTTACCCGTAGACTTGTGTTTCGGGGTCTCAGTTGATTACCACTCCCCTGTAGGTTACCTGCAATACACAACCAGACTCAGGTAACAGCTGGAGGACGCCTATCGTCTTGCTTCTGCAGCTGCAGGTCGGGGTAATCAGGCAAATAAGTCCAGACATGATAAACGAGTCAGGCATCACGAATTGCAACCAGGTGACCGAGTTCTTCTCCAGAATTTGGGAGTGCCTGGAAAGCATAAGATTGCCGATCGATGGAAATCAGAGCCCTATATAATTGAAAAGCAGTTACCTGGCTTGCCCACCTATCAGATGAGACCTGAGAATGGCAAAGGCCCAGTCCAGACCTTGCACCGAAACCACCTCTTACCAATCGGAGAGCTAGTGTGTAAGGGGAAGAAAAGCACCAGAAACCTGAAACTAGAGCGAAAACTAGGAGTCACACACAGGAAGCCAAACCTGCCTTCCTCAGATGTTTTTACGGCAGAGACCGAGTCCGTTGCCATGAAAGGACAAGAAAGCAGTTTTGAGAGTGAAATGGGAGATCCGGAACCTTTGTCACTAGATTTTGACGACTGTTTCCGGTTGAGGGATCATGTCAATGAGACTTTTAGGAGCCCTGAGCGCTCAGAAGATTTTTTTGGTCTCAGCACGGAGGTTGTAGTGGGGGAGTCTGAGGCCATTACTGACAGTTTCTCAGATGAGAACCTTGATGATAGGGTTCATGACGCTACAGGCGTAGAAAAAACAGAAATTCTGCCTGCTCTTTCAGACGTTCCTTTAAACACATCAACACCAGACATTCCCATAGACACATCAACACAAGATGCCTCTGCCGGGAAAAGGCCCGTCAAACCAGTAGTTCGGCTTACCTATGATGATCTGGGTGTTCAAAGTGACGCATCGTTAAATGTAGTGCATAGGGGGGTTATCTGTTCTCTGTGATCTCATTGGCCTGTTTACCAAAGGTGACGTTCCTTTATTACACAAATGCTAAAGAGAATGTAAGGTACGTTTTAAAAGTGTACATGCAAAAAAAAAAAAACTGTTCAATGCAGATGAATGCCATTGGATGTTGGGATTGATGTATTACCAATGTATTGTTCTGTGTAATGTGCATTAACTTTCTGCATTTGTGTGCTGTATTTTTGATACAACTTGTCGGGACACCAAGTTTATTTGTGAGGGGTGAGTGTAACCCCTTTAATATTTCCTGGTGGGACTGCTAATTGGAGTAGCCCCCATTTTATTGCATTAGTTTTGTTAAGCCCGGTACTGTCTTGATTGGAAATAAATCCAGGGGGAACTAAAAAAAGTGATTAACCAACCCACCGTGTACAAAACGTGCGTGGGGGAGGGGATTATGTTATATAGTATTCATTCACTGGAAGGCGATCAGAAGGTGGGTGACCTTAAGACAGGACAGTTCTCCGGGTGAACTGACGGCTCAGGTTTACATATCGTTGCTGGAAAAGCTGCAATTTAGCTTCTCGGTTTATTGTGAAAGTACATGTATAACAGTATCTCGTGATAAAAGTGGACTGTACGCAAGAAGGACGGACAGTGCCATCTACATTCGGGTGAAGGGTAATCGCGCCAACTTTTAGCCTGTGATCTATCCAGGCCTTGTCCAGACCTGCGTGCTAAAAGTGTGGCGGTTGCGCAGCTACATTTGATATTCCATTTTATTATCCCCCGCCAACACGAAGTGGGAGGGGGATATAGGTTTGACCTCCGTCCGTCCGTCCGTCCGTGCGTCCGTCCGTCCGTGTGTGCGTCCGTCCGTCCGTCCGAGATAAAGGGGACAGCTTTACTCAGAAACTACTACAGATACAGTAACCAAATTTGGTGTGTAGCTTCAGACCATAAAGGCCTTGATTGAGTTCGAAAATGAGAAGCGCATGATTGGCGGGGGATGTTGTAGACCATGTCGACTTGTTTTATATGAATTCGTAAAAGTAACTTTTCCAAGTTTAGATTTCAGTAAGAAAACAACGTTCTTCTCATGCTCCGCTCGAAGGGACGTTTTGTGTTTTTCCTAGAACTGATTTTGATGTTTTTCACGGTAGAAGGAGACCAGCTACGAATTCGGAAGATTGGTTTCCATCACCACGGAGGCAGCGATTCGTGAGTAAAGAAAAAAAAGGGAGCCAAACTAATTTTAAAGCAAGCGGAGCTCATTCTTCTTGCCAAAACAAAAGAGATCACTGACATTTGAAGGAGTTGTTGCCGGTGGCGAAGCATTTTAACCGGAGTGAGTGGGGGTGGCTAGCGCTAGCCAAAACCGAGAGCTCTCTGGGTAATGTAGTTGAATACTGGCGCCAGTGCATTAATTATTCCATTTATACTCGGTACCACGTTTATTTTCTGTTTCGAACATACAAATTCAAAGGGCTGAGTTTCTGTTCAGAAAAATACTCTTGTGGGGAAAATTGGTATTTACGCTGGTAAAGTGAATGCAAGATTGTATTCTGGGTCTTTTCTCCTTTATATGGGTTTAAGGTAAACAGGACTCTGAGATCGGGGTTTTACTTATACTTTGATAACGCACGTAGTACGTTTTCGTGCTGCAGCTGAGCTACTGAGTGGGCGGGATATTTTATTTGGCTAGAAGTCATTTTCATTTTAAATGTCGCACCGATCTCCTTTAATTATACTAATTGAAGCAAAGCAAGCGTCAGTTTCTGACTGGGAAATCAATTAACTGTTGCAAACAAATAATATTACCATTGTGTCATTTTTTTCAGATAAATCCTCTCTGGTCTTCTGTCCTTGTTTTGGTTTATAAAGGGAAACATTACAAACTGGTATTTCTTTGCCTAAAAGGTGTACTGAATTCAATGTTTTTTTCCTCCCAATGAAAGTGTAATTTATCTCATACAATTTCCAATAAGGTGGATCTCTGGAGCTGATTCTCTAGCAGAGCTTTATTGGATGGAGGCACCGCGCTACAGGTCATAAGGTTTGGTAAGGACCGTTAATTAGTCAATCACTGTCTATATCACGAGTATTCAAAGAACACACTCCCTCTAACCGAACCCAGGCCCCGTTTCTTTCCTGTGTGCAGTTAGGGTACCCAAATACCTAATGCACAGGAGAGCAAGGGGGTTACATACCAATCTGTACAATCCCTGAGAATTTCATCAAAATCTGTCCATAACTTTTTGAGTTATTTTGGAAACCAACAGACAAACAAACAAACAAACCCAGGCAAAAACATAACCTCCTTGGCGGAGGTAATAAGCGCGATAATAGAGCAGTAAAATGCCCAAGAATTGTGTGCCGGGTTACACCTCCAAGAAAATAATCAGTCTGGTGTTCAGTGCCGAAAAACCTCGCCGTGCCGAAAAGCCTAATTGCAATTAACACGTCTGGGTAAACGAGGCTTTTTGGCACGCGAAGCTTTTGGGCACGGGACATGGTGCGTGCCGATATACCTCAAGGTTTTCCAGCACGAGGTTTTTTCGGCACTGAACACCGGACCTAAGGTTACCCATCCTCCCTTGAAAAGGGCAGAATCCTAAAAGGAGAGTTAATGGAAGATGAAGAGTAAAAGCTACGTATCCAGTGTCTTCCCATGTTTACATGTGTGGGAAACGGTTCATAACAGGCCATGCCACTCTTTTTTAAAATTAGAAAGTATAAGTACTCTGTAATATGTAAGACTTGTGACTATTCTTAAATATGTTTATTCGTTATGATTTTTGTCTCGTGTAATTATTTATTTTTTTATTGCTTAACTAGCTCGTAAAGTAGCGTCAGCCAAGCAAGTCAGGTTGGCGGTCTAACGTTATGTTCATTTGTTTGTTATTCTTAACCCCAAACTGACACAGAATTCGAAATTCACGGTAGTGAAAGGGCAAGAGGGTGGACAGATCAACCTTAATTCATCAAGATAATGCGAACGCTCAGGTTCGGGCAAGGTAGCAAAATAATCGCTAGACATATGAATAAATTAATATAAACAGGAAATTTAGTTCAATACATCAGAAATATTTTACACCTGAAAACACATCAAATTATATTAGAGTCAATGGGATCTGAGGTTTTCTATACCCCAAGAAGGGGCGCAGCCTTGACGTTTGGCAAAGTACCCAGATGTGCCAGTGGTTGTGCCATTTTTGACTCCTAGGTTAAATCCACATCTCCACCCTCTGGACTTGCAGACTGAGACCTCACGGACTTCAGGCATACGGAATGTGACGTCCTCTTCGTCATCGCGAAAAGTCTCCTAGAGTGGGAGTCTGCAGCATTGTAAAAGGAGCTGGTAGACAGGCTTTTAGTCTGTTTCACTCGTTTCCGTGCTAATGCATAGGTACTGATTACCTCTACTGCCTATATTTCTGTATCATGACGTTGAATTTTATATCTGATCTATGTTATTCAAGTAACGTTTCATTATTATAAATTTACAATAAGTTTACGTGGTTTTCTGTGTGTGAATGTGCTTTTTTTCTTTCAATAATTTGGAAAAATCAAAACGTCACGTCCGTGCTGCAATGAATTGCGGGTAATTACACAAGTGAAGTCCGCACCCCAAGCAAACTCTCTGGAAGTCTGCAGAAAGTCCGCTTGAGGCCCCTTGTTGGATCAATTGTGGATTTGGACCGCCCTCTGCACCCCCAGACTTCCCGTGAACGCGCCCGCAAAGTCTGCGAGTCTGCTAGTACGGAGAAGTGCCATATTTGTTTTGTGACATTTGGGCCAAATTCAGCATTTACCACATGGGCCAGTTTAGGCTCACATTTTGTCCGGCCCAAAAGAATGTCAGAAGTGCCGGATCGTTGCCTGATGTGGCCCACATCCGTATGCTATAAGTTATATAGCTTAACGTTGTAAGTTTTGAGGTGGAATTTACGCATGAAAAAAGGAAGGCTAATTTCACAAAAGGTATCGCTTTTTAATATTTAACCGGATAAAATGAATAAATTGGCAAGCTCCAATCACAGTTTTTGAGGACAGTTCTACCTTATCGCTGTTAAAATTTTCCCTGTAAAAAAAAACTGCAATCAACTGGCAGCAGGGTTCCCATTGTGTTACTGTAAAAAAAACAGGTTTTTGCTGTCACTAAAATTCAGAGTATTGTACTGTTAATGAAAAAACAGTATGAACTGCATTTTTGTTAATTAATTTTTACTGTACTTTATTGTCATGGTGTTGGCCTGCAGGCCCTTCCCCTGCTGCATTCTTTGCCTCCACCTTAACGTGCCACGCCTATTGCTCGTTAAGGTGGAGGTGAAGTTCTTGTATTTAAGAGTGGGCTGCACCTGTGCAGGTGCAGCAGCATCCTGTGTGTTCCTGAGCCCTGCTGTACTGCTCCCCTCTGGGACTGGTTTATCTTTATTTATTAAACTACTTTTGTTTTCACTCAGCCTGTGCGTTTGGGTCCCTTTCTACCTGTTTGGGAACATGGTCCTAGCGCCCGCTGGCTTTGCCTCTTGCCGGCGGGCCGAATTCCATGACAGTCTCTGTGAATATGTTTCAGTAATGATTTATAATTCATGGAAAACACAATACATGTTCAAATTCAGAGCCTTTCATCTGGTATACTTAACCTCGCTTTGCGGAGTATACACAGTTACAGACAGTTGAGCCTTATCATAGAGCTACAATAAAAGTTCCATATTTTGTACTGTATCATGTGACATTTAAATATACTCAACATTTTTACTCATATTTTAGGCATTTCCACGGTACCAATGAAAAGAGAATTTAAACGTTTTTCCCCCTATATAATGCTCTGTAACCAAAGTTCAAATGTAAATGAAAATATGGTGCACATTACCAGACATGTTGAAATATGAACTCTAAAGTATGTTCAGGCTCTATAAATGAACATGGTTACTATAGGTGCAGAGGTCCAGGTATTGGCAAATGGCATTGGAGATCGTGAAAGACTAATGGCCGCTTGAAGACATCACTTTTCACCATCCAGTCTTGGTAGCCTTCTGCCTGTGTGAGAGTCAGAGAGTGAGTGAGAGAGAGAGAGAGAGATCCAAACAGAAAAACTCCAAACATTAGAGGAAACAATTAAAGACAACCAAAATCCCCTCGATTTCCCAATTACTTGGGCAGAACTGATCACACAAACAAACACTCTCCAGCCAAGGAAAGCTTGTGGTCCAGACAGCATTAAAAATGAAATGCTTAAATGCAGCACCCCACATATGCAAGGTGCAGTGTTGAAATTGTTCAACATTGTGCTACAGTCAGGACATTTTCCTGACATCTGGTGCAAAGGACTGATTTCCCCAATCCATAAGAGTGGGGACAAATCAGACCCCAACAACTACCGTGGCATCTGTGTCAGCAGCTGCTTAGGTAAATTATTCTGTAAGATTGTCAACAAAAGAATACCAGATTTCTTAGAGCAACACTCTATTTTGAGTAAAAACCAAATTGGTTTCCTCCCAAAACACCGCACCACTGACCATGTATATACCCTTCACACTTTAATTCAGAAACATGTACACCAAACAAATAATGGTAAGATATTCACTTGCTTTATTGATTTCAAGACAGCTTTCGACTCCATCTGACATGAGGGGCTCTATTACAGACTCCTACACTGTGGTATAGGCGGCAAAATATATGATCTGGTTAAATCAATGTACTTAAAAAATAGGTGTGCTGTTAAAATTGGAGACAAACGTACCAAATTCTTCACCCAGGGAAGAGGCGTCCGTCAGGGCTGCAATTTGAGTCCAACTCTGTTCAATATCTACATAAATGAACTTGCTGTTCAGTTGGACCAGTGTGCTACCCCTGGCCTCTCCCTCCCAGATGGAGAGGTGAAGAGTCTGTTTTACGCCGATGACCTCGTCCTGCTGTCTCCTACTGAACAAGGACTACAGCAGCAGCTGGAAATAGTGGGAAAATATTGTCAAAACTGGGCCCTAGCAGTAAATATGAAGAAAACTAATATTATGGTTTTTCAAAAACGCCCCAGATGCCAAGAAAATAAACACAAGTTCACCATAAATAACCAGATCATTGAACATCGTATGAGTTACACCTACCTTGGTCTAACCATAACAGCATCTGGAAGTTTCAACATGGCAGTGAATGCACTAAAAGAAAAAGCCCGAAGAGCCCTAAATGCAATTAAAAGAAAATTTTATAATTTCCAAATTCCTGTAAAAATTTGGCTTAAAATATTTGACAGTGTCATCCAGCCCATTGCGCTATATGGTAGTGAAGTTTGGGGTCCACTCAGTCATCATAGCTATACCCACTGGGACAAACACCCAACTGAATCTCTACACGCAGAAATCTGTAGATACATTTTACACGTAGGCAGAAAAACACCAACAAACACATGTAGAGCAGAATTAGGCAGATACCCGCTAATAATGAAGATCCAAAAGAGAGCACTTCAATTCTTTAACCACCTCAGGTCCAGCCCCCCTGACGCCCTGCACTCCAGAGCCCTTCAGGCCCAAGGGCTGAGCCCAGAAGAGTCTCCCCTGTGTCAGATGGTGCGGAGACTCACCGCCCCCCCTCAGACACACTCTGACCAGCCTCTCACCCGCACTAGCGCCAAAACACCAATCAGAGTCACACCAATTATAAAGCAATGTAAAGAAACATATTTAGAACATTGGAAAGAGGCAACAAAGAACCAAAGCAGATCAGAATGTTATCTGTCCCTAAAGAGAAAATATGAACTGGCAAAATATCTCTCCTCTGTCAGAGACAGACGGCAGAGACAGATCCTCACCAAGTACAGGCTCAGCCACCACCAATTGGCAATCGAAAAAGGACGGTACAAAAAATCATGGCAACCAAAAGAGAACAGAATATGCGGTCACTGCTCGACAGGAGAGGTGGAGACAGAGATGCACTTCCTCCTAAAATGTGAAAAATTCAAAGAAATAAGAAACACCTACTTTAACAAATTTAGTGGCAAAATCCCAGATTTCAAAGAGAGGAACGAGCTCTCAAAACTAAGGATACTCCTGGGAGAAGGAGACAGAGCAGATCTTGCTGCCCAGTACATATTGGCATGCCACCACCTGAGGGACAGTGAGTGACCTAGAGGCACACACGCGCGCACGCACACACACACACACACACACACACACCCCTCACACATAGGATGTACTGTAAATATGAAATTAATATACACATATAGAAATGCTTGTGAAAATATTAGATAATATGAATATTGTTATTATGAAATCCATTTTATTTATTTACTTAATGACTTATTATTTGTATCATTTTATGTATATCATCATTTTCTGTTTTGTTATCTGTCTGTCAAAAAATGTTTTGGCAATATTGTATAGAATACAGTCATGCCAATAAAGCTTATTGAATTGAATTGGGTCTGTGTCTGTGTCTCTGTGTGTCTGTGTCTCTGTGTGTCTGTCTGTGTCTCCATGTGTCTGTGTGTCTCTGTGTGTCTGTGTGTCTGTCTCTGTCTCGTGTGTGTCTGTGTGTTTCTGTGCGTCTGTCTGTGTCTCTGTCTCGTGTGTGTCTGTCTGTGTCTGTGTGTCTCTGCGTCTATCTGTCTGTCTCTGTGTGTGTCTGTGTCTATCTGTGTGTTTGTATGTCTGTGTGTCTGCCTGTGTCTCTTTGTCTCTGTGTGTGTCTGTCTGTGTGTGTCTGTGTCTCTCTGTGTCTGTCTCTGTGTGTCTGTGTATCTGTGTCTGTGTGTGTCTCTGTGTGTCTCTCTGTATGTCTGTCTCGTGTGTGTGTGTGTGTCTGTGTCTCTGTGTGTCTGTCTCTGTTTCGTGTGTCTGTCTGTGTCTGTGTGTCTGTCTGTGTCTCTGTGCGTGTCTCTGTGTGTCTGTGTGTGTCTCTGTGTGTCTGTCTGTGTCTGTGTGTCTGTTTTTGTGTCTGTGCATCTGTTTGTGTGTCTCTGTGTGTTTGTCTCTGTCCCGTGTGTGTCTGTGTGTCTGGCTGTCTCTGTGCGTCTGTCTGTGTGTCTCTGTGTGTCTGTCTTTGTCTCGTGTGTGTCTGTGTGTCTGTCTGTCTGTGCGTCTGTGTCTCTATGTGTCTGTCTCTGTCTCGTGTGTGTCTGTGTCTGTGTGTGTGTCTGTGTGTCTCTGTGTGTCTGTCTCTGTCTCGTGTGTGTCTGTCTGTGTGTCTCTGTGTCTGTGTTTATGTGTGTCTGTCTGTGTCTGTGTGTCTCTGTGCGTCTGTGTCTGTCTGTGTCTGTGTGTGTGTGTCTGTGTCTCTGTGTGTCTGTGTCTGTCTCTGTGTGTGTGTGTGTGTGTGTGTGTCTCTGTGTGTGTCTGTCTCCGTCTCTGTGTGTCTGTGTCTGTGTGTCTGTCTCTGTGTCTGTCTGTGTCTCTGTGTGTCTGTGTATGTGTGTCTCTATGTTTGTGTCTGTGTGTGTCTCTGTCTCTGTGTGTCTGTGTGTCTCGTGTGTGTCTGTCTGTGTCTCGTGTGTGTGTGTCTGTCTGTGTCTCTGTGCGTCTGTCTCTGTGTGTGTCTCTGTGCGTCTGTCTATGTGTCTCTGTGTGTCTGTCTCTGTGTGTCTCTGTGTCTCTGTGTGTCTGTGTCTGTCTCTGTGTGTCTGTGTTTCTCTCTGTGTGTCTGTGTGTCTCTGTGTGTGTCTGTCTCCGTCTCTGTGTGTCTTTGTCTGTTTGTCTGTGTCTGTGTGTGTGTCTATGTCTGTGTCTGTGTGTGTCTCTGTCTCTGTGTGTGTCTGTCTCTGTGTGTCTCTGTGTCTGTCTGTCTCTGTGTCTGTGTGTCTGTGTCTCTCTGTCTGTGTGTGTCTGTCTGTCTGTGTGTGTATGAGGCTGTGTGTCTGTATCTGTGTCTGTGTGTCTGTCTCTGTGTGTGTGTCTGTCTGCCTGTGTCTGTGTGTCTGTATCCATCTGTTTCTCTGTGTCTGTATCTGTGTCTGTCTGTGTGTCTGTGTCTTTTACTGCTATTGTGACAAATTCATGCATCTTGTTTTGCTAGTGCTCATAAAGCTAAGTCACCATGATGCAGTCAGAGGTCCTTGTGAATTCCTGCCTTACTCTGGCATTATTTACGGAAATTCCATTAGAATTGGTCATTATAGGTGGACAAAAAATGAGAAAATTCAAGCAGGGACCATAATATTGTGTAATTCAAAATGTTCGTGGAAATTAGTGGGCCCAAACCATACTGCACATGCTGTAGTAAAAGCATATTCAATAAAGAGAGAATGCCTGGGTGAATCATCAAAAAAACAGCCATCAAAGTATGCGCTTTGCGATTGGACGCAACTAAATGGGGGCGTGTCTGGGGGCCTGTAATGGTTAAAACTGAAAAACTTGATGAAAATTAGCACTTGCATACAACACTGCATGCATTCCAGTAGAGGATGTCTGAATAGGAAGAGATTCCATGTTGGATATAATAAATTAATAGCTATCAAAATTGGTACTGTGCATGTGCGAATGCAGATGATTGGATTGGACGTTTGAGGGCCTCCAAAACGTGCAAATCAAAAATTTTGTGAAAAGTGTCTCTTGCATATCATACTACATGGATCCTATGTAGTTTTATGTATTTTAGAGCATGCATGTGTAAATTTTATTCTTCATGGCATTCTTGCAAAACAGCATGATAAAAAAAAAATAATGTGCCATCAAAACAGGGAATCGGTGGGTTCTTCATATGGTGAAATTATGAACATATGGTGGCAAAAACTAAACATTCATTGGGCGAGCAAATTAGTCCAATCTATTTTTTTCATGTTTATGTTTAGGTCAAGAAAATAATTTTGAAATAAGTACCTGAACACAAGTGTTTTATTTAATTTGGAGACATCTAATTCTATCATTGACTTATTCGATCTGTAAGATTATATAACTTGAAATAATTTGCAGAAGAGAAAATTAAACAATATGCTGAAGGTTATTTTATTTTGCAAGGCGTATATGGATATTTCTGGTGAAGGGGAAGGTTAAGAGGGTAAATACACCTAAGAAGACAAATGAATAATTTGGTGAAAACATACAATTGCAATTGTGTTTGTAACAAAAACCATCAAATGTCTGTAGGCCGCAGGACCGAGTGAGGCAAGTTCAAGCTAACGCATTTTTTTCAATCGAGGCAGTACAAAGTACTTCAGGTGATGCACATTGATTCAAAAATTTCCGGCACATTAGGCCGACACTTGACGTAAAATATTACGAGTAATATTGTATGCAAGTTCTTTTTGGCAAATTATTGGTACTAAAACACAGTCATCCATTCTATTTAATTCATGGTCACCCATTCCTTTGTCTTCATTCTCACACTGCAAAGTGCCTAATTTGATGGCCATTTCTTAAATAATTCCGCCATGGAATCTTTTCATTTTAAATGTGCTTTTACAAGAATACATGAAGCATGTAAAGGAGGTGTTATATTCCACAAACTTCTTGACTTGCATAAATTACAGGCCCTCAAAGATCACCCCTATTCAACTGTCTACATGTGTACATTGCAAGAGTAACAAAATTCAATGGCCATTTATTAAATAATTCTACAGTGGAATCTCTATATTCAGTTTTTTATAATAAAAGTAAAGATCTAGTGCGGCAAGCAAGTGTTATTTTTCTAAAAGTTTTTGATTTGCAGGAATTGCAGACCCTGAAACGTGGCCCCACATTAAATCATCTCCTTTTGCACACTGCAACAGTTCCGACATTGATGCCCATTTTTTTCATAATTCCATCATACAATTTCTTCATATTCAGTCAATTTATATTACAGTGCATGTAGCATGGTCAGGAATTGTTATTTTTCACTTGTCATTGTTATTACAGGCTCTCAAACATGGTACCCCAATCAGTCCTCTCCATTCACACATAACAATAATTCCCGATTTGATGGCCATTTATTCAATACGTTTGGCACTGAATCTTTACATATTCAGTGAGTTTATACTACGACACATGACCTATAGTAAGCAAGAGGTACCTTTTACAAGCTACTTCATTTGCAGGAACCACAGGTCCTCTAATATGGACCCCCATTCAATTGTCTGCATTCACACATTAAACAGTCCCAAATTTGACGGCCATTTATTTTAAAATTCCCCCATGGAATCTTTTCATATTTCAAAATTTTATACTAGGATCCATGTGTTATGCTATTGAAGTGTAACTTTTGGCAAATATTTTGATTTATCAGAATTATCAGCCCTCAAACATGATCCCCCCATCCAATTGTCTGCATTGGCACATTACGCTGTATCAATTTTAATGGCCATTCATTTAAAAAATGGGACACAAAATCTCTTGATATTCTATGGCCTTATAGGAAGATGCATGTTTTATGACATGCAAGTGTTACTTTTCACAAACTTTTTGATCTGCAGTAATTAGAGGCCCTCAATTATGACGCCACCATCCAATTGTCTGCATTCAAACATTGCACAGTACCAAATTTGAAGGCCATTTATTAGAAATTTCAGCCACAGAATCTCTTCATGTTCGGTGGGCTTATACTAGCATCCATATATTATTATATGCATCTGTTATTTTTCACTAACTTTTTGATTTGCAGGAAATAGAGGTCCTCAAGTATGACGCCCCCGCATCTAATTGTCCGCATTCGCACATTACACAGTATCAAATTTGAAGGCCATTTATAAAAAATTTCCACCACAGAATTTGTTAATATTTGGTGGGCTTATAGTAGGATCCATCTAATATTATTTGCGCTTGTTACTTTTTATTAACTTTTTGATTTGCAGGAAATAGAGGTCCTCAAGTATGACGCCCCCATCCAATTGTCTGCATTCTCACATTACACAGTACTAAGTTTGTTGGCCATTTATTAAAAATCTCCACCACAGAATCTCTTTATATTTGGTGGGCTTATAGTAAGATCTCTCTACTATCATAATCAATGTTACTTTTCTCTAAATTTTTGAATTGCAAGAAATAGAGGTCCTCAAGTATGAAGCCCCCCCATCCAATTTTCTGCATTTGCACATTGCACAGTATCAACTTTGATGGCCATTTATTTAATATATCCAACATGGAATTTCTTCCTACTCAGACATCCTGTACTCGAATGCAGGCAGTGTTGCATGCAAGTGCTAAATTTTTCAATTTTAACCATTACAGGCCCTCAGACATGCCCCATTTAGTTGTGTTGCATTGCAAAGCACATACTTTGATGGCTGTTTACATGTTGATTCACCCATGCAATCGCTCTTTATTCAATAAGCTTTTACTGCAGTGTGTGCAGTATGGTTTGGGCCACCACCAAGTAAAATGCCACCCAAGGGAAGGCAAGAGAAGGCTGAGGAGCAGAGTGCCGAAGCTGCAAGTACTTCAGGTGACTCAGCAGCTAGAGGAGAAGCAGGGGGCTCAGAGGGTCTTGTGGCAGAGTTGACGGGCCTGGTGAAAGGAAGTCTGCCACCTGGTTGGTGGACCCAGTCCTGTAGTATACAGTGAAGTTAAATGGCTGGATGGACAGGTACCACCGTGTGATACGTGCATTGGAGTCACGCATCCGATGCAGCCATTGTAAGGCTCGATGGTCTGTCTCCAGCGTGAAGTGACGTCCAAGGAGATAATAGCGGAGAGAGTCCAGCGCCCACTTTACGGCCAGACACTCTTTCTCCACCGTTGAGTATCTAGTCTCCCTGGGAAACATCTTTCTGCTCAGGAAAGCAATGGGTTTACGCTCTCCTTCCTCACCCTGCAGTAGAACAGCTCCTAGCCCCACACCGGAGGCATCAGTCTGCAGAATGAATGGTTTGCTGAAGTCCGGGCTCTGCAATACTGTGTCTCGGCACAGCGCCTCCTTCAAGTCCTGGAACGCCCGGTCACAGCTCTCGGTCCATAATACTTTGGTTGGGGCACTGTTCCTGGTGAGATCTGTTAAAACAGCAGCTCGAGTGGAAAAGTTAGGAATGAATTTCCTATACCACCCCACTAAGCCCAAGAATGCTCTCACCTTCTTTTTGGTTGTTGGAGGACTGCAGGACCGAATCGCCTCAACCTTCTCGAGTTGAGGACGGATGACCCCATCACCAATTACAAAACCCAAGTATCTCACCTCCTTTTTAGCCAAAGCACATTTCTGGGGATTGATGGTGAGACCTGCCGACTTGATTCTCTGCAGTACTTGACGCACGTGATCCAGATGATCTTCCCATGTTGTGCTGAAGATGACCACATCATCCAGGTAAGCCGCCGAAAAGTCTCTAGTGTCCCGCAGCACCTTATCCATCAAGCGCTGGAACGTTGCCGGTGCCCCCTGCAGGCCAAAGGGCATAACCGTAAAATGGAACAACCCCAAGGGGGTTCGAAAAGCCGTGAGCTTCCTAGTTTCCTCTGTCAATGGTACTTGCCAGTAACCCTTGCTCAAGTCCAACGTGGAAATATATCTGGCCTTCCCCAGCCTTTCCACCAGCTCATCTATGCGTGGCATAGGATACGGGTCAAATTTTGACAGGGCATTTACCTGACGGAAATCGACGCAGAATCGGATGGATCCATCCTTTTTGGGAACGAGCACGATGGGACTGCACCACTCACTTTCCGAGGGTTCGATCACTCCCAGGGACTGCATGGTTTCCAGCTCTTGCTCTAGCACAGGGAGAAGGCGTTCTGGAATCCTATAGGATTTCTGCCTTGCCGGTGCATCTTCCTTGAGGTGTACATGATGTTTTATCAGGGTAGTGTAGCCAGGCTTATCTTGAAACAGCTCAGGGTCCAGTAGCTCTTGCAGCTGCTCTCTCTGCTGGGGATTAAGGTGGGATAAATCCAGTGTCTGCGGCTGGCTGTTTGTGGGGAAATACTGCTCTGCTGGCTCCTCCTCTTCACCCACTGCCCGAACAAAGAGCTGGGTCTTCACTGGCTCCTGCCTGGAACGAAACTCCTTTAACAGATTAATGTGGAAAGTCTGTTTTTTCTTCCCTCTCTCTGGCATTGAAATCTCATAGGTGACCGGCCCTGTTTTACGTAGGACCTCATATGGACCGTGCCACTTTGCCAAAAGCTTGCTCTCATTGGTAGGAAGCAAAAGTATTACCTCCTGTCCTGGTTCAAAGGACCGGTCTCTGGCTTGTCGGTCATACCAGGTTTTCTGGTTCCGTTGGGCCCTTCTCATGTTCTCCTGAGCCAGTGTTGTCATCTCCTCCAGCCTCTGCCTCATCTGGACCACGTATGCTACCACGTTCTTGCTCTCCCTTTTTTCTCCTGCCCAGAGCTCTCGTAGTAGATCCAAAAGGCCCCGCACCTGGCGCCCATAGAGCAATTCGAAGGGAGAGAATCCCGTAGAAGCTTGAGGCACTTCTCTATATGCAAAGAGCAGGTATGGCAACCATTGGTCCCAGTCTGTACCAGCACCAGCAACAAACTTGCGCAACATACTTTTTAGCGTCTGATTGAAGCGTTCAACAAGTCCGTCTGTTTGGGGGTGATAAGGAGAGGTCTTGATACCCTTTATACCCAATAGCTTATAAACCTGTTTCAGGAGCTCAGAAAGAAAGTTGGTTCCCTGATCAGTGATTATCTCCCTAGGTACACCAACTCGTGAGAACAATTGGAGAAGACAATTTGCCACCTGCCTAGCTTTGACATTCCTAAGGGGAAAAGCCTCAGGGTATTTGGTAGCGTAGTCACACATAACCAATATATAACAATTTCCACTTTTGCTCCTAGCTAGGGGCCCAACTATGTCCATCCCTATTTTATTAAAAGGGGTGTCAACAATTGGTAAAGGCTGCAAAGGAGCTGGTGCTACCCCCCTACCAGACGTTAACTGGCACTCCGTGCAAGTCTTACAAAACTCTGTTACATCAGTGTACAACAAAGGCCAGGTAAATCGGCTTGCGATCCTTACTAACGTTTTATGTTTCCCTAAATGACCTGCCCATGGAATTGAATGTCCCAGAGTCATAACTGTATGCCTCAATGAGGCTGGCACTACCAGCGCTTCCACACCACCCTTTACCTGATACAGAATGCCATTTTTCAAAATGTAATACTCATCTGCTAAGCAGTCCGATCTCCCCTGCTTGACCCCATCAATCATCGTCACCTTCTGAAACCAGGGCTTTAGAGTCATGTCACTTTCCTGCAGGGCTTTAATATCCTCTGGTATCTGAAAGTCAAGACCCAAATCTGGTTCTGGCAGACTGTTGGGCACAACCACCTCAGCACCACCTGTCATTTTTGCCAATCTCCTTTCCCTCCTAGTTTTCCGCATTTTCTGCTGTCCAGCCTCAATCTCCTCCCCATAAAAGGGTAAAGCCTTAAACCCCTCAGCAGCACTCCTGGCTCTTGTAACAACATTGCAGGTTTTGATCTTTGGCAGTAAGTCCCAGAGAATGGGAATGTCCTGGCCTAAAACAACAGGATAGGGCAACTGGGATGTGAGAGCTACAGGCAGAAAAAAGGTCTGGCCTTCAACAGTCAGGTACACCTCTGTAGTTGGGTAAACTTTTTCAGTCCCATGGACACAACGCACTCTAACCTGGGCCTGATCTTGCCACTCCTCCTTGGGGACCAAACTATCCAACACCAGTGTCTGAGTACTCCCAGTGTCCACCAAGGCCTGCGCAGCTACTCCATTAATGAGGACCCTAACCATGTGCTCACCAGAGGTAACCCCCAACCTGGGTGCAGATGGCCTAGGCACATAGCATACATTAGTGGGCTTGCTCCTCCTAGCTGGGCAGTGAGGTTTGGTGTGCCCCAATTCACCACAGTAAAAACATTTTAACTCCCATTTTGTACCAGTATCAGCAGGCTTACTACAAAAGTTAGGCTTATTTTGGGCATGACCATCTCCCACAACACCCCCAACAGACTTACTTCTGGGCCCTTGCTTCCACCATTCACAGCTGCCCCCTCTGGCTCCTCTCCTAGCGGAGATGAAAACTTCTGCCAAGTCTGCTGCCTCCCAAGCAGTTTTCGGATCATGCTCACGGATCCAAACCTCCATCTCTGGGTTCACCATTGGCATGAACTGCTCCAAGATTAGGAGTTCCGAGATTTCTTGAACAGTGCGCTGCTCTGGCTTGGCCCATTTTGAAAACAGCTCTTTTAGTCGCCCATACAGCTCACGTGGCGTCTCATCGGGTTGGACGTACATGGACCGGAAGCGTCGCCTGTAGGTTTCCGCATTGATTTCATACTTCTTCAGTATGGCCCTCTTCACATGGTCATAATTACAAGTGTCAGTAATGTCCATTGCCACATAGGCACTCCGTGCTTTACCAGTCAATAAAGGCACTAATCGCACGGCCCATTCATCTGCTGGCCAGCGACAAGCTGCTGCAATCCTCTCAAAAGTTGTGAGGAAATGCTCGATGTCATCATCCTTGTTAAGTGGGTGGAGCTTGGGAGCTTTGAGATCTGCCGTTGGACCCCTCTGTAATGCCATCCCACGTGAGGGCGTTACCGAGTCCCCGCTTATGTCTTCCGCCTCAAACTCCTCTCCTTCCCAGTGACCTCGTCCCACCTGCTGTTGCAGTAGCTGGAACTGATGCTGCATACTTTTCCAGCGCTGTTCCTGACGCACCGCCTCCTTCTCCATTCGCTCATCCCGGGCAGTCTGACTTTGGAGGAGAACTTTCACCAGGCCCGTCAACTCTGCCACAAGACCCTCTGAGCCCCCTGCTTCTCCTCTAGCTGCGGAGTCACCTGAAGTACTTGCAGCTTCGGCACTCTGCTCCTCAGCCTTCTCTTGCCTTCCCTTGGGTGGCATTTTACTTGGTGGTGGCTTCCACGGCGTTACCAATCCTACTTCTGACACCACAATGTAAGGGGAACCCGAAGCAGCCAAGGTCCAAATCCAAAAATGGAGTCAAAACAAAGTATGTGCCAACAATTGTATTTTATTTTCCCCAAAGGTGCAGGTGAAGGTGAGGGCTATTTACAGTGCAAGCAATCAAAAAAAACTAAGATAGACTTTCAAGGGGAAAAAAAAATTAAATGAAAGCAAATAACAGTTCACTTTTTTTTCTAATGGGTCCAATAATCGCCATCTTTAAAAAAAAATAAACCACTGCAGAACCAACCTTCTGCCCAACCAAAAAAACCACAAATGAATGCTTGGCAGCCCTTTAAATACTTTTCCCCTTAATGGGATAAACCAAAACATTTGCAATCCGCTATGCAGTACAATACTTAATTTAAGCATTCTGTCAGACATATCCGAATCATTATATTTCCAGCATAAAAACAAACAATTATTATTGCAGCAAACTGAGTACTATATAGTATTTTCTGCTCATTCCGTGAGCTGGAATATTCCACTTCACAGTTTACCGCTTACATATGCATGGGTGAACGAGTGCTCGGTTTGGTTTCCCGTCCACCCCGGAAGTCACCATCCCGCTGTCGGATCGAACAAACAGGTAGCAAGCGTTTTGTTTCTCTCAGGGTTCCCACGCGTCCTGGAAAACCTGGAAAACCTGGAAAATGATTGACCAATTTTCCAGTCATGGAAAACACATGGAAAATGAGAAAAAAAGTAAAACGTCCTGGAAAAGCTTGAGTTGTCCTGGAAAATTATTTTTACTCCCTCTGCTTCTCTCTTTCTTGGGGGTGAATGCAAACAGGTTAAACATTTTACGCATGTGTGTCTGTTTTCAGTTGCCTTTAATGGGCAATGCTGAGCTGTAGCGCTTCTCTGCTTCATTTCTGTTTCTAGCCGGCACAGCGCCCCACGTGACCCAAATCAAATCGCATATTCCCTTAGCAGTTCTGCTGCCCAGTGTTTAACTTTGTTGCTAGATTTACCAACTTTTCAGACCCAAGTAAGGATTTATTTTCTCCAAGAAGCACCAAAACTAGCGACTTTCAGTTCATGAGTGATGCTATCGCTGTATATCGAGTGTGAGGTGTTTCTCCCTCTCTCTGTCTCTTCTGTTGAGTGACAGGGGAGCAGTGGAGAGCTATAGTGGGCGTGCCGTCACTTTTGGCTGTGCGCTCTGAGATGAAATACATGGTTTCAGTAGAGCCACAGCAACCATGACTACAGCTTCGAGAAAGTGACTGGTAACAGGTAGTCTTACTGGGCCACGTTTCACTCAGTATTTCATACTTGCTCCATTGTCCCATTAGGAATTCTATTAAAATACTGTGTTTGTGCACAGAGAGCAGAGCTCCGACTTTCATGCTGTTATTAGCTAGCTACTTTGCAATGAAAGTAATTTAGATGTCAACATCCAAGTGAGATCTTGTATATCCATGAGTGAGATGCACACCCTATGGCCTAAATGAGGAACGAAGGCAGTGAAAACTGAAGACTTGCATGTTCATTTGAACAATGTTGTTAGCGTAGTAAGCGTTTAGGGACGTCTGTCAGTCACACACACACACACGTCTGTGAAGGTGAAGACGTATGAACACCCGCCAATCAGAGGCAGAGCAGGAAGAAGCGGCCGCACTTCACACTGGTCTGTTAATGTAAATAATGCGAGAAAAGAGGGGAAGGAGAAAAAACATCGGAGGAGAAATTTCTTCGCGAAGTGGAGGTTTGGAGACGGAGGTGTGCCCAGTATCTGAGATGTGACGCCGAGGCGCAGGTCAGTGGAGGTTTGGAGACGGAGGTGTGCCCAGTATCTGAGATGTGACGCCGAGGCGCAGGTCAGTGGAGGTTTGGAGACGGAGGTGTGCCCAGTATCTGAGATGTGACGCCGAGGCGCAGGTCAGTGGAGGTTTGGAGACGGAGGTGTGCCCAGTATCTGAGACATGACGCCGAGGCGCAGGTCAGTGAAGGTTTGGAGACGGAGGTGTGCCCAGTATCTGAGATGTGACGCCGAGGCGCAGGTCAGTGGAGGTTTGGAGACGGAGGTGTGCCCAGTATCTGAGACATGACGGCGAGGCGCAGGTCAGTGGAGGTTTGGAGACGGAGGTGTGCCCAGTATCTGAGACGTGATGCTGAGGCGCAGGTCAGTGCTGTACAGGATGTAGCCGGTATGCTAACGAAAACGGCAGAAACAACTCGTTTGGTTTTGGTAACAGAACTATGAAGCCTGAGAACATCGCGACCACGAGCGTAACAAGTGCCACAACACTTACATGTGTAGGTCCCGGGCCCAGTCAGAGCCTCTCCTTAAAGCTGCTCAAGGCTGCAAGTGGAGGATGATTGACGTTTATTCCTCTCTGCAGTGCATCCCTGCATCAGGTGTCTTTGTGCATCAAAAACACAGACTCATTGTTCCCAGTGAAGTAGAGGTGAACAAAAGATTTGTCTGCTTAAGGCCCCCAAACATTGTAGAAAATTCCGTTAGTTAAAAATGGTAATCTGACTTTGAAATCCATGATGAAATCTGCTGAATAACAGCTAATTAGCGAACTAAACGAGGTGCCAAGTTTACATTATGATGTGTTCAAGGTCGGCTCAGAAAAATGCCAATTAGGCGATGGAGAACAAAAAAGTCATGGTGTGTTCAAATGCAATTTCAAGAAAAAGAAAATGTAGACACGCAACAATAATATAGCTGTGAAGTGCACATTAATGATAAAATTAAAGCAAATGTTTAAAGTAAAGTACAAGTTAATATTATCTAGTAATAGATACTATAATTATTCTATCAATTACTGCATGTAAAGATGATTACACTTTTACATGCAGTAACTGATAAACTAAGTTTTTAGTCAAGTAAAAAGAATTTGCATGAATAAGGGTATTTTAAAAATGCAATTAATCATGATTAATCACAGCCTAAAACTGTGATTAATCAAAGTAAATTATTTTATTAGTGCTGTCAATTGATTGACAGCACTAATAAAAGATTTAAAAAAAATTATTTGTATTTTTATTATTATTATTATATTTAATAATTGATAAGCTCAGACATTATCAGTTATTTTATCAGTATTTCGTTTTGGTGTAATTTGTTATCACATTGCTGCTTCTCCTCTCCTGAGTTCCTCCAAATACACACACACACACACAAACACACACACACACACACACACACAAACACACACACACGCACACACACACCTGCAGTTAGAAATGCTGAATTAAATACATTTTTTATTTGTACGAATTTATGTGTCATTATCAGATAAAAGCCCGTCCCCACTCCAAGCAAACCCCTCCCAAAATCTCACTCTGAACTCAGTTCAAAACTTGAGAGCCCTGACAATAAGTATAAAGTGATAACCATAAATTTATAATAGTAAGAAAATACATAAAAGCCAGGCTAAAAAGATAGCTAACAAACCATATTTATGTCTGAGAGTTAGCTATAAGTATATTTCAGGTTCAATGTGATATTGTGGTGCTATTAGTGTTTAGGTGATTTATTGAACATATAACAATGTTTTGTGGAGAAAGTACGAGAGAGGAATAAACATTGAAGCAATCTGGTTAAATGTACAAAATATAAGGTACAAATGAAGAAAATGACCCTTCTCCAGAGCTTGGGGGTGGAATTTACTAGTGTATGTTGGGATAACTTGACTCGTACCGTGGCAGCTGAAAAAGTCCTGGAAAAGTCCTGGAAAAAAATTTCAAGAAAAGAGTGGGAACCCTGTTCTCTGCTTTTAGCACTGCATTAAAACATTTGGAACAAAGTAAAAACTGTGGCTAGATTATGTTGACTATAGCTTCACCCTCTCCCATTAGTTGGCCAAGCTAATGGTGAGCGTAAAGTTAGAACAGTTTTTAAAAACTTAGCCCTACACGTTCATATGCATGCCATATATTAAAAAGACGCTTGTCCCAGCTTTCGTCAACGAACAAACGCAGTCACAGGCACGTAACTGACAGGGAATTCCGGACAGAGTTCATTAATCGCTCGACCCAGTAACGGGCCAGCAGCTCCGTTACAGTAACCTACAGGTTGTGTGGACAGACGGACGGACCGAAACCCCCAAAAGGCACGACTAGACCATAAGGAGAAGCTCCATACCAAATTTGGTGTTTGTAAGTGGTATAGTTTTTAAGTTCTGGTCCGGAAACGATTTTATTACAGACGGACTGACAGACGGACGGACACACTGATCGCTATATCCCCCCGCATTATATGCCGGGGGGATAAAAATGTTCCCGAAAATATCTACGAACCTCATATAGATAATACATGTAAATATCGTGATTATACTTACAATTTATTTGGCCTCCAGCTTTGAGTTAAACATGCGAACTTCGTTTGCCAGGCAGCCACATTAGTTAGGTGGGAAAATGGGATATCATGCACCCCCCGGAAATAAACTTCTGATCAGTCTTCCTCGAATGAAAAAAATGTGCAGAAAATGATGAGCTATGTTAAAAAGTTGTACGGATGTCCCACGTATGATTTTTATGCAAATTAGTACAGCCATTACCGAAAAACCTGTTTTTCTCGGCCAATTTTGCAGATAATGGAATAAAACTGGTGTCTAGACCAGTGTTTTGAGGGTCAAAGAATACAGTAAAACTATTCTTAAAGTGTTTAGCTTTATTTTATTTATTTAATTTGCATGAAAATCAAAATGCATGTATACAGAGGTTGCTAAGTTGCATTTTTCCATATAGGTGAACTTTATGCACCTGTATTGAGGGTACACTTCATCTGCTTAAGACTAGAACTTGATATTTTCATAGTATCCATTTAAAGTTTTAGAAATACTTTAAATATAAACCCATGTACACTCAACAAAAATATAAACGCAACACTTTTGTTTTTGCTCCCATTTGTCATGAGATGGACTCAAAGATCTAAAATTCATTCCAGATACACAATATTACCATTTCTCTCAAACATTGTTCACAAATCTGTCTAAATGCGTGATAGTGAGCACTTTTGCTTTGCTGAGACAATCCATCCCACCTCATAGGTGTGCCACATCAAGATGCTCATCAGACACCATGATTAGTGCACAGGTGTACCTTAGACTGTCCACGATAAAAGGCCACCCTGAAATGTGCAGTTTTTGCTTTATGGGGGGTCTGGGGACTCAGAACCAGTCAGTATCTGGTGTGACCACCATTTGCATCATGCAGTGCAACACATCTTCTTCGCATAGAGTTTATCAGATTGTCAATTGTGGCCTGTGGAATGTTGGTCCACTCCTCTTCAATGGCTGTGCGAAGTTGCTGGATATTAGTGGGAACTGGTACGCGCTGTCATATACGCAGGTCAAGCACATCCCAAACATGCTCAATGGGTGACATGTCCGGTGAGTATGCTAGCCATGCAAGAACTGGGACATTTTCAGCTTTCAAGAATTGTGTACAGATCCTTGCAACATGGGGCCGTGCATTATCTTGCTGAAGCATGAGATGATGTTCATGGATGTATGGCACAACAATGGGCCACAGGATCTCATCACGGTATCTCTGTGCATTTAAAATGCCATCAATAAAATGCACCTCTGTTCGTCGTCCATAACAGATGCCTGCCCATACCATAACCCCACCACCACCATAGGCCACTTGATCCACAACATTGACATCAGCAAAGCGCTCACCCACACGACGCCACACACGCTGTCTGCCATCTGCCCTGAACAATGTAAACCGTGATTCATCCGTGAAGAGAACACCTCTCCAACGTGCCAGACGCCATCGAATGTGAGCATTTTCCCACTCAAGTCTGTAACGGCGACGATCTGCAGTCAGGTTAAGACCTCGATGAGGACGACGAGCATGCAGTTGAGCTTCCCTGAGATGGTTTCTGACAGTTTGTGCAGAAATTCTTTGGTTATGCAAACCAAATGTTTCAGCAGATGTCTGAGTAGCTGGTCTCAGACGATCTTGGAGGTGAACCTGCTGGATGTGGAGGTCCTGGGCTGGTGTGGTTACACGTGGTCTGCGGTTGTGAGCGCCATCTGTGGCATTTTTCTGTGAGACAAAACTGCACGTTTCAGAGTGGCCTTTTATTGTGGGCAGTATAAGGTACACCTGTGCACTAATCATGGTGTCTGATGAGCATCTTGATGTGGCACACCTGTGAGGTGGGATGGATTGTCTCAGCAAAGCAAAAGTGCTCACTATCACACATTTAGACAGATTTGTGAACAATGTTTGAGAGAAATGGTAATATTGTGCATCTGGAATGAATTTTAGATCTTTGAGTCCATCTCATGACAAATGGGAGCAAAAACAAAAGTGATGCGTTTATATTTTTGTTGAGTGTATGTAGAGAAGGTAGAGATAATGCATAGACAGTCATGAATAACGTTTCAAACTCAAACAGAACCATAAATACTAAAGCTAGTAGACCTGTTATTATCAAACATTCCTTTCTCATCTCATACAAATAATTATATTTCAAGGAACTTTTCACCATGACTAGAGTATTCACTCATCATCACTCTCAATAAAATCATCAAAGTCCTCCTCTTCTTTCTCTGCCTCCTTCTCCCCCTCTTCATCATTACTATGATCACCATTGGCTAGGAGATCAACCAACGAGGATGGTAGAAAAGGACCACAGGACCACACAGGTTCTCACACTCCTTTATCAGACCTCTTCCATCCCTGGCCAACATCATAGCGTTTGGGCTTGTCTAGAATAGCTTCGTTAGCCCGCTTGTACAAGGCAACACGGTGATTTACAGGTTGGATATGTGACTTCAGAGCAGACTGACAAGGAGGAAGTCGAGCAAGATCAACTTTGGAATTGGAAATTAGTTTCTCATCCCCTCCAACCATCTTTTGCAGCAGCTTGGCTCGTACAACATCTTCTGAAGACTCGCGACTTTGTCCATACATCAGGCAAGTGAACTGTTCCAACTGTCTGAGTATCTGAGGCTTGACATTCCAGTCATCACCAAGTTGCCTAAATGCTTTATGAAACCTGGGATTCTTCTCTAGCTTTTTCAGTGGTCCTACCTTCCCCTTCCCTTTGAAGGCACTGGTGCAGTCCTCTCCATAGAACCCAAGGAGAGTGGCACAGTAGTCTTCTCCAAGGGATTCTGCTGGCTCAGAGACATTTAGTAGTTGTCTTTGTTTTCCTGACCCTGTGTCCAGATACACGGTTAGATTGATATCATGGGCATGACAGAGAAGGATCATGAAAATATCTGTGTCTGGTGTTCTGACCACAGCATTCTTGTATCCAAGGGTAGCAGCATGATGGAGATACAGTATTACCGTTGCATCAGTCTCCTTCCTGGTTGCTGTAGATTGTTGGAAGCTCATGCACCTTGACCTGAAATACAAAAAGGGAACTGAATTTTTATATTTGAAGAAGAAAATTGAATGATTGAGTTATAGGTAAACTCCGGGAAAATTTGCCTAAAATGCCTATGAAAAGCGTACCCAAAGTAAATTGAACGCTGTTCTTGAACCGTTTGGACTATATGGATGGTTATGGTCTCATTTGAAAGGAAACACTCTGAAGTTTTTCCCCCAGCTAAAAGAAATACTCTAAGTGCTACTGTCATTGAGTAATCCAAGCTGGAACACACTGAAGTAGAAGGTTTTTACTCTCGCCAAAATTTTTTTTTGCAAACAGATGCCTGTAGATGAGAGCAGCTGGGACTTATTAGCTGAAAAACACAATGGGACCACAGCATGAAGTCTTACTTAGTTCCAGTTCAAATTTGATAACAATCCTACAGAAAATGAGGATTTTACACATGTTTTTCTAAGGCCATGTCTAGGCGTTTCCAAAAATGGCCATTTGGAGACCCCAAAAGGACCCTTGGATAACCATGGTCACATACCTAGGATAAAAGGGCATAACTCTTGAACGCTTCAACCTACAGTCATAATGTTGGGCTCTAATGAAAGGTGACACTTAGAGGAATCCAATCCCATATCCAGATTCACTATCAATATTGCTGAAAAAAAGTTACTGATGCATAAGCTCAAATTTGTGCACATAAGAGTCAAAACGAGTGCCTTTATGTTAAAAAAAATGCTTTTTTATATGAAAGGTAAACAAACAAATGACCTTTACGCAGCAAACTCACAGTAAAATATTTACAATATATGATCAATAAAAAAAAGTAAAAGTTACTGAAGCATAAACTCAAATTTGTGCATATAAAAGTCAAAACAAGTGCTGTCATGTAAAAAAATGTTTTTTACATGAAAGGTAAACAAACAAATAACCTTTCCATAGCAAACTATTTACAATATATGATAAATAAAAAAATTAAAAGGTTGCTGAGGCATAAACTCAAATTTGTGCATATAAACCCCAAGGGGAGGAGATTCTGACTTTGTGCTTTTACATATATCCAAAGCAAAGGAGAGATTCCTTTGTCTTCGTTCTTGCCTGTAACGAAGACCCTATGTGGCACATAGTAAAATGGATCCTATTTACATACTTTGTCTCACTCTGATTTCTTACAGGGATGAAAATTTAAATTCCCACAACAACCAACGCCGGCGAAAAAATAACTTCCTTCCACCTTCGGTAACGGAGGTAATAATGCGTAATATGGATAATAATATAATCATCATAATATCAGCATCATATTATAATATCCTTTTCCCGTAATTATTTACACAGAATTACTCCGATGAAAACATGACGGTGAACTCCAGTGAAAACATGACGTCCTTCCACCTTCCGTGACAGATGCAAATAATACGTAATGTAATTTTATAATAATAATAATAATAATAATAATAATAATAAAAAATATAAATGTAATGTTATTATATAATGAAATATAAGTTATAATATGATGCGTACTTGTCAAGAGTAATGTCATCTCCCCCGAGAAACATTTCCTCTGCTACGGAGCCATCAGGGTTTTGATCGGATATTTCTTCCCCTAAGCTATCACTTGCACGCCGAGTGCACAGCTCTGCAGCTTCTGAACTGAAAATGATTTTTTTCGCAACCTTTTGGCTATTTTTTCTTTCAAACTCTGTAAACAACCATCAAACATTCGCTGGAAATCTCTCTCTGCCTCGCTCTGTTTTGCGGAACGCACAGCACGCATTACGCACAGCTGAGCCACATTCTGTCCATTCTCTTACGCGAGCGATAGGCAGCGCCAGCCTTTTCGCCACCCCAACAACCTATATATCGGCGTTTCCAGAATTTCGATGGTGTCATAATGCAACAATCGTCGTCTTGATTGGTTGCTGGTTGCTCGGGCTACACGCAAAAAAAGGAGGCATGAGCTTCGTTTCAACACAGGCACTCGTTGGCTATAGCAGGCTGTAGACAGGGCAGGGAAGCTCGTAACTGGTCGAGTGATGTGTCAATCGAAAGGTTAGAGTGCAGACTCCATTTTGGCGCAAATGGCTGTGTACCGTCTAAATCTGTTCCGAAGCAACGACCACGAATGCAGCGAACTTTGTGGATAACCACCGATTCATTTCAAACGATGCAGCAGCTGTTCATGGATATTTACCGGTATAAAAGTGTGTTTTGGACTAAAAACTTTACTTGGTTGGATTTACTGGAACTTCGTGGATGTAACAAGACCATTTTTGAGGGGATATGTCGGACTGGAAAAGTACTAGGGGGCGTCATCGGTGAGTCACATCAGTTTTGTAACTGTTCGTTTGTTTGTTTGTGGTCTGACATGGGCGTTGATTAAAGCTGCTGGGATGATTATACTTTGAAATGGTTGGCATCATTCGAATCTCAAGAATCTTAGCTTTCTGACGATATGTGGCATGAGTATCTCAGTTGCATACAAGCTGTGTAAATGACGTAATATGTTTTTAACTTCCCTGACGGCCCGATTGCGGGCCGTCGGAGTGGTAACGGGTTAATATAAAATTTGTATAATAGCAATATAAACTTGCTACATACTTCACCATTCAGTGAAATAAATTGATGGGCTTTTCCCTCCACAATCAGCACTGCCATTCCAGTTTTCTCTAACCTTGAAGCTGCCTGTTGACCACTCCAGACTTGGAGTAGGAGCAGACAGATCTGCTTCTTGTGATCATCATTTGCAAGGAACACCTTGAAGTCATATGGCTTCCTGGTTGCTGGTCCACCCAGTATGATTTTATCTGAGCTACCACGCCTTAATCTCTTCTGTGCTTTTGTAGATTCTGGATGGTAGCTGTCAGTCGAGAATAAGAAATGCTTTTTGGGCACCATCTGGTCAAGCACCTGTAAGCATATCTCACCACAGGAAGGTTGGAGGAAGGTTGGTGAGTGTATGAAAAAGTGCCATGCCATCCTGGATGAACAGGGCATCCTTAGGATATAACACATGTTTTGGTGTGCTGTCTTCCAGAAGGTAGTGCAGAATGGCTGCTTTGTCTTGGAGAAAAAGCCATCTGGTGTTCCAAATGTGATTACACTTTTTTACATTCTAGCATATCACACATGCATGTACTCACTTTAAGAATGGTTTTATTGTGATCGATGACCCTCAAAACCTGAGTGTAGACACCTTTTTTCAGTTTTCTGCAAAATTGACCGAGATATAGTGAAAAACTGGTTTTTCGGTAATGGCGGTACTAATTTGTATAAAAATCACACATGGGGCTCACACGGTTAAGGCACTGCTCTGCAGTGCAGAGGTGATCACCACGTCGCGAGTTCGAGCCCCGGCGTACCCACCAGCAGGGGTCGGCAGCTTTTTCAGAGTAGCGCACAATTAGCTATCGCCCAACAGGGTTTCAAATTGGAAAGGGACTGCCGGATTTGGGTATATAATCACACAGCTTTGTTCGTTGCTCCAGCGCCTCCTGTCGGCCAGACGGGCGCTCCTCAGGAAGACTCCGGGTTGGTTCATGTCCGGGTACCCTCCGCCCTAGTTCTGAACTTGCGAAGATTCAACCAATGAGTGTATAAGAATCAGTGGCAGACAGGCACGTGCTTCGGAGGAGAGCTGTGAACTCGAGGGCCGAGGATTAACTAGTTCTATCTGACAATATACTCAAAAATGAGATATATGTCCTACAATAGTCTCAGTACTAACTAGTTTAAAAATCAAGGAATCATATCCTAACTACAAATAAGTTATGAGATATGTACCTTTTATTGTTTTAAAATGGCAAATAGCTAAATATAAAAACTCATTTTTCTCAAAAAGTAAAAAAATTCTAGATAGAACTAGTTAATCCTCGGCCCTCGAACTGTCTCACTATCCTGAGTTGGCAGCAAGGGGTCGCATACGAGCAAGCTTTGTACATAGTTCCCCAATTGGGCATTCCAGATTCGGGTGGGATTGGAGATGCCAAATTAAAAAAAAAAAAAAAAAAATCACACGTGGGACATCCACACAACTTTTTAACATAGCTCATCATTTTCGGCACATTTTTTCATTCTAGAAACACTGATTAGAAGTTTATTTCCGGACGGTGCATGATATCCACTTTTCCCATTAGACTACATTCAATGTTTTTTTTTTTTTTACTTACTGACTTTTAATCCTAACACTAAGGAAAGTAGGAACCGCACTGCCATCTAGAGGCGATTCTTAGCGTAACTACCCAAGTTAATTGCCTGCAGTCTGCCTGCAATATACCGGCCCCTAAATGTATGTCTCGGTACATTTAAATAATATTTACCTAAAGGCAGACTGTAATTTCTCACAATATGATTAATAACACAAATTAAACCTACAATGCATAACCTATCCTTCACACAATGAACTCGGTCACAAGTATGCAAGTACGTCAGTGTCCACAATGTCATAAAATGTCATTAAATTCCCTTTCTTCCCTGTGTCATTACACAGACTCCAACAGGCACAGCTTGTGAATAGGTCGCAGCAACACGGAACTTTGGGTCTTGATCTTCACAGTGCGGACCTTCCCATCTTTCCCAGGGAATGTCTCCAACGCAGGAGCCAATGGCCAAAGGTTTCGCGGATTGTTCTCATCAAACACAAGCACCACATCACCTACTTTAAGATTTCTTCTTGGCTGAACCCATTTCTGGCTGTCCTGAAGTGCAGGGAGGTACTCTTTCGTCCAGCAGCGCCAGAACACATCAGCCAAGTATTGTACCTGACGCCAACGTCTGCTGCTGTAGATGTCCTTCTTCTGGAACTCTCCCGGAGGAAGAGTGGGTCCTGCACGAAGTAGCAGCAGATGGTCAGGTGTCAATGCCTCAAGATCACTTGGGTCTTCCGAAACTGTTGTGATTGGACGACCATTGACAATGCCCTCAACAAGGCACATCAGAGTGGACAGGGTTTAGTCATCTACTGTCTGTTCCTTCATGAGTGCACGCAACACCTTGCGCACAGTTCTGATCTGCCCTTCCCACACTCCACCCATGTGGAATGCAGCTGGAGGGTTGAATCGCCACTTGATATTCCTTTGCAGCAGGAATTCATAGATCTTTCCCTGATTCCAACCTTCTCTGTCTTCTCTCAGCTCTCTTTCAGCTCCGACAAAGTTTCCTCCATTATTTGAAATCATCTCCTTGGCTGGCCTCTGCAGCTAATAAACCTCTGCAGTGCATTAATGAATGATGAAGTGTTCAGCGAGTGTGTCACTTCCATGTGAATGGCTCTCAGAGTGAAGCAAGTGAAGACACAGCCATATCTCTTCTCCAAGCTTCGTTTATGCTCGATATAGAATGTCCCAAAGAAGTCCACCCCCACGTAGGTGAAGGGTGGTTTATCTGACGTGACTCTTGACTCGGGGAGTTCTGCCATCCTTTAGTCACACAATGGAGCAGTGCGGCGTCTGCAACTGAAGCAGTTGTTCAGCACTCTTCTTATTGTCGTCCTTCCACTGATGATCCAGTATTGTTGACGTGTTACCGCCAGGACATATTCACGCCCGGAATGCCCAGACATCTTATGGCACTGTCTGACAATCAGATCCACTACATGATGTTTCTTCGGCAGGATCATCTGGTCTCTTGCTTCTTCTAGGATGGGAGCATTCTTCAGCCGCCCACCAACAACAAGCACTCCCTTCCTTGACATGGCAATAAACAATATATTGCACTTGCCTTGGGAAAAGACCCCTTTACTCATTCATCCTCCTTAGGATGATTAAGTTATTTCATCTCCTGCGGGAAGCTTTGTCTCTGGATATACTTGATGATCTCCATACCAGCATTCTCAATTTCTTCCACTGTCAATGGACACATGTTCATTTCTTTTGATTCTTTCTTAGCCTTGCTTTGCAGCCATTTCTTCTATCTCATGATCCAGCCAACATCCTTCTTCAAGGCATGCCAAGAAGAGCATCTCTCCCAATCACTGAGACCTCGCAACCTTTCTGCACTAAGCAGGTCTGCACTTTCTTGACTTCTGGGTCATCGTCTGGCACCTTCAGGTTCAATTCAGGCATCCTGGGCCACTCCGCATCATCCCTTTTAAGAAACTCAGGCCCATGTAGCCATCTATGGTTGCCCAGTAGTTCATCCACTGACAAACCCCTGGAAGCGTCATCAGCAGGGTTAGACTTTGTGTCAACATAGTGCCATTGCTGTGGTGTAGACCCATCTCGTATAGCAGCAACTCTGTTTGCAACGAATGTATGATAACGTTTGTCATCATTTTTGATGTATTTCAGGACCATCATGCAATCAGTCCAGAACACAAACTTACGGCGAATAATGCTGTCCAATTTGACAGATAGTGTTACAGCTGTCAGTTCCAGCCTGGGTATACTCACTGACTCAATGGGAGCAAGACGGGATTTAGCCAACAGAAGGTAGCACTGTACCTTGCCTTTGGTGTCAACTAATCTCAAGTAAGCTGCCACATCATATGCTGCTTGGGAAGCATCAGAGAAATAGTGAACATGGCATTCAGCCAGCTTCTTACTCGCCAGTGGCTTCACACATCTGGGTGCCCTGAGATTCTCCATTTTTGGAAGGTCATCTCTCCAACTCAGCCATCTCTCCAACTCTCCATCAGGCAATTTCTCATCTCAACCAAGTTTCTGACGACTCAAGTCCTGGATGATCATCTTCGCCTTCAAGGTGTATGGACTTGCAAAGCCTAGTGGGTCATACACTGAACTGACCACACTTAACAGCCCTCGTCATGTTAGCGGTTTGTCTTTGGGTGTGATCTTGAAACAGAGACTGTTTGATTCAAAGTCCCAATACACCCCAAGGGCTCTCTCAACAGGAAAGGCCTCATGATTCAGATCTAAGCCCTTAACTTCTTTGGCTTTCTCCTCCTCAGGAATGACTGCCAGGACCTCTCGTTCATTACTTATCCATTTGGTGAGCTTGAATCCACCAGTGGCTAAAAGCTGTTTTAACTGCCCAGCCAATCTTATTGTAGATCCCACATCAGGCAGCGACTTGAGGCAGTCATCTACATAGAAGTTCTTCATGATAGTCTTTGTGACTTCTAGATCGCACCCTGGCTGGTTCACTGTGGCCGTGTGTTGCAGCACAAAGTTACAGCTACTAGGACTCAAAGTGCCACCAAAGAGATGAACCCTCATGTTATACGTAACTGGCTCTAGTTGCAAGTCCCCGCCAGGCCACCACAAGAAACGCAGAACATCTCGATCTTCTGGTGTGACTCTCACCTGGTGGAACATAGCCTCTATATCACTGCAATGGGTTCTTGCCGGAAACGAAGGAGCACACCCAGTAGACTGTTAGTGAGGTCCGGCCCCTGTAACACTTGATCCTTGAAGGAGGTGCCTTGATATTCAGCAGCACAGTCAAACACAATCCTCACCTTGTCTGGTTTCTTCGGCTGAAATACAGAGTGATGTGGCAGGAACCAGATTCGTCCCTCCTTCCGATCATCATTAGCTTCATTCACCTTCTCCGCATAACCCTTGTCTATCAAGTCCTCCTTGAACTTAGTGTAAGAATTATGCAAGTCTGCGTCATGACTCAATTTTCTCCAAAGTGTCTTCAGTCTCTGCTCAGCCATGTAATGGTCATAATGTAGGGATAGTGGCCTAGTCTTAAATGGGATCCTGGTCTCATAGTGGCAATTGTCATGTTGAGGAAGCGATTCCTCCCTAATGGAAACTGCCCTTTTGTCATTGTATGATGGAGCCAGCTTCTCATCGATCAAAATTTCACCACCTTCAATCTTCCAGAATTTCTCTAACTGCCTTTCCAGGTGGTCAGTTTGGGCGTAGCTCACAGTAGCTTTGGATCGATGAGCGTCCCCTAGAGGACCATTCAGGGTCCATCCGAGTAAGGTTCTTGTGGCATACGGTTCACCCTTCCCTCCTTTTCGAATTACTCTTGGTAGGAGAGCCTCAAGGCTGTCTTGACTAATTAGCAGCATAACCTTCTTGACGTCAACTTGCGCAAAACTATGTCCCTCAGATGCTTCCATCTTTGGATATCTTCTGGCTTTGCCATATTGTCCAGATCAATAGGTAACATGGGCCTTGTGAAGACATTTAGCAATTCCTCAACATTCTTTCCACCTGGCTCATGGACTTCTAGATCGACAATTGACACCTGAGTCTCTCTATCAGCCTTCTCAAGGGTTGTCAAGGATAACATTTGTGGCTTCCCATTTAGTTTCAGCTTCTCTGCCAGTTCACCTGAACAGAAGGAGTTGGTTGATCCACTGTCAAGTAAAGCATAGGTTTCTAATCCTAACTGGGAACCAGGGGCCTTCACAATGACTGGGAGAATGGGAAGCACTACTCTTTTTGAGCTCCTGGCCCCAGTGAGGCTAAAGATTTCACTTTCACCTCCCACAAACCCACTATTGCCTTCAGTAACAGAGGTTGCACCCTCTTTGTCACTTTCAGGTGGTATTTGCCCTATAGGATGCAGGAATTTGGTGTGCTTCTTCCCACAGCCTGATATCGAGCAAGTTTTTTGTAGGCTACATCGGTTTGCCATATGACCTGAATTAAGACAGTTGTAGCACAGCTTATTCTCACGTGCGAATTTCATCCTGTCCTCTATCGTCATGTTCTTAAAAGGGTCACAGCCAAACAGGGTGTGATTACCATTACACTTCAGGCAAACCCTCACATTTAATTGAGCCCTCTCAGGTACAGGATCAACGTGTTCCTGCTGACCACTGGATGCCGAAGCACTGTAGCTCGAACCCTTACCTCGTCGTCTTGCAAACTGGCTCTTCTCTGCTGTCTTCTTTGGTTCAGCTATCACACTATACACTGGATCATTCACTTCTTCGGCTGCGTCTTGCACAAATTGAGCTATGTTGCTAATGTCTGGACTTCTTTCCTGATGCCTCCGAATCTGCATAGCTTGTTTCTTCCAGCGGTTTTGCAGGTATGTTGGTAACCTTGCAATAACTCTTACCAGTGTTGTCTGGGAGGTTATCTCCTGCATATGGCCAGTTGCTTGAAGGGGTTCTTGGCAATTTTGCAAGTCATCTGAGAAGACTTGAAGCCCATCCCTGTCATTTGGTCGCATAGATGGCCCTTGAGTAACCTTTCTAATCCAGGCCTCAGCAATCACATAACTGCCACCAAATCTTTGTTCTAGTATCTGCCGGGCCTTAGCATACCCTTGATTGGGCTCCATAGCTAGACAGCACTTAATGACCTTCTTAGCCTTGCCGCTGCAATACTGGAGAAGTCTCAACAATTTTGACCCACTGTCAATTGTGCCCTTCTCTCAAAAGGCTCGCACGAAGACCCAATAATTCAGTGGGTCCCCATCGAAAGTCATCAGCTCAGTCTTTAGTAGCTGCATCATATCCAGGATCTTCTGTTGCTGCAATCGGTCTTGGGACATCATGCGCATCAACTCATCATTCAGAGTTCTGCCATCATTGCTGCCTTCTTTGACAACCTTGGGTTGGCTGTCTCGCTTCCCGCTCCATTCTTTAGCCAGGGGATTGAATACAGATGGCCAGGTTTGGTCTCTCTGGAAATCTTCGGCCTCAGACGGTGCACCAGCTACCACATTTTCAGCCCAGGAGTTGATTGAAGCACGCTTGTCCCTAGTGAGGAGGGCACTGCTGAGACCGCGGCTTCGCTCACTAGGTCGTATAGCTATCGGATCGACTTCACGCTCTGCATTAGCCCAGACTTCTTCTTCTGCTGCTGCCTTAGCAATTTCAGTCTCAAGACGCAATGCCTCCCTTCTGTCTAAGCTGCAGCTCTTCCATGTCATGCTTTCGCTGTTGCTCCATTTCATCTTCTTCACGTCTTCGACGCAGCTCCATCTCATCCTCATCAAGCTTCTGCTGCGCACTCAAGGCTGAGGCCTCAGCCAGGAGAAGTGCTTTCTTAACGGCTGCTGCTGCCCTAGCTCTGGAACTACTCTTAGACGAACTAGTTCTTCTGCTACTGGCAGCACTGTAGGCAATTTCACTGGGAGCCTTAGCACTCACACTCCGTCTAGCATCAGCCAGCTCTTGGTAGGAATTCACCTCCTCTTGCATGAGAGAGAATGTTTTCTCCACCTCATCAAGGTACCTCTGGGACTCCTCCTTCTCCTGTTCTTCAACCAGCAATCCGGAAAATTCAAAATGGGAAAAATGGAATTTGTCCATGGCAATGTGCAGGCCGTCTTCAGCTTGGCGAACTGCCGCGACATCATATCCACGCAGTGCTGCCTTTAGCTCATTCACCATCCTGGTGAACTTTGCCTTTGCTCCTCCTCGCGCCTGCTTCAGTTGGTGCATCTTCTCCATGATAGCACCTTCCTTTTCCATGGCAACATACTCATTCCCCTCCTTTTCCATGCTGCTGGTCGCAGAGGTAGGTCCCAACTGGTAGCGCTGAATTCCCAAACAGGTCCAATAATAAATTATTGAACAAATGTGACGGGTGACGTGACGCAATTGCCTGCCGCAGCTGTTTGGGAAATGGTGTGACAGGTGACGTTGACCCAGAAGGCCCATGGTTATTGAAACTCACACCTTTATTATCATGATGACAATAATGGGCAAGGTTCAATCTGCAATTAGAAACAAGGAATGCTTACTTAATCTGACAGAATACAATAAATTTGACTCAAGAGAAGAAGTGTGAACAGCAGTACAATTATAAAATTTGCTATAAAATTCAACAAATATTTCTCTGGATCAACGACATGAAATATCAATGCCCTTAATCTAATAGCTATGCTTCACATTGTAGAATTGCACGGAAATCTTATCTAGCTTGCCAACACGGTAGAATGTCAGTGCTCATAGTGCATTTTCCTGCATAAACAGACTCAGAACAGCTTAACTGTAGCTTAAATCCGTACAAATACATATCCGACGATGTTACAATACGCAATAACGGCTAACTCAAACTTTGAATATATCTAACGTTCGCTCATTTCGCAATATCACAATTCTAACGGTATTAACTCAAACAAGCAATCATATAGAGCAACAGCCAAAAACGTAGCATATCTCAATCAATTTCTCGGACAATACAGTTAAAAAATGTTCCCAAAAATATCTACGAACCTCATATAGATCATAGGCTACATGTAAATATCGTGATTATACTTACATTTATTTGGCCTCCAGCTTTGAGTTAAACATGCGAACGTCGTTTGCTAGGCAGCCACATTCAATGTTTTTTTTTTTTTACTTACTGACTTTAAATCCTAACACTAAGGAAAGCAGGAACCGCACTGCCATCTAGAGGCAATTATTAGCGTAACTACCCAAGTTAATTGCCTGCAGTCTGCCTGCAATAACATCCACATTCTCATAAATTCACATATTTTAGCATGTCACCAGAAAGTTGCCAGATTTAGCGAGAAAGTCGCCAAGTTGGCAACACTAAGACTATAGCGAAATCGACAGTGCACATTTCATCGTTCATTTTCGGTGGTGACCTGCTAAAATAAGTGAATTTACGAGAATGTGGATGTACCAACCGAAGGAGACATGCCTGATTCCGCCATGTGTGCTGAGGCTACGTTTTCTTTGGTTGGCCTGATCACACACGCTCATTCTCTGTCTGATAGAGGTTCAAAATGGCAGCTTCCAGTGGATCCGCGGAAAACTCCGTTATTTCATTACTGAATAACCTGTTCTCAAGGCGTAACGTTACACTGGAAGAGAAAAAGAGGATAAAGCAGCTTGGACCTGACCGACCCGATTTAAAGATTCAGCAGCAGGCAAGTGATCGTGGACGAGCTGACAACCGGGGCTTCTCCCGCACTTGTTACCACAAACAGCGATGGCAAGCTGGATGTGGCGTTAGCAACGCCTTTTATTGCTTTCCCTGTCAGCTGTTCCAGTTTGATCGATTCAACAGGGCCACTGTGAGAAGAACAGTACATCTACTACTGAGGGTCTGGCCAAGAATATGTTCCCCATTCTTTATTTTACCATGCTAGATACCATTATCCTGAGCCCTATTTCATACTGTGAAGCCAGTTTCTGTCCGATAACGTTCGCTCTGCACTCGGCTTTGAAGTCCATTGAAGTGATTTTATAACAACCGGTAGTGTGAAAGCGGGGTAAAGTGCATGCGCGAGCGGATGTTTACTTCCTGGCCTAATAGAATTTTCACCAACTCGCGTTTGTGTCCCTCATCAAAAAGGTAAAAATTTCCGTCCACAGTAATAACGTTAGCAACAACCTGTAATCTCCGTACAGCACAGCTGTGAATGAGATTTGGCGGTTGCTGGCAGGGTATTTAAACCCTTTTGTGCAGATTTGTCCGCCAGTGGATACGGAGCTGCAGATTTATGCACGCAGTTACAATATCCTATCACTAGATTGCACACCTGGATCAGTTATTGAATCTTCACAAGCAAGCAAAGTTCGAACGCTGTTTTGTATTATTATTATTTTTTTTTTTGTGCGCTTGTTTCTTTGCCTCCCGTTTCATGTCAAACCATTTCCACTTCACCTCGGACATGGTTCTTTGGTCTACAGAGACAATATTAACAGCATCTGTCACCTCCCTCCAGGCCTTCACTTTGCCTGTCCCTGTCACACCACTGCTAACAGATGAAAATTAAATGTTTTTTCTTAACTCCATTTCACCCAAAATGATTTCTATCTCCGCTTCGGAATAATTCTTTTTTCTTTCTCTCTCTTTCTTTGTTTGTGCCATGACTGACAAGTCGACTGGATGCATCTACACTACCTTATATGGTGGTCATTGGCAATTCATGGGCGGGGATTTATGCTAATGGCTGATTACCGGGAGCGCGCTGTCACTTTAGGACGGATTGGCCTTCATGATCATACACACGTGTTTACGATCAGATCAGAGTTTCCCGCGGTGTTCATGAATCCGGAGTAGGTTTGGCAGCGAAGGCTTTTATGTGCAAATCTACGCACAAATTTACTAATGTTTCATGAATGAGACCAATTGTGAAAAACTAAATTCAGCTTTTAAATGATCATTGAAATTATGGAAGGTAAAGAGTCATTCAAAATTTATATTACTCATAAAAAAATAATAATTGCCCCATAAAACCTCATAACTGCCTGTGCCACTTTTAGAGGCCACAATTGCAATCAACCATTTACGATAACTGACAATGAGTGTTTTATATTGCTGTGTTAGAATTCTGGCCCGCTCTTCTTTGCAGCATCATTTTAATTCAGCCATATTGGAAGGTTTTGTATTTCTAAGGTCACGCCACGCAATCTCAATTGGATTCAAGTCAGGACATTGACCAGGCCACTCCAAAGCCTCATTTTCTTCCTTTTGAGCCATTCAGAGGTGCACTTGCTTGTGTGCTTCAGATAAGGGACCCCCTGCTTAACCCATCTGCACATGAGCTTTAGGTCATGGACTGAGAGCTGGACATTCTCCTCGGGATATTCTGGTAGAAAGCCAAATTTGTGGATCCATCAATTATGGCAGGTCACCCAGGTTCTGAAGCAGCAAAAAGGTCTAAAACATCACACTATCGCCACTGTGTTTGACTGCTGGTATGATGCTCTTATTGTAAAATTCTGTGTGAGCTTTACATCAGGTGTAATGGGACCCATTCCTTTCAAAAACCCCAACATTTCTCTCATGAGTCCATGCAGTCGTTGCAATACTGGACACAACGTGTCACAACCAATAGATCATTTCCTTCATAGATCATGTCTTTAAAGGTCCCCTATTATATCACCAGGTGCACACCTAATTAGATATTACAAGCCATTTCAAATCTTTTCCCTCTTGACATCACATGGGGAAGAAACCAACCAGAGGCAAGAAGAACTGATCACCTTCAGCCAAGCAGTCAATCAGATTTCATTCGTCTGGGTGGTCACTCCTCCTTGTGAAGTCAGGTAGGGGAGACTTTGAACTGGCTCATAATGGCTAATTAGCTGTGCACCTGGTGGCATAATAGGGGGCCTTTAATTTGCAGTGTCCTGCCTCATTGGAATACTACTTGCGAGCGCAAAGCCATTGATAAAAATTAGATAGTCATTCGTCTGGGTTTTACGCACACTATCTGGCCTGCAGAATAAGAATTGGGAAGTGTTTTTCGGTCAAGTTCACAGCTATTGTTGGCCGCCATTGTTTATGAATGGAGTGCTGTGTGCATAGAGGCGAAAAAATGGAACTGTGCCTGAGGGAGAAATTCTATGAAATGAATCATAAAATATCTTTCGAAAAAGCACTCATGGGATATTAACCCCCCCAGCATACGGTTTGTACACTTTTAGAAGTGTTGATAATTTTGGATGACCCCCTTCAGTGATATTTAGCTTCAACAGGGCTGGCAGTAATCATGCTTTAAATTAAACCAAATTATGAACTGAATTTAATTAACTACTTGATTTAGATACTGAGGGGAAATCAGTTCCGACTTGGGGCCAGATGGGGTTGGATAGCTTTTTTCCTTCAATGACTGAAAAAAAATCATTTTTAAACTGTATTTCGTGTTTACTTGATGTAGCTCGGTCGAATATTGAAATTAGTTTCATGTTCTTAAACTTCTGTGTGTGACAAATCTCCAAAAAAAGAAAAAAATCAGGAAGAGGCAAATATTTTCTCACAGCTTTTGAAGCCCATGGTGCCAAAAACCTGGAATGCTGCCTGGAGGACAGGCAGGACCTGTCCCGTTACAAACGCATCAGCGTAGCAAACACGTTCATAACAGTTCTCATTCCTGCATCGAGCATTTTATGTAGCATTTAGTATGGCCGTGAATTTATTTTCAAGTTTGAAGGAAACGCTCAGAGACAGCCCCCTGGTCTCAAACGCGGGTCTTGGCTTCATCCCTATGGGACTGGAGAAGCTTGTGGAGGTGGAATTCGAATGTCCCTGTGATCCTAAGTGGAACGCAGCGTTTTCATCTGCTTTTTTCTTCATCCCAGCTGTCATGGCTGTCACCCTCATGGTCATCATACAAGGGTGCAGATGTGATGCCGAGGAGAACAAGCGGACCATGGTCGTATTCAGCATCATACCGGCCTTCGTGTGGCTGATCCTGCTGTTTCTCAACGGCCTGTTCTTTGTCTGCGCGATGACCAGCTGGAAGGGAAGGTTTGTCACTGTCGATAATGCTGCCCTGCTGAAGTGGTGCGAGCCGACGGACAAAGATCAAATCGTGCAGAAGCCGGAGCTGATGGCGCACTCTCGGAAACTGCTCGTACTCTCACAGGTGAGGAAGGCACCAGGCACCGCTGAGTTTGTTGGTTCAATTTCCTCATTCTCACTAACTCCTATTTTTATTAATCCATGATTTACTTCTGTGAGCGAGGTCAGACCTGCTTCAATACAGGCGTTTACCACAGTTTTGTTACATCAACGGCAGATACTGAAGTTTGAATTGGGTGTTTTATTTTCCATTTCCATTGCCGCACATAACATACACATATTGACTCATATTGACTGACTCATATTGTTGCTGAACCTAGACCTAACCAACCAAAGCAACCCCAGATTATGACACTGCTCTGTAATATTTATATGTTTATGTTTATTTATGAATCTATTTTTGGTAAACTCCCTTTTTATATCTGTACCTCGATTGCACTGAAATCTGACATTAGATATAGTTTGAGATGTAAAGATATAATTTTATTGCCTGTCCCAAGTACACAGACCAATTTGGGGATGAAAGCTTTTAAGTGATCTCCTCACCTGGAATAATCTTCAAAAAGATTTGAAACTAAGGGAATTAGTTTCTTTATTTGATTTCAAATTTCTTACTAGTACAATGGTGAATAAATGGGTTGGTACTTGTTTATGCCCATAGTAATTTAATGAAAGTCCACAGTTAAATGAATATCTTTTTACGACCATCCATGTATGAAGTTGCCTTCATCTTCGTGTACATCGTATGTTTGCTTATTATTGTCATGTTGTCTGTGATACTTTATGCTGCCATTTTGGCCAGAGCTCCCTTGAAAAAGATCATTGATCTTACTGGGACTACCTGGTAAAATATGGGTTAAATGAATAGATAAATACAGCGCCCTCCATAATTATTGGTTAAGATGTGTTAAAAGCCTTAAAATAAATTCAATTTTTATTGCAGAGGCATACTCTCACACTGAAAACTGTAGAAAAATGTAACCCTCAACTCAAGTGAATTTTAAGGGGGTAAAAAATCCCTGACTAAGAAATAATTATTTTTCATAAAATCACCTGTTCCACAATTATTGGCACCCCTAACAATTCCGAAGAATTAAATGTAATTGAAGTATTATTATTGAAGTGGGTCTGACGGAACACAAAAGATCAGTATGCAGAAAAGCACCTCATGCCCACTGTGAAGTATGGGGGAGGATCAGTGATGCTGTGAGCCTGTTTCTCTTCCAGAGGCCCTGGGAACCTAGTTAGGGTGCATGGCATCATGAACGCTTTGAAATACCTGGATATTTTAGATGAAAATCTGGTGGCCTCTGCCCGAAAGCTGAAGATGGGTCATCACTGGGTCTTTCAGCAAGATAATGACTCTAAACATGTGGCCAAATCTACACAGAAATGGGATGGAAAGACGCGCATCAGCTGGCGGAGTTATAGCCAAGAACTGGTGCCTCTCAGAAAGAGGGGGATAAAAATGCAAATACCAAAGGAAGAAGTCCTGGAGCACACAGTTATATAAGGTGATTATTAAGGTGCAGGTTACTAACGTTTTGACACAAGGTCTTCTTCAGAGTCAAACCTCTTCGTCTTCGTTTGACTCTGAAGAAGACCTTGTGTCGAAACGTTAGTCATCTGCACCTTAATAATCGCCTTATATAACTGTGTGCTCCAGGACTTCTTCCTTTCATATATACACAGAAATGGTTCACCAGACACAGAATCAAGCTCCTCCCATGGCCATCTCATTCCCCAGACCTCAACCCCATTGAAAACCTGTGGAGTGAGCTGAAGAGGAGAGTGCAGAGGAGAGGACCCAGGTCACTGGATGATTTAGAGAGAATGTGCAAAGAGGAATGGTCAAAGATCCCAATTTCTGTATTCTCCCATCTTGTGAAACATTATAGGAGAAGATTAGGTGCTGTTTTGTAGGCAAAATAAGGTTGTACAAAGTATTAACATCAGGGATGCTAATAATTGTGGCACACATGATTTGATGTAAAAGAATTATTTCTTAATGTGGGATTTTTTTTCCCACAGAATAAATGCACTTGAATCAAAGGTTGGATTTTCCTCTTTTTTGCATTGTGGTCCTATTTTATTTAGAAAAAAACTGAATTTATTAGAAGCTAAAGAACACATCTTAACCTGGGGTGCCAATAACTATGGAGGGCACTGTAAATAAAAACATGAGAATTGAGACATTGTTACCGGTGAAAGAGTTTCTTGAAACTTTGTGCAAACGAACTTGGCATACTGCACCTACTTTTCACCAAATATTTAGGGTGGATCACTTTGGGAACTATATTCATTTTAATGTTAAACTTTCAATTTGTGGTGAAAAATGTAGCCAAATTATGCTCTTTACCTCTTCAATTCCTCCCGGGTCTCATATTTTTAAAGCAATTAAGCGATGTTTGGTGTCAAATTGTTCCTTGGGATGGCAGTAAAAAAAAAAAAAAAAAGGCAGCTGCATCTCCTTAAGACTCCCTCTTGGTGCACGTTTGATCCGACCCTATTGACAGCAAATAGTAATTGGTCAGAGTTAACAGTCTTGATAGCAGTAGAAGCAGTGATTTGGTGGTATTGCTAGCTATTCTTTTAAGTAAGTTGATCAGATTCTTGGTAGAATCCGTAATATGTTAGATTCTATGTCAACATTTTGGACGTGCATATATGAACGCACAGCCCAGGAAGCATTGAAGGGATTTTTATCTCCCAGAATGCACCTCGATGGGGATGTGTAGTACTCGTGTAGCCCATTTCTATATCAGTGCATAATAATGCAAAGGAAAAAAATTTGACTGTCCACACCTGAAGCTCAGAACTTTAGTTTTGTGTCATTTGGAGGTTTCACTGAACTGATTGACTCTGATGTCTTTATGTTTCAGGGAATAGGCATACTCCTGCTCATTATTCTGTGTTTGGGACTCATCGGGTATGCCATCAAACGGTGCTGCTGTCAGGAAAACCCGGATGAAAAAGACAAGAACTTAATTACAGAGACTGTAAGCATCAAGATGCAGTACCATTCACAGCCATGACACAGTAACAATGTGAAACAGGCGAGACGTGTGAGGGATGCACATGGGAAATAGGCGAAGAAACAATATAATTACCGAATGATTGAAAACAATTAACAGAACAAAACCAGAACTAACACAGACAGCTAGATTGCAAGGAAACGGGATGTGAGAAACTATGACAAAATCAATTTAAAATGAAGTTCTGGAGAGAAATTAAAATGCATGTACCAACAGAGTTAAAAAAATATTAAAAAGAAAAGTGTTTGCTGCAAGACTGTAGGTGGGTAAAAAGTGTTGTTTGCACATGTTATTTTGGGTCCTTCTTTTTTCCATACCCCACGCTGCAAGCATGGCCCTCCACTCAGCTAAAGGCTCTGTGGCTGTTTCCTCGCGGTACCAACTCCCAAAATATTGATGGTGTGTGGGTTGTTGCCTTTCTTTTTTACACATAAGGTTGGGTGTAACCCTAAAATTCGCTTTTCATCATTTATCAGAATATCATTTTTCATTTTTTTCCTCAATATCACTTCTCAGAATGCAATCCTGGTGGGTTTTGAAAGAGTAATAACTGAACATTGACAATATCTGGTGTGTACAGTAATACTTGCTCAAAAAAATATTCATCGAACTCAGAGACGGATTTTCTCTGCAAGGGAATTTCCGCCACAAAAATCCAGATGTAAAGCATAAATATCGATCGCAGCTGTATGACAACAAGGAAATTGCGGATACTTTAAACAGTTACTTTGTTGAGAATTTTACCTCTGAGCGAGTTTTTATTTAGATAGAGGGCATGTCCAGTGCATGTCCAGTATTTAGCAGAAATTGAGGTTGGGGATAACAAAGTATTTGACAAGTTGCATAAACTAAAGGCAGATAAGACGGCGGGTCCTGATGGCTTATATCCTAGAGTGCTCAGGGAAGTTGGTGAGTTCATCTTTTAGCCGCTATCCACCATCTTCAGACAGTCTTTAGAAACTGGAGAAATACCTAATGATTGGAAGTAGGGCAATATAATTCCAATACATAAGAAAGGGGACTGTACTGAGCCTCAGCATTGTTCATTATATTTACTAATACTAATTCATTATATTCACTAATACTGATTGTCCCCCGCTGCGCAAATGCGCAAAGTGGCGGGACATAGTATTCACGACCGTACGTCCCTACGTATGTACGTACGTATGTCCCAAATCCTTGTCAGCGAGATATCTCAAGAACAAATTGACAGATTTCCTTCAAATTTCATGTCGACATGTATTAGGGTGGTGCCCCGGCGCCAGTCGATTTTGGTGACCTTCGCGTCACTCTCACGGTTACACAGAGACACTGTTCATTTTGACACGATTTGCCATTTCCTGGCGGGAGACTAAGACACATTAGTGGCAAATACTTGTTATATATATATTTTATCATTATTCATTCATTACTCATACTAATAATCAATAAACTAACAATTAGATTTAGAATTATATTTAGCCATCAATAATCATAATCGATAACCATATTATGTAGGCAGCAGAAAGACACACACACACACACATAACATAACACACACACACATACAAGTAGTTCACATACAGATAGGGAGGGGATGAGCAGTGTAAACACACAGACAAACATACATACAAGCAGTTCACACACTGACAGACACACACATGTACAAGAAATTCAGTTCACACATGCACGAGCAGCTCACACACAAGCAGTGGGCTTCTGTAGCTTTGATTAGTAAGCAGGCTTCTGTTTAGTTGATTCAAAAAACATAATCAGAAAATGTATTTGATTTCTGTAGCTTTGATCAATATTTCTTCAGTAAAATCATTAGTTGTTACTGAAAACATAATCAATTGAATCATTTGTAATAATTTGATATGCATCGAATTCATCCACTGGTATCTTTTTCTTTGTCTGTTTATCATATTCGTCTGGCTGTATTCTTCGCCTGTCTGTATATCTCGTGCCTGTGTACATGCCGGGACGCGTCTTAGTGGAAGTGATGCGCCTGCGTCTTTACTTTGAATTCCTGAAGGATCAGCTAACAGGGTTTCAGGTTACCGGTCCAATGGTAGTGCGAGAATGAGAAGCAGAAAGACCATATTTGCTGGAGATAAGGGTATAAGACCTGGTTTAAAAGTTCAGTTCTTCTTGCGTAGGAGGAACTCGGCTTCACGTTTATCAACATGACACAATAAAGCCTAATTTTCTTTTCAGAATCTGTCTCTCTCCAATTGCTTGAGGATGGGGGAACCTCAATATGTTGAAGAAAACCACATCACCATCAACATCGAAACCTCAAATCCAGTCTTTATTCAAAATTAAGGACATTTTCATTTCGTGTTACACCTAACCTTAACACATTCATTTGCCTTAAATTTGCCCTTCTCCTTGTTTTAGTTGTTCTTGCGGTATCATGCTGCGTTCAATTTGGCTTGGAAGTTGGAAGTTGGGGCAGTGAATAACGTCATACCCAAGCTGACGTTGTTCTATTAAGTAAGCCGGAAAACTGACTTGGGGTCAGTGGTGTGTCCTCTGGCCAGGATAGCCTTTATTAGCTATACAAGTTGATAACGCATTACTCGCATTTTTTGCATGCAAACACGGTAACAACAAGTCTGCCGATAAACTCATTCATCACCGTGTGTACGACTAATTTAATGAAACATGAATGACACAGAATGGCAAATATGCAGTTTATTATTACAGCTTTCGCTTACTGTCCATGTACAGTGCAGCCATCTTAATCTCGGAAGTCGGAAATTGGGGTAGGTGATGAATTTTTGACTTTCCGAGTTGGAAATCCGACTTCAGGGGCGTTCGAATTGAAATTTCTGACTGGCAGCTCGGAAATCCCAACTACCCGGTGCAAATGGAGCGCAGCATTACTGTGTGTTTCTCATGTCTCAGCCGAATTCCATTCCGTGCGCAGCCTCATGAGAATATTGATCACAGGCCTGCTCCTGCTGCTGTGCAGGTTTGTGAAGTACAGTCACCTGTAACCCAGTATTCCATCAGCTCAGCATCTGCATAAATACCCTCTCCTCCTGGTGTTCCATTTAAAAGTCTTGGTAGTTCACTAACTGTGCTGTGTTCAGTGTGTTGCTGATTCTGTTATTACAGCTAGATATCTCTGTTTCATTCGTGAGACTGTCGTTAAATCTTTATTCCCTCTTGTATATAATTTCAATTTCAATGTAATTTGCTTTATTAGCATGACAAATCAATGCATCTGTGTTGCCAAAGCATAATATAAATATCCTTGTATAATTGTTTTGTTTCTGAGTTGTGACCCCAGTTTTTACTGGAGCTTTGCTTCAGTGTAATAAATATTCACTTCCTTCGCATGTGGATCCTCACCTACGGCGTGCACTGAATTCATGACAGTGGTGAGCTGTTGCTGGTGTAGAAGGGCAGAAGATGTGGGGGCAGGAGGCCTGAGGCTGTAGGGAGAGGTGCAGAGGCTCCAGTGGGAGGAGAGCTGATGACGCTGGTGAAGATGCTGAGATGGGGGGCTGTGATGAGGCGTGAGGATCAGCCTGATTCACTGACTGGACACTGTGGACAAGAGCAGGGCTATAAGGCGAGGTGCTGGTTGCACCAATGACAGCCCAGCAGGAAGTCTACAAGGTCAAGACAGGTGCTTGTATCTAGGAATTGCAGAGGCTGCCGACAGAGGTGGATCACAATGTCAGGAATGTAAGTCTTTGTCGTAGCCAACCCTGCAGTGTTCTCAGACAATCTGAAGATGTAACGATTTGATACCCTATCAGACGGTAAAATGTCCAGTTTTTGAAGTGCTGGTGACAGTCTCTCTGGGGCCCTCCAATGAAGCTCTAGAGCAGAGAAGCGCAGCCGCAAAATCGCCCTCTCCTGAGACGGTGCACGCCTGCAGTACCTATGGGTAAGTTTGAGAAAATGTGCTTATAATGCATCTAAAGTTCAGTGTTCATTTAGTTTTTTTTTGTGTGTGTGTGTTTTCAGCCATATTCACTTCCTGGGAGCTGTTTGGTGGTTTGTTGCATGGACAAGTGCACTGCTGAAGGAAATCTCTGTGCTCTGCTTGTAGGAGCTGTGCTCTGTGTCCATCGAGAGACATTGACTCCTTCACAATGCTTTGCAGAGAGCTGCGCGCAGATTGAAAAAGCCTGCCTCAACTATCCAGTTTCAGTCAGGCCACTGACCTGCAAGACTGCGAGATCCAATGAAACATTGGTTTATTCATTGATAAAATGAATGTTTAACGACAGAAATGACAATATGGTGCAGTGGTACATGAGTAGCTTCTCTTGTCCATATGAACACACCGGGCTCTAATTTCTTGGCACAGCGCAGGCGGCGTAGCGTGGCGCAGCCTACGCAGTGGTAATTTTGTCCGGCGCAGCCTGCGCAGTGGTAATTTTGTGAGGTGCGACACTGTGCACAGCCTTTGGTAGATGAACTTGCGCCGAGATGGGTGTGGCGGCGTAGTAGGGGGAGGTGCCACATGTTCATCAAGACGCAGTGACAATTTCGTAGAAAAACTCTGCTGGAGTTGCGCAGAAAACTCGCCAGCTCCAACCTGGTTCACTTTCTGTGCAGTGGTAATTTGGCTGACCGGCGCACAGTACGCACACGTCACCGAAATCTCACAGGCAGGTTTCCAGAATGTCAGGCACATTTCAATGCAATAAATAATTACAGGAAGCACTATATAATGTAACTATCTGAATAAGGACATACATTATCGTATCTACATCGATTGTTCTGATGTCAGATTAAAGGCGGTTGGCACGCGTAACGGAGACTTGACCTGGCTTAATCAACGCAGCTGAATCTGTGATGCAAACTAAGGACTTCACATCTTTTTCAGCCAACCACAAACTGGATATATATATAGCATGCTTGCGTTCTATGCTTAGTAAAGCCGCTTGCCCACTGGACACGAAACAAATTTTTTGCATGACTGATTTCTGACAAAGTGAATGCAAAGACGCGATAGTCGGACAGGGTTTTAATATAGCTCTGTGCCCGGAAGTCATAGAAGTTCTAATTTTTCAGAGTATTCCAGGAATTATTAGACGTGCAAACTTGGCCATGTTTGTGTTCGACCTTCACAAAATGCAAATTGATAGCTATCGACTTTTCTTGGTCTTTTTGGCCTATTCGTCTGTTTTCTTCCGTTGAAGATAGACAACAGTCTTTATTCCGTCTTTCTTTTGAAAATTAGTCCGATGGATCGAACAGATTCACGCTTTATTTCCACAGCAGAGATAAAATAGTGCGTGAGCAAATCAATTCCATGACCATTGACAGTGTGAATAAATTATCGCATGCACGATCAAGACTATCCGACACGAAATGCAAAATACTCCATGTCCAGCAGCCAGCAAAAAGTATAAGTATTGATATGAGAACAAATTTATAACGAAATAAAGAATAAAATATATCACCAACAAACGAAACATCCAAAAAAGATGACCCCCAAATAAATAAATCGCGGTGTTCATTGGATGTGAATAAATAATAAATCGCGGTGTTCTGTTGTTGAAATGTTTCTTTTTATTCTTTATTTCGTTATCAATCTGTTCAAATCGACCTTTTTTTTTTTTGTCAGACACGGTGGCATTGTTCATTGTCTCGCGCCAGTGTCGACTCACTGTATTGAGCAGCTTAAACAGAAACATTGATTGAAATTCTCGGCACTCATCTTGAAGAACTGAGCCCTCTAATCAAAACATTCAAGTTTAATATCTAAAAGAGTCAGTTGATTTGAATAAATTAAAAACAATAATCGACTGTCGGACACGGAGATGTATTAAAACCTTGTCAGACTTTCGGACACGAGACACTGCGTTCAACGTAATCTGTCGTGCAAAAAATTCGTTTCGCATCCAGTGTGCAAGCAGCTTAATACTCTACTATTATTGTCACTTAGGTCGTTTTTAGTGGGGGAAAGGAATACAGCCTGATTGCTATGATCATTTACTGAGTTAAGATCACATTTTGAAAATAAATGTGTAATGTATCTTGCATTGTTGTCCATGCATGTTAATCTCAACATTTTAAGAAGCAACAGGCTGTAATAATTGGCACACACTATCCATTGTTTCTCTTCCCAATGAGCAACCGTCATATTTCATTCCAACTTCTTAAGTTTGAATGATCTGACGTAGTTTTGTTTTGAAATTCCATTCAAGTTCGCTAATGCTAATAATTTGCGAATGCCCTAGCTAGCCTGCTAACTCATATTTGTAATGCTTAATATAGACGTAACCGGTGCAGAAAACATGCCTTAAGCAGCAAAGTAAAATGCAACATTAACGCATCATGCAGATATAGGACAGAGGCTTCTATATTCCAACACATTAAAGGTGAGGAGAGGAGCTCATTTGACTGGTGAAGATTTGACTCGGCTGCGTTATACCCAAACACGCCTTCTTTGCCACTTGCGCAGGAATTCGGGACAGAGGAGTACTTGCGCCAGGCTATGCTGGGCACGAAATTGCAACATACGCCTGGACACACACCGTTGGCGCGGCGCACCCCCCATTCGCCGCGCCTGTGCCGCGTCTATGAATTTAGAGCCCACCATGTTTTGCTCCTTAAGGTCGACTAACAGTACAAGGACAGCTTAATAGCCCTCAAAATGGTCTGTTCTAAATGACTCCGAAAACAAAACTCATTTTGAAAGTTAAAAAGTGTATATATAAGTTATAGTCACGGCCAGTTACAGAGCCATATTACCCTCACTTTGTTTTCAACCCTCTGTAATGTCTGAGCGAGGATGCAATTTGGACATCTCTACACCTGCCTTTCCTTTTCTACTAATCAGGTGGTGAAATGCATGTACAGCAAACACAAGCAACTTTGTTGTACAGTGCGGGGAAAAAGTATTTGCCCTTCAGTTTTAATAAAATACAAAGACAATGTAAGTAAACACAAACTGCAATTTTAATTTATTGACGGTAAAGAGCAAAGAGTTATTCAAAATTTACATTATTTGTGAAAAAAACTTGCCTGTTAAAACCTCATAACTGCCTGTCCTACTTTTAGAGGTCACAACTGCAATCAAGAATTTACTATAACTGACAATGAGGGTTTTATCTTGCTGCATGGGAAATTTGGCCAACTCCTGTTTGCAGAATTGTTTTAAAGGAAGGTTTTTGTGTCTGAACTGTCTGTTTAAGGTCACGCCACACAATCTCAAATCAGATTCAAGTCAGGACATTGACAAGGCCACTCCAAAAGCTCCATTTTCTTAATTTTGAGCCATTCAGAGGTGAATTTGCTTTTGTTCTTCAGATCAGAGACCCTCTGCTTAACCCAACTGCACTTGAGCCTTAAGTCATGAACTGAGAGCTGGACATACTCCTCGGGATTTTCTGGTAGAAAGCCAAATTCATGTTTCTATCAATTATGGAAAGTTGCCCAGGTTCTGAAGCAGCTGAAAGGTCTAAGAACATCACACTATCGCCACTGTGTTTGACTGTTGGTATGATGCTCTTTTTATAAAGTGCTGTGTGAGCTTTACGTCAGATGTAACGGGACCCTTTCCATAAAGTTCCACTTTTGATTCATCAGTGCACGGAATATCATGCTAAAAGTATTAAGCATTATTAAGATGGCTTTAGCTATTAGCCTATGTTTTATTTTGTGTCCGCCTTGATTTTCGCTTTGCAGATTTCCCATGGACGCCCTTTTTGCATTGTCCTCCTGGTTAATGACGTTGTTAGGGATTCCCCTAAAAGAAATTGACTCTCATTTTTAATCACGCACCAAAGGTAAAGGTATAGTACACTTTTTGAAAAATTCATTTTGTGAAATTTCTCTACGGACCTTTATGTCTCCAGTGATGGGAAACTGAGAATTCACTCTTGTAAATCTGCATGAAACACAACAATCTTCTGGCTGTGGTATTTATAAAAACCTGTTGTTACAGCATTTAGAATTGTTATTTGTTTAATAATTTGAGGTTTCTTTCAACCAGAATCTGAATATACTGATAAAAAGTGAACTTTACCACAATGTCCTGTAGGCACTAGTTTGGACCTTAGACCTTTCGTCTGTGGTTTTGCATGCCTCGCCTGTTTTTTGGGGTTTTTTTTTCAATTAGGAAGGGACCATCTTAGTCAATATTGTTTTGCTCTTCTGTCATCAGAACGAAAAAAAAAAGAAACATTTTATGTCATGCATCTGATAAAGAATCAAGCGACAATATAACCGCTCTTATGTCTGCCTCACTTTCCTGTGCAATCGTGGTTGAATGTTACACAACCTGCCAATGTGGCGAGATGGAAAGGGAGTGGCTTTTCGCTCTGCAGCGTTTCGGCATGAAATTCACAAGAGCAGGGCGGATTATGAAATTAAATCTGTTATTGGCTCAGCTGCGGGGCAAATAGCAGTACTGCTTCTCTTGTCCGCCCGGCCATGGGGCAGATAGCTGATTTCTTTCCCAAACTGCCCTGCGGCGGGGTGAATAGAAAGACCTCATATCATTTTCTATCTTTAACATGCATATGGAAGCTGTATTTTTATCTTTGTTGGATTAGCATTGCGCTGGATTGTAATTTATGAGCTCTAACCTGTGTCAGAATTTACTAGGCCCCCGTGCTGCAATTTTTAAAAAAGATCTTTACTCACAAGCTGTAATTTTTTAGTTGCATATGCAAGTGAAATTCTTGCACTGTAGAGCCTTGGAAACTATGATATTCAAGCATGATCATGCATGAGTTATGACAAAGCAATAAAAGTGTTCTTACCTTTCAAAGAGGTATGGGACTGTGCCTGAGGGACAAATTCAATCAAATTTATAATAAATAAAATATCTTTCGCAAAAGTTTTCATGGACTTTTAACCTCCTACCCTCAGCATACAGTTTGTACGCTTTTAAAAATGTTGATAATTATGGATGACCCATTATATTTGGTATTTTTATTAGATTCAACAGGGCTGGCAGTAATCATGTTTTAAATTAAATCTAATTATCAACTGAATTTGTTCAACTGGTTGATTTAGTTACTGGGGAGGCAATTTTCAATAAATGGGGTTGTACAGCTTTTTTTCCTTCCATGAATGAAAAAATCATTTTTGAACTGCATTTCAGGTTTACGCATTTCATCTTTGTGTAGTATTGTAATTAGTTTGATTTTCTGAAACGTTTAAGTGTGACAAGTTTGGAAAAATGGAGAAAATTGGATTATTTTTTTTTTACAGCTCCTGCGTTTCGGGGGGGTTGCAGGCCCTGCAGCAGTAGTAAGGCACCAACACGTTCATGCAAATGCATTCGCAAATGTGCACTATGATTAATAGTTTTCAGTCTCGCACCCACCATTTTATACTACAGTATTTAATATGGACAAGAGACAACAGTGGCTGAAAATATTGAACGATGAGCTCAGAGACAGCCCCCTGGTCTCAAACGCAGCTTTCGGCTTCATCCTTATGGGACTGGAGAAGCTCGTGGAGATGGACTTCGAATGTCCATGTGATCTGAAATATAACGCCGTGTTTTCATCTGCTTTCTTCATCATCCCGGCTGTCATGGCTTTCACCGTCATGGCCATCGTACAAGGGTGCAGATGCGGCGCCGGGCGCCAGAAGAAGGTCGCCGCGATAATATCCAGCATTGTTCCGGCCGCCGTGTGGCTGATCCTACTGTTTCTCGATGGCCAGTACTTTGCCTGCGCAATGACAGACTGGAAGGGAAGGTTTGTTATTGTTGATAAAGCCGCCCCGCTGAAGTATTGTGAGCCGACGGGCAAAGATGAAAACAAGCAGAAGCGGATGGTGCGCTCTCAGGAACTGTTCGTCCTCTCGCAGGTGAGGGAGACACCAAATGCTGTGGAGTTTGTTGGCTCACTTCCCTCTTTACCTCTAAATCCAGTTTCGATTCATCCACGATTAATTTCTGTGCGCCAGATCAGACATGCCTCAATGCAGGTGTTTACCACAAATTTATTAAATCAACGGCAGTCGTTGCGGTTTGAATTGGGTGTTTTATTTTCTACATCTTTCATTTTCTGTTTTTGATTTGAGTGATCGCTGCCTTTGTGAAAGCAACTGTTGTTTTGAACTGAGACAAAAATACGCTAAAGTACAAAGTGAAAGAAAGACTTAATTTGGCCCCAAACAATTGCAGGCCTGCTGCACATCGCACAACCTTGAGAACTGAGGCACATGAATATCTTTTGCATGAAGATTGTTCCATGAGAAGTATTCAAATATTTTAGTTTCCCAAATATGGCTAAGCACTTTGCATTAAAGTTGTCAATGAAGGAAATCTTGTGCCCAGTCAGGAGAAGACAAAAGACAGGGGAGACCAAAGGACAGACACTGGTCTGGGAATGAAGTAAGGAGAGTTGAAGGTGTCACATTCAGCATTTTGTGAAACACATTTAAGTTCATAAGGACAAACACTTCTGTTTCAACTCATGTGCCCAACTATATTGTAACTGCCAGTAGCACTGAAACGTCCAGACACATCGAATCAACATCGGACTTTAAGGCATAATAATGTAAAACACGACATGATATTCCTCCCCCTCTGGATTGATGCTTACTCTTTACATTCTGAACGAAATTCATCTGCTACTATTGAGCCTATAATTTCATGGCACTGTTTCTTTTCACTTAACAGGCTCTAAACATTGATGGAACATTAATTTGACTATTAAAACACTGCTTAAGGATATTTTTAACAGCATCAAAGTGATATGAACAGTGTTATGCTCTTTAAAGAAACTCTGAAGGAACTCTGAAGGATCATTAACTTGAATGTTAAAACACTGTGGGGTCTATTCTCCCATTAGCGTGAAAGTCCTTTTTTACGCGATTCGAGTTAAGCGCTTTTGAGTTGCGCGTATTCTCCCCTCCGCGCTTCGATCACGCCCACAGCGCTTAACTTCAGAATGTAGGCGGCCTTATGAGAGAGGTGTGACTGATCCAAAAGAGAGGCAGACTCTGTACAAAGCTCATTGATTATGGCCGTCGGGAAAACATGGAACAAGGATTTTCTGATTAACCATGAAAATGCGGCTGGAGTCCATGGAAAATGCAAACCAGACTTTAAATTTGAATATTGTGGGCCTGCTGATAAAATCTCGTAGCCTATCTCCAAACTGATAAGAAACAAAAAACTCGTATGTCCACTATTCTTACATGCAGAATTAAAAGTTTTTTTTTAATTCATATTTTAAATTATATTTATCAATTAATTTTTTTTATATTTATTTATTTTCCTGTGAAGTTTCTGATTTTGAAGATACAAGGTTTTATCAGCAGGCCCACGATATGCGGCTGTAATAGTAGGCCTATGTATGCCTGTGCCAATTACAAGAAATAATACAGGCATCTCTTTTTCATTTCTTACTCTAGCCACCATGGCATTAAAGCTATGCAAAAAACTAATTGCCGCGATAATGAAATAATACAGAATTTAGCGCTTCTCAACCAGCATAATCAGATCATTGAAAATGTGCCCCTCCTACACTAACCTGTTTGTTCCGTGGAAGACAGGGAAGAAGACAAAGGGAACATTCTAGTCACACAAAAATAACAATCAATGACAGTTTATAGTATGATCTTATTTAGAAATTTTGCGCTTGAAATTTCAAACAACTCTGATGTCCGGTTTGGAACTAAAGGACAAGGCAACACTTTAACAAACAAAAAATTCTTACCCCGCACGTGGAAAAATCTGCGGGGCACTGTAAAAGCCAGGCTCTCTGCACACCGGAGAAGTGTGCACTCAACAGGTGGTGAGCAATCATCATCCCCGGTGCATTTCAATGCACTGAGGAGGAGGTGGCATCCACTCTTTCTGTAGTGGAAGTGCATGGAGAATAACTTGGAGTGGATACAGGTGAAGGAGGGTTATGTAAAATGGTCATATTTATTTGCCTATACTCAAAGTATCACTGTGATAGATACTGGAAACAAGCTTAATATGGTTTCAAATATGTATTGCATTTTTTGGCATTTCAAGCAGTTGCGTAGTACATTGGCGTCATGGACCGAGCCTGGGAATTTGGCGCAGATGCTGAATATGCACGTATCATGATCACACACAACCTGAACATTAATGCTGTGCTGACGTCTTCGGTCACTGTAGGATACATATTCTTATTAGTGGAAGGGGTTCTGATTGCAACGTGAGTACAATCAGTGGCTCCCACAACACCCCCCCCCCTTAACTCTCCGTCTTTCAGCTGGTGTTTCGGGGCACTTTAAAGTGGCTGATGTGGTGCAGCTTAGTGTCAACCAACTGTGCCAGACACCTTCACACAGATGCCTGTGATATGTGCATGAAATCACCAGCCACTCTCTGGAACGACCCAGATGCCAGGACTAACAGCGCAGTTGTGATCTTGATAATCACCGTTATGTTTGTAATTGTTTGTAATGTGTTTGTAATTGAGCTAATTGGAGAACAGGCTGTTGCGTAATATCATATGATGATTTCATTTGATTATTTATTATGGTTATGAGAGATGTAGTTTAGAAATAAGGATGAACAATTGAATATTGAATGTCTCAACCTTTACCATGTTAAATAAAATAAAATTAATGTTAAAATTCGGCCAAGAACCGACATCAAACGCAATATTCCATTTCGCCTTATGTTGGCGCTTGACCTTAATACAGCCCTCAAAAGCGCTTAACAGAAAAAGCGCATAAGCCAGGGGTAGAATACGTGTAAGTGTTATTTGCATGAGAAACGCCCAGAAAAGCCCCGATTTTGGCCTTGCTCCGCCCCAAGTGCGTAACTGCCTTCGGTGCACGTAATGCACAGACTTAAGTTGAGGGGAGAATACGCTTAGGCTGAAAAGCGCGTTGCTACGCGCTTTTTTCGACCCCTACATGAGTACAGCATTAACAAAAAACATCAAAGTAACATCATTCTTTTTTTTCATTAAAGAAACTGATTTAAGTCCAAAACACTTTGCAAGAAAGTCCATCAAACGATTCCATGACTGTCAGCCACATGAAACAAGAGGATAGATTAATGCTTTTGTCAATATTCATGAGCGCAACTATAAGCCAACGAACAGAAACTCAGAAGATGTTACCGTTCATTTCTCAAATGTCATTTCGGCTCAAAGTTCTTGCATTCCTTTGGCATTGTTCTTTGGTGCTGAGGCCTGGATATGCCATATTTTCCAATGATCTGTCCCAGTTTACCGACTCAGGCTGTTGATTGAATCCATTACATGTTTCGTAGGTCTGCCCCGAGTCTGTTGTTTGTGGAAGGGACCTGTTTCCGTCATGCGTAACTCCAGGTGACTCAGTACTGTTTTGAACAGATCTGAAATCTGTAGACTGCAGAGGGTCCCTCCTAATGTGAGCGGTAATACGGTCATACCTCACCCTCAGGTGACTCAGTGGTTACCTTGCTGCTAACTTTGGACACAATTAGGTGAGGTTGGGGTAAAAGTGGAGTTTCAAGTTTCCCACGTTGTTCCCTTTTGACCAAAAATTCTCAATTTCAACATTTGCTGTGTTATCTCTGGCTCGTGTGATTTGAAAGTCATTGCATTTTGATTTTATTCACAATTGACACTTTGTCCCTACTATTTTGAAATTGGGGTTGTATAATCTTTGTCTCGGACTTTTCGATCAACAAAGTGTCACGTGATCTCATGGACTTTTGTCAGGCCTGGCCTCCTGCGGTCCAGCACACCGGCCAATTAAGATCTGGATTGCACCCGCTCATCAGCCAGCTTGAATTATCTGTTTGCCATCGCTGCTTAGTGGTAACAGCGTTTATAAATGCTGTAGCCTTACATTTTTTTCTTTCTGAAGTGGCGTTAGCCACATACCAGTGTAAACTGTGTCTTTACCGTTTTGCGCACATGTGTGTGTATATGTGTATATGTCTAAAGAGGAATTGAGGCTGGAACTACACAGCACTGAGATCAATGCTTTAGTTTATATATATAAACTAAACCACTGATCTCAGTGCTGTGTAGTTCCAGCCTCAATTCCTGTTAAGTTTGTATCTTTTGTGTGCATGTCTCCTGCTTGCGTGTCAGGCATAAATAAACATACAGCTAAGTCCATCCCTGCAACTGAGTCCAGCCCTCAGTTTTCTGTCCGCCATGCCACTTCCTGCACACAGAGGAGAACAAACACTTTCTTCACACAGAGGAGAACACACACTTTATGTACACAAAGGAGAACACACACTTTCTTTACAGAGGAGAACACACACTTTCTGCACACAGAGGAGAACACACACTTTCTTTACAGAGGAGAACACACACTTTCTGCACACAGAAGAGAACACACCCTTTCTGCACACAGAAGAGAACACACCCTTTCTGCACACAGAAGAGAACACACACTTTCTGCACACAGAAGAGAACACACCCTTTCTGCACACAGAGGAGAACACACACTTTCTTTACAGAGGAGAACACACACTTTCTGCAAACAGAAGAGAACACACACTTTCTGCACACAGAAGAGAACACACCCTTTCTGCACACAGAGGAGAACACACACTTTCTGCACACAGAGGAGAACACACCCTTTCTGCACACAGAGGAGAACACACACTTTCTGCACACAGAGGAGTACACACTTTCTGCACACAGAGGAGAACACACACTTTCTTTACAGAGGAGAACACACACTTTTCTGCACACAGAGGAGAACACACACTTTCTTTACAGAGGAGAACACACACTTTCTGCAAACAGAACAGAACACACACTTTCTGCACACAGAAGAGAACACACCCTTTCTGCACACAGAGGAGAACACACACTTTCTGCACACAGAGGAGAACACACCCTTTCTGCACACAGAGGAGAACACACACTTTCTGCACACAGAGGAGAACACACACTTTCTGCAAACAGAAGAGAACACACACTTTCTGCACACAGAAGAGAACACACCCTTTCTGCACACAGAGGAGAACACACACTTTCTGCACACAGAGGAGAACACACCCTTTCTGCACACAGAGGAGAACACACACATTCTGCACACAGAGGAGAACACACACTTTCTGCACACAGAGCAGAACACACACTTTCTGCACACAGAGGAGAACACACACTTTCTGCACACAGAAGAGAACACACACTTTCTGCACACAGAGGAGAACACACACTTTCTGCACACAGAGGAGAACACACACTTTCTGTACACAGAGGAGAACACACACTTTCTGCACTCGGAGGAGAACACACACTTTCTGCACACAGAAGAGAACACACACTTTCTGCACACAGAGCAGAACACACACTTTCTGCACACAGAGGAGAACACACACTTTCTGCACACAGAAGAGAACACACACTTTCTGCACACAGAAGAGAACACACACTTTCTGCACACACAGGAGAACACACACTTTCTGCACTCGGAGGAGAACACACACTTTCTGCACACAGAGGAGAACACACACTTTCTGCACACAGAGGAGAACACACACTTTCTGCACACAGAGGAGAACACACACTTTCTGCACACACAGGAGAACACACACTTTCTGCACACAGAAGATAACACACACTTTCTGCACACAGAGGAGAACACACACTTTCTGCACACACAGGAAAACACACACTTTCTGCACACAGAGGAGAACACACACTTTCTGCACACAGAGGAGAACACACACTTTCTGCACACAGAGGAGAACACACACTTTCTGCACACACAGGAGAACACACACTTTCTGCACACAGAGGAGAACACACACTTTCTGCACACACAGGAGAACACACACTTTCTGCACACAGAGGAGAACACGCACTTTCTGTACACAGAGGAGAACACGCACTTTCTTCACACACAGGAGAACACACACTTTCTGCACACACAGGAGAACACACTATCTGCACACAGAGGAGAACACACACTTTCTGCACACACAGGAGAACACACACTTTCTGGACACACAGGAGAACACACACTTTCTGCACACACAGGAGAACACACTTTCTGCACACAGAGGAGAACACACTTTCTGCACACAGAGGAGAACACACACTTTCTGCACACAGAGGAGAACACACACTTTCTGCACACACAGGAGAACACACTTTCTGCACACAGAGGAGAACACACACTTTCTGCACACACAGGAGAACACACACTTTCTGCACACAGAGGAGAACACGCACTTTCTGTACACAGAGGAGAACACGCACTTTCTTCACACACAGGAGAACACACACTTTCTGCACACACAGGAGAACACACTATCTGCACACAGAGGAGAACACACACTTTCTTCACACAGAGGAGAACACACACTTTCTGCACACACAGGAGAACACACACTTTCTGGACACACAGGAGAACACACACTTTCTGCACACACAGGAGAACACACTTTCTGCACACAGAGGAGAACACACACTTTCTGCACACAGAGGAGAACACACACTTTCTGCACACAGAGGAGAACACACACTTTCTTCACACAGAGGAGAACACACACTTTCTGCACACAGAGGAGAACACACACTTTCTTCACAGAGGAGAACACAAACGTTCTGCACACAGAGGAGAACACACACTTTCTGCACACAGAGGAGAACACACACTTTCTTCACACAGAGGAGAACACACACTTTCTGCACACGCAGGAGAACACACACTTTCTGCACACAGAGGAGAACACACACTTTCTTCACACAGAGGAGAACACACACTTTCTGCACACACAGGAGAACACACATTTTCTGCACACAGAGCAGAACACACACTTTCTGCAAACAGAGGAGAACACACACTTTCTGCACACAGAGGAGAACACACACTTTCTGCACACACAGGAGAACACACACTTTCTGTACGCAGAGGAGAAAACACACTTTCTGCACGCAGAGGAGAACACACACTTTCTTCACACAGAGGAGAACACACACTTTCTTCACACAGAGGAGAACACACACTTTCTGCACACAGAGGAGAACACACACTTTCTTCACACAGAGGAGAACACACACTTTCTGCACACACAGGAGAACACACACTTTCTGCACACACAGGTGAACACACACTTTCTGCACACAGAGCAGAACACACACTTTCTGCACACAGACGAGAACACACACTTTCTGCACACACAGGAGAACACACACTTTCTGCACACACAGGAGAACACACACTTTCTGCACACTGAGGAGAACACACACTTTCTGCACACAGAGGAGAACACACACTTTCTTCACACAGAGGAGAACACACACTTTCTGCACACAGAGGAGAACAAACACTTTCTGTACACAGAGGAGAGCACACACTTTCTGCACACACAAGAGAACACACACTTTCTGCGCACAGAGGAGAACACACACTTTCTGCGCACAGAGGAGAACACACACTTTCTGCACACAGAAGAGAACACACACTTTCTGCACACAGAGGAGAACACACTTTTTCTGCACACAGAGGAGAACACACACTTTCTGCACACAGAAGAGAACACACACTTTCTGCACACAGAGGAGAACACACACTTTCTGCACACAGAGGAGGACACACACTTTCTGCACACACAGGAGAACACACACTTTCTGCACACAGAGCAGAACACACACTTTCTGCACACAGAGGAGAACACACACTTTCTGCACACAGAGGAGAACACACACTTTCTGCACACAGAGGAGAACACACACTTTCTGCACACAGAGGAGAACGCACACTTTCTGCACACAGAGGAGAACGCACACTTTCTGCACACAGAGGAGAACGCACACTTTCTGCACACAGAGGAGAACACACACTTTCTGCACACAGAGGAGAACACACACTTTCTTTGCACAGAGGAGAACACACACTTTCTGCACACAGAAGAGAACACACACTTTCTTCACACAGAGGAGAACACACACTTTCTACACACAGAAGAGAACACACACTTTCTGCACACAGAGGAGAACACACACTTTCTGCACACAGAGGAGGACACACACTTTCTGCACACAGAAGAGAACACACACTTTCTTCACACAGAGGAGAACACACACTTTTTGCACACAGAGGAGAACACACACTTTCTGCACACAGAAGAGAACACACACTTTCTGCACACAGAGGAGAACACACACTTTCTGCACACAGAGGAGAACACACACTTTCTGCACACAGAGGAGAACACACACTTTCTTTGCACAGAGGAGAACACACACTTTCTGCACACAGAAGAGAACACACACTTTCTTCACACAGAGGAGAACACACACTTTCTACACACAGAAGAGAACACACACTTTCTGCACACAGAGGAGAACACACACTTTCTGCACACACAGGAGAACACACACTTTCTGCACTCGGAGGAGAACACACACTTTCTGCACACAGAGGAGAACACACACTTTCTGCACACAGAGGAGAACACACACTTTCTGCACACAGAGGAGAACACACACTTTCTGCACACACAGGAGAACACACACTTTCTGCACACAGAAGAGAACACACACTTTCTGCACACAGAGGAGAACACACACTTTCTGCACACACAGGAAAACACACACTTTCTGCACACAGAGGAGAACACACACTTTCTGCACACAGAGGAGAACACACACTTTCTGCACACAGAGGAGAACACACACTTTCTGCACACACAGGAGAACACACACTTTCTGCACACAGAGGAGAACACACACTTTCTGCACACACAGGAGAACACACACTTTCTGCACACAGAGGAGAACACGCACTTTCTGTACACAGAGGAGAACACGCACTTTCTTCACACACAGGAGAACACACACTTTCTGCACACACAGGAGAACACACTATCTGCACACAGAGGAGAACACACACTTTCTGCACACACAGGAGAACACACACTTTCTGGACACACAGGAGAACACACACTTTCTGCACACACAGGAGAACACACTTTCTGCACACAGAGGAGAACACACTTTCTGCACACAGAGGAGAACACACACTTTCTGCACACAGAGGAGAACACACACTTTCTGCACACACAGGAGAACACACTTTCTGGACACAGAGGACAACACACACTTCCTGCACACACAGAAGAACACACACTTTCTGCACACAGAGGAGAACACCCACTTTCTGTACACAGAGGAGAACACGCACTTTCTTCACACACAGGAGAACACACACTTTCTGCACACACAGGAGAACACACTATCTGCACACAGAGGAGAACACACACTTTCTTCACACAGAGGAGAACACACACTTTCTGCACACACAGGAGAACACACACTTTCTGGACACACAGGAGAACACACACTTTCTGCACACACAGGAGAACACACTTTCTGCACACAGAGGAGAACACACACTTTCTGCACACAGAGGAGAACACACACTTTCTGCACACAGAGGAGAACACACACTTTCTTCACACAGAGGAGAACACACACTTTCTGCACACAGAGGAGAACACACACTTTCTTCACAGAGGAGAACACAAACGTTCTGCACACAGAGGAGAACACACACTTTCTGCACACAGAGGAGAACACACACTTTCTTCACACAGAGGAGAACACACACTTTCTGCACACGCAGGAGAACACACACTTTCTGCACACAGAGGAAACCACACACTTTCTTCACTCAGAGGAGAACACACACTTTCTGCACACACAGGAGAACACACATTTTCTGCACACAGAGCAGAACACACACTTTCTGCAAACAGAGGAGAACACACACTTTCTGCACACAGAGGAGAACACACACTTTCTGCACACACAGGAGAACACACACTTTCTGTACGCAGAGGAGAAAACACACTTTCTGCACGCAGAGGAGAACACACACTTTCTTCACACAGAGGAGAACACACACTTTCTTCACACAGAGGAGAACACACACTTTCTGCACACAGAGGAGAACACACACTTTCTTCACACAGAGGAGAACACACACTTTCTGCACACACAGGAGAACACACACTTTCTGCACACACAGGTGAACACACACTTTCTTCACACAGAGCAGAACACACACTTTCTGCACACACAGGAGAACACACTATCTGCACACAGAGGAGAACACACACTTTCTGCACACACAGGAGAACACACACTTTCTGGACACACAGGAGAACACACACTTTCTGCACACACAGGAGAACACACTTTCTGCACACAGAGGAGAACACACTTTCTGCACACAGAGGAGAACACACACTTTCTGCACACAGAGGAGAACACACACTTTCTGCACACACAGGAGAACACACTTTCTGCACACAGAGGAGAACACACACTTTCTGCACACACAGGAGAACACACACTTTCTGCACACAGAGGAGAACACGCACTTTCTGTACACAGAGGAGAACACGCACTTTCTTCACACACAGGAGAACACACACTTTCTGCACACACAGGAGAACACACTATCTGCACACAGAGGAGAACACACACTTTCTTCACACAGAGGAGAACACACACTTTCTGCACACACAGGAGAACACACACTTTCTGGACACACAGGAGAACACACACTTTCTGCACACACAGGAGAACACACTTTCTGCACACAGAGGAGAACACACACTTTCTGCACACAGAGGAGAACACACACTTTCTGCACACAGAGGAGAACACACACTTTCTTCACACAGAGGAGAACACACACTTTCTGCACACAGAGGAGAACACACACTTTCTTCACACAGAGGAGAACACACACGTTCTGCACACAGAGGAGAACACACACTTTCTGCACACAGAGGAGAACACACACTTTCTTCACACAGAGGAGAACACACACTTTCTGCACACGCAGGAGAACACACACTTTCTGCACACAGAGGAGAACACACACTTTCTTCACACAGAGGAGAACACACACTTTCTGCACACACAGGAGAACACACATTTTCTGCACACAGAGCAGAACACACACTTTCTGCAAACAGAGGAGAACACACACTTTCTGCACACAGAGGAGAACACACACTTTCTGCACACACAGGAGAACACACACTTTCTGTACGCAGAGGAGAAAACACACTTTCTGCACACAGAGGAGAACACACACTTTCTTCACACAGAAGAGAACACACACTTTCTGCACACAGAGGAGAACACACACTTTCTTCACACAGAGGAGAACACACACTTTCTGCACACACAGGAGAACACACACTTTCTGCACACACAGGAGAACACACACTTTCTGCACACACAGGTGAACACACACTTTCTGCACACAGAGCAGAACACACACTTTCTGCACACAGACGAGAACACACACTTTCTGCACACACAGGAGAACACACACTTTCTGCACACAGAGGAGAACACACACTTTCTGCACACTGAGGAGAACACACACTTTCTGCACACAGAGGAGAACACACACTTTCTTCACACAGAGGAGAACACACACTTTCTGCACACAGAGGAGAACAAACACTTTCTGTACACATAGGAGAGCACACACTTTCTGCACACACAAGAGAACACACACTTTCTGCGCACAGAGGAGAACACACACTTTCTGCACACAGAGGAGAACACACACTTTCTGCACACAGAAGAGAACACACACTTTCTGCACACAGAGGAGAACACACTTTTTCTGCACACAGAGGAGAACACACACTTTCTGCACACAGAAGAGAACACACACTTTCTGCACACAGAGGAGAACACACACTTTCTGCACACAGAGGAGGACACACACTTTCTGCACACACAGGAGAACACACACTTTCTGCACACAGAGCAGAACACACACTTTCTGCACACAGAGGAGAACACACACTTTCTGCACACAGAGGAGAACACACACTTTCTGCACACAGAGGAGAACACACACTTTCTGCACACAGAGGAGAACGCACACTTTCTGCACACAGAGGAGAACGCACACTTTCTGCACACAGAGGAGAACGCACACTTTCTGCACACAGAGGAGAACACACACTTTCTGCACACAGAGGAGAACACACACTTTCTTTGCACAGAGGAGAACACACACTTTCTGCACACAGAAGAGAACACACACTTTCTTCACACAGAGGAGGACACACACTTTCTGCACACAGAAGAGAACACACACTTTCTTCACACAGAGGAGAACACACACTTTCTGCACACAGAGGAGGACACACACTTTCTGCACACAGAAGAGAACACACACTTTCTTCACACAGAGGAGAACACACACTTTCTGCACACAGAGGAGAACACACACTTTCTGCACACAGAAGAGAACACACACTTTCTGCACACAGAGGAGAACACACACTTTCTGCACACAGAGGAGAACACACACTTTCTGCACACAGAGGAGAACACACACTTTCTGCACACAGAAGAGAACACACACTTTCTTCACACAGAGGAGAACACACACTTTCTGCACACAGAGGAGAACACACACTGTCTTCTATCCTCTTGCTGATTTTGCCTCATTAGTTTTGAACTCGTCATTGCAGTAAACAGAACTATTATTCACCAGCCCCCGACTTTGACATCTTTCCCTTGAGAACTGATCTGACAGCTACCCCAGGTATTTCCTGTAGTACTTTGTATTTCATGCTGGCTGATTTCTGGGGCGGCATTAATACCAAACAAAAGTCTTTTGTACTGGTACAGTCCACAGTGTGTGACAAACATGGAAATGTTTTGCGAATCCGTATGTAATTGTAGTTCATTGTAGCCCCACTTTAGGTGCTCTTTGGAAAAGACGCAACTTTGGCTCATGTCCTGCAAAATTTTAGCCACGGTCGGGATTGGATGTCGCTCCTTTTCTGTGGCCTCATTTGCACGCCTCATGTCTAAACACAGCCTGATATCTCCATTGGGTTTGGGCCCAACCACCGCAGGGTTTACCCACGGTGTGGGTTCCTCACCAGCTTCAATAATATTTCTGTCAATGCCTTCTTTTATTTTGGCCTCGACTTTTTCCCTCAGACCAAACGGAACACGCCTTAGTGGTTGAGCAACTGGTTTGACGCTGGGCTTGACACTGAGTTTGATATGCCGCTCGTCGAGTTTGCCTATTCCCGTCAACAGTTTGTTGTGTTTCTGCATGATAGTATCTTTTAATGATTGGTTCACTGCGTTCACATTCAGTCCTATCTCAAGAACTCCCAGCTGAATGGCTGCTGCTTTCCTGAGCGAGGCCTCACCTTTGCAGCCAATGACAACAAACTCTCCCTTACAGAGGGTAAGAACCAAAGCACCTTAAGGGGCCAGTCACAATTTTCAACATCACGGGGGTGGGATGGTGTTATCTGTGTACATTTCTTACATTTAAAAAAAGAGGAAATATTGAGGTTAAATATTTTTCTGGTACGTTTTTTGGGGGAGCAGGATCTGAAAAAGTGTACTCTGTACACTTGTGAAAATGTTGAATTGCGAACGACCCCGAAAAGAGGTTTAATTTTAAGACAAAAGTTGAAGAAAATGACTCAACATTTTTTTAATGAAGGTATGCTGGTTAATGAAACTGACTTTGGGGACAGAGCACATCCAGAGGTTTTTTCCAAAACTATAGGTGTTGTTAAAATGGAAGGATACCCACATCCTGAAAACAGGGGCTGGAAAAGGGTCACCCCCCCACCCCCCCACCCCCCCAGCAAAATAAGAGTCAATATTACCAAAGAACTATAAATGCTACAGGATATTAATTGGTGGCGATAGAAAGCTCTTGACCGTTAGTAATAGCTGATATAACCACAAATCCACAAATTTCATCTGATGGGTGTGAAAATGGTTCAGTTAAATGTGTACAACCCCAGTTCCAAAATAGTTTGGACAAAGTGCAAATTGTGAATAAAATCAAAATGCAATGACTTTCAGATCACACAAGCTAATATGTTATTTACAATAGAACATAGATAACATTTCAAATGTTGAAACAGAGATCCACAAAATGAGCTTATTTCAAATTTTCTGCCTGCAACCGGTCTCACAAAAGTTGGGACACATGCAGGAAAGGGCTGAAAAACCAATTAATATATACAAGAATCAGGTGAAAGAACATTTAGCTAGTAATTAAGTTAACTGGCATCAGGTATGTAACATGATTGGCTGTAAAAGGGATGTCTTAGAGAGGCTGAGTCTTTCAGAAGTAAAGATGGCCAGAGGCTCTCCAACCTGTGAAGGCTTGTGTAAAAAAATTGCGGAATACTTTAAAAACAATGTTCCTCAACATCAAATTGCAAAGGCTTTGAAGGTCTCATCATCGACAGTGCATAACATTGTCAAAAGATTCAGAGAAACTGGAAAAATCTCTGTGCGTAAGGGACAAGGCCGAAGACCTTTACTGGATGCCCGTGATCTTCGGGCCCTCAGACGCCACTGCATCACTCACCGGAATGATTCAGTCATTGACATTATTACAGGAATACTTCAAGAAACCACTGTCTGTAAACACAGTCCACCGCACCATCCACAGATGCCAGCTAAAACTCTATCATGCAAAAAGGGAGCCATTGTTGAGCATGATCCAGAAGCGCTGCCGTGTTCTGTGGGCCCAGGCTCATTTAAAATGGACTGTAGCAAAGTGACAAAGTGTCCTGCGGTCAGACGAGTCCAAATTCAACATTCTTCTTGGAAATTATGGGTGTTGTGTCCTCTGGGCTAAAGAGAAAGACCGCATCTCCGGTTATCACCGTTTAGTTTAAAAGCCAGCATCTATGATGGTATAGGGATGCATTAGTGCATATGGTGTGGGACACTTGCATGCTGAAAGGTATATAAAGGTTTTAGAGCAACAAATGCTCCACTCCAGATGACATCCATTCCAGGGAAGGCCTTGTGTATTTCAGCAGGACAATGCAAAACCACATACTGCAGCTATTACAACAGCATGGCTTCGTAGTAGAAGAGTCCGCATGCTGAACTAGTGTGCCTGCAGTCCTAATCTTTAACTGATTGAGAACATTTGGCACACGATTAAACCAAAAGTCCGTCAAAGGAGACCCAAAACTCTCCAGCAGCCGGAAGCCTGTATTAAACAAGAGTGGGATCAGATTTTCATGGCTAAACTCAAGAAACTTGTCTCCTCAATGCCCAGACGCCTCCACTCTGTGTTTAAAAGAGGGGATGCTACACCATGGTAAACAAGGCCCTGTTCCAACTATTTTGAGACCTGCAGTCGCCGTCACATTTGAAATGAGGTCATTTTGTGGATAAAATTGTAAAATTTCTCAGTTTCAACATTTTCTGTGTTATCTCTCTTCTATTGTAAATAAAATACTGGCTGGTGTGATTTGAAAGTCATTGCATTTTCATTTTATTCACAATTTACACTTTGTCCCAATCATTTCGGAATTGGGGTTGTATATTTTGATACCGGTTTGTAAAAGTAGCAGTTTTGAGTGCCTATAAAACCTCAATAAAAGGGTTAAAACTACTCTGATTGGCAATTAAGGGTAGTAAAGTGCCTAGAGATCAAGTCCTGAAAAAATCATGGGGTTGGCTTTATAACTTCCAGCGTAATTTCGCCAACAGGGGCGCCGCTCCCAGTCTTTTCATCCCTCAGAAAATCAAAACTAGTGGGTCGATTGGGCTAAAACTGGGTCTGTCTTCATTTGGCCCCCAATGCAACACTATCAAAGTCTGAAGAAAACCCATGACTCTGCCCATCGGAGCCCTGGTTGACTTCATGCTGAATGACCCCATGGTGTTTTTTTATGAATAATCCATGACTAGCACAGAAATCCAATAACAAAGCGCCGCTCGGGTTCAGATCAGGGAGGGCGTTCCTCCCAATCACTTCCTGCAAGTGTCTCTCTGTCATTGCCCATGTGGGCTTTGTAGTCTCCCAGCAGAGCGATAGAATCCCCAGTATGAGCCTTTTCCAGGACCCCACCCAGGGACTCCAAGAAGGCTGGATAATCTGAACTGCTGTTTGGGGCATGAGCACAAACAACAGTCAGAGCAGTTCCCTCCGCAACCCGTAAGCGAATTGCAGGAGACCCTCTCGTTCACCGGGATAGAATCCAACACAAAGGCATCAGGCCGAGGAAACACGAGTATCCCCACACCAGCTCGCCGCCTCTCACGTCGAGCAACTCCAGTGAAGGAGAGACCCCAACCCCCATCGAGGATGTTTGGTTCCGGAGCTAGAGATGCGCGTAGAGGTGAGTCCGACTATATCTAGCCGGAACTGCTCAACCTCCCGCACAAGCTCCGGCTCCCTCCCCGCCAGTGTGGTGATGTTCCCTGTCCCAAGAGCCAGATTCCATGACCAGGGCCCAGAGCACAAAGACCTCCGCCCCTGTCTGCCACCCCATCTAATATTTGGCCAAATTCAGCATAAATTCAAGCAGTCGTTTTCTCGTAATGTCATTGTAACGGCGCGGCCCCACCAACAGGCAAAAACTACATACAACTGTATCAAAAACAGTACAAGTTTAAAAGTGATTTAAAAAATAGGCGTGCAATGCACGGAATACCCCTCAGCCCGATGTCAAAGTTTTTGGAGACGCCCGCCCGCCCGCCGCCCGACCGCCCGCCCAACCGCACGAAGGATAGCAATACCCCGTCAGCCTTGAGGGCTGAGGGGTAATAAAAAATGGATTGTTCCAGAGTCATAGGAATCTCGGTTTGTTTTTGTTTGATTTATACTGTGGATCTAAAACAAAAAAAACAATCTCATCAAAGTGTATTCTGAAGTTAAGATTATCTGTTTAAAATTCAACGCGTTTTGTAGTAGGCTATACATCCCTATTGTACCATGGAAAACAAACATATCACTTGACAATTTGAAGGTGATCATCTGTGGATAAAAACAGCAGGAATAGCAGGCGAAATGCAAATGAGTTGGGGGTTGGTGGTGTCCCACATTTCCAGGTGGGGGTAATGTTACGGACATTTTGCGAAACAATTTGGCACAAACATGAACGAGGAGAAGTTGAACGGAGAAGTTGAAAAACACCTGTAGCTGTACGACCCAGCAAACCCTTTGTATACGGACAACCTGCATGGAAAAAAATGGCGCCTGCAGTTGAAGCATCAGCTGAGTTTTTTTTTTTTTCTTTCTTACTTTAACCTGTTTGGCCTATCACCACTTAAATGTTAAAATGAAAAGTGAAATCATATGGACTTCTCCAATTTTTCTGATGTTAAAAGATAAATATTGGACAAATTTGTGTAATCAGTAACTTCAATTTGCCACATTTGTTATATCACTGTGTTTAGTTTAAAGTAGCCAAAATAGTAGTAGAAACAAGAAAGATGTGGTGGAAAATATTTTTTACTCTTTAAATACAAATACAACCAATGCAGAATAAAGAAGAGCACAAACAACAGCAGAAAGTAAAAACTATTTACAAACGCCTGCCCTGCAACCAAGTTATGGAGGCTCCCTGCTGTCGCCTTGGAAGATTCATTGGATGTACCCAAAATCCTCCTTTGTAGCCTCCGAATTAATTAAAAGAGGGCAATCGCTTTCCTTCTATTAATAGCAGGAGCTGTCTTTGAGTGAAAATAAAATTATCTGTGAAGTGTTAATTATTTTGCCACTCTGTGCATTAAAACACTAATCAGTCACCTCATTTACTCAATGTAAATCGGTAATATGTATAGGATCTCCAAAATATGAAAGTGCAAATGTAAATAAATTTACAGTACACGTATACACAGGTCATATTTTGTAACAGTTAAAGTAAAAAATGCTTTAACGCACTCATTTTCCAATGCCGAGTGCTCAAAATCTCCTCTGGAAAACATGTCCAGCACGTGACCGTACACAACAGAAATGAAACTAATGTTGCAGGTAAAACGCTGCGCTCCACCCCATTCACATTACACGTCGCATCTGTTCCTAGTGTACATCAGGCATAACAATGCTGCACAGGTGTGGATATACGAGACTTCACAATGAGACTGCGTGAAACTGGGTCTTAAATACACACTGCTACCACCCAGTGGAAATGAGAAACAGAGAGATAATCGAATAATGAATGAAGTGACGTGCAGGTTAGTTGACCAGTGAGCTGGACAGCTGGAGGCGTGGCCTAACAGTCATTAACAAGCAAATCGATAAATAAACGCACAACCAAGGGGATATGCAGTACCTTTGCCCTCCCCCTTTGAGGGTGCAGGGTGACAGTTTGAAGTAGGTGTGGGGAAAGTGTGAGGAATGCCCACCAGGAGTAGTTGGCGAGACAACGATGAATGATACAAAAAAAAACATTGATGAAAAACACAAACTCCAGCACGCTATCCCACCTACAAAAATTATTTAATAGTGAATAGCAACGGTTCAAAAGAAGGTCAAAAGACCTCCAAGTGGGACGGTGTGCGGCAGTTTGTGTTTTCTTGATTGTCTCATGCCTCTTTTACGCACCTGTCCTATGTTATAGATATGCAGAGCTTTTATCTATTTTGAAACATAACGCGTTGCTGAATACCACTTGGCCCAGACACGATTTCCTGCCTCAAGGTCTCAGCGTTAAGGTCAAAGGTTAAATCCAGCAAAAAAGGTGACATCGCACATCTATGTGTCACAGTGAGTTACCATACCAAATTTGGTGAAGCTGCAATCAGTAGCTGCTGAGTACTGACCCCTACAAGATTTCCTGCCTCAAGGTCACAGCGAATAGGTCAAAGGTGAAATCCAGCAAGAAACATGACATTGCACATATATGTGTGACTGTGAGTTACCATACCAAATTTGATGAAGCTGTGATAATTAGTTTCCGAGTACTGACCCAGACAAGATTTCCAGCATCATGGTCACAGACCTTAGGTCAAAGGTCAAATCCAGCAAAAAACCTGACGTCGCACATCTATGGGTCGTAGTGAGTTACCATCCCAAATTTGGTGAAGCCGTGCGAATTAGTTGCCAAGTACTGACCTGGGCAAGATTTCCTCAGTCAAGGTCACAGAGCTAAGGTCAAAGGTCAAATCCAGCAAAAAAACCTGACGTTGCACATCTATGGGTCATAGTGAGTTACCATAGCAAATTTGGTGAAGCTGCGAGAATTAGTTGCTGAGTACTGACCCTGACAGATTTCCGGGGTCAAGGTCACAGCGCTAAGGTCAAAGGTGAAATCCAGCAAAAAACCTGGCGTTGCACATCTATGCGTCATTGTAAGTTACCGTACCAAATTTGCTGAAGCTGTGATCATTAGTTGCCGAGTACTGACCCGGACAAAATCATCGACAGACGACGGACGACAGACAGACACACAGGTGACGACAATACCCCTCCGGGCCGGAGTCGGCAGAGGGGTAAAAAACCATTAAAGGAGAATTCCAGAGTGAAATTGACTTGGGGTGTATTGAAACATGATAACGAGTACTAACCTTTGTCGAATACCCCACCTCCGTATGCACGCAACATTTCAAAATACTGTATATAGTTTGTTAGCCGACACTCCCAGCAGGCTTACAATAGTTGTGAATCGGGAATAGCGTTGCCATGCAATGAAATCGCAATTTTTTTCATCATTAACAAGGCTTAAAGTAGCTCCTCGCTTTATCGGTAGAATTCCGAGGGCCCTGACATTTAAAACGAGGCACTGAGAACTTTGAAAATGCACAGGTAGTTTATTAAAAGATACGATTTATGCAAACAGTAATTGAGCTAGTTTCCAGTCGCCTCCATCTCGAAAGTTGCAAGTCTGTTGATGAGCACGAATGAATAGATTGCAATCTGTTCCCCTATCCTTCCTATTCGTTCGTGCTCGTCAATTGACTTATCGTAACTTTCAAGATGGAGGCGACTGGAAACTAGCTCAATTGTTGTTTGCATAAAGAGTCTTTTTTTAATAAACTACCTGTGCATTGTCTAAGTTCTCAGTGCCTCGTGTTAAATGCCAGGGCCCTCAGAATTCTACCGATGAAGTGTGGAGCTACTTTGAGCCTTGTTAATGATGAAAAAAATAGCGATTTCTTTGCATGGCAACGCTATGCCCGATTCACTGCCACTGTAAGCCTGCTGGGAGCTTCGGCTAAAAAGCTATATATTTCAAAATGTTGCGTGCGTACGGAGGTGGGGTATTCGACAAAGGTTAGTTCTCGTTATCATGTTTCAATACACCCCAAGTCAATTTCGCACTGGAATTCTCCTTTAATAAAATGAAACCGAGACTGACAAAGACAGCCAGATTGCAAGGAAAACTATGGTTTTCTAATTGAAGCCACAATCTTCAGTGACATGAAGTTATTTAAATGATGAAAGTTATTACCTGGCCCCTCCCCTAGGGGGCCAGGTTAAGCAATGATCATGTCTGTGTGTGTGTGTGTGTGTGTGTGTGTGTGTGTCTGTCACTCTGTCTGTCAGCCCGTGGCTGGGGCCAGGTCTGCTATCTCTGATTGCCTTGTTGTTATTTGCACCTGCAAATATGGTGGTGACACTGTAAAAATATATGACTGAAGAAACTTGATCATAATAACCTGATCAAATTTTTGGTGGTATGAACAGCCTTGGTAGCAATGGAGACAGTGATTTGGTAATTGTTGCTATCAATTCTTGGGAGTGGTTTGAGCAGATTCTGAGTAGAATACTAGTAGAATCTACAGCGCCCTCCATAATTATTGCCACTCTTGGTTAAGATGTGTTATTTAGCTTCTGATAAATTCAGTTTTTTTTTCTAAATAATGTAGGACCACAATGAAAAAAAGAGGAAAATCCAACCTTTAATTCAAGTGCATTAATTCAGTGGGGGAAAAAATCCCACATTAAGAAATAATTCTTTTACATCAAATCATGTGTGCCACAATTTTAGCACCCCTGATGTTAATACTTTGTACAACCCCCTTTCGCCAACAAAACAGTGCCTAATCTTCTCCTATAATGTTTCACAAGATGGGAGAATACAGAAAGAGGGATCTTCCACCATTCCTCTTTGCACAATCTCTCTAAATCATCCAGCGACCTGGGTCCTCTCCTCTGCACTCTCCTCTTCAGCTCACCCCACAGGTTTTCAATGGGGTTGAGGTCTGGGGACTGAGATGGCCATGCGAGGAGCTTGATTCTGTGTCTGGTGAACCATTTCTGTGTAGATTTGGCCACATGTTGAGGGTCATTATCTTGCTGAAAGACTCAGTGATGACCCATCTTCAGCTTTCGGGCAGAGGCCACCAGATTTTGATTTAAAATGTCCTGGTATTTCAAAGCGTTCATGATGCCATGCATCCTAACAAGGTTCCCAGGGCCTCTGGAAGAGAAACAGGCCCACAGCATCAACGATCCTCCCCCATACTTCACAGTGGGCATGAGGTGCTTTTCTGCATACTCATTTTTTGTGTTCTGCCAGACCCACTTAGAGTGTTTGTTGCCAAAAAGCTCTATCTTGGTCTCATCTGACCACAGCACACGGTCCCTGTTGAAGTCCCAGTATCGCTGAGGGAACCCCAGATGTTTGCGTTTATGATTGTGAGTGAAAAAAGGTTTTTTCCGTGCATGCCTCCCAAACAGCTTGTTTGCATGTAGATAGTGCCTTATGGTTGTTTTGGAGACTTTGTGACCCCATTTGCTGCAATTCTTTAACAGTGAGCTTTGGAAAACTTTTTATTTCTCTTACCATCCTCCTCACTGTGCGTGGTGGCAAAATAACCTTGCGTCCTCGTCCAGGCTTGTTTACCACTGTTCCAGTTGTTTTAAACTTCTTAATGATTCCTCTGACAGTAGATATGGGCAGGTGCAGGCGAGTGGCTATTTTTTGTAGCCATTGCCTGACTTGTGAAGGTCACCACACATCTGCCTTACTTGAATCGTGTGTTCCTTTGTCTTTCCCATGTTGAAGAGTGAATAAGAGAAATGGCCTCTGTGTCACGTCATATTTATACCCCAGGGAAACAGGAAGTGATGAATTACTAATTAAATATTCCTAGATACTCTGATCAACTTTGTAAACTACAGTAGAAATGATAGAAATACTTCAATTACATTTATTTCCGAGGAATTCTTAGGAGTGCCAATAATTGTGGAACAGGTCATTTTATGAAAAATAATTATTTCATAGTCAGAGATTTTTTTTCCCTTAAAATTCACTTGAGTTGAAGGTTATATTTTTCTTCAATTTTCAGTGTGAGAGTATGCATCTGCAATAAAAATTGAATTTATTTTAAGGCTTTTAACACATCTTAACCAGGGGTGCCAATAAATACGGAGGGCGCTGTATATATTAGATTCATTCAAATCTAATAATCATTAGTTTTGGTGAGAGAACAATGAAAGGTTTTTTTGGCTGCCAGATTGACCCTTAATTGGGATGTGTAGTCCTAGTGTAGACCATTTCTATATCGGTGGAAAATATTACAAAACCCAAAACCAGTGAAGTTGGCACGTTGTGTAAATCGTAAATAAAAATAGAATACAATGATTTGCAAATCCTTTTCAACCTATATTCAATTGAATACACTGCAAAGGCAAGTTACTTAATGTTCGAACAGGTAAACTTTGTAATTTTTTGCAAATATTAGCTCATTTGGAATTTGATGCCTGCAACATGTTTCAAAAAAGCTGGCACAAGTGGCAAAAAAGACTGAGAGAGTTGAGGAATGCTCATCAAACACTTATTTGGAACATCCCACAGGTGAACGGGCTAATTGGGAACAGGTGGGTGCCATGATTGGGTATAAAAGCAGCTTCCCTGAAATGCTCAGTCATTCACAAACAAGGATGGGGCGAGGGTCACCACTTAGTGAACAAATGCGTGAGCTGATTGTCGAACAGTTTAAAAACAACATTCCTCAACGAGCTATTGCAAGAAATTTAGGGATTTCATCATCTACGGTCCGTAATATCGTCAAAAGGTTCAGAGAATCTGGAGAAATCACTGCATGTAATTGAAAAGGCCGAAAACCAACATTGAATGCCCGTGACCTTCGATCCCTCAGGCGGTACTGCATCAAAAACCGACCTAAGTGTGTAAAGGACATCACCACATGGGCTCAGGAACACTTCAGAAAACCACTGTCAGTAACTACAGTTCGTCGCTACATCTGCAAGTGCAATTTAAAACTCTACAATGCAAAGCGAAAGCCATTTATCAACAGCACCCAGAAACGCCGCCGGCTTTGCTGGGCCCAAGCTCATCTAAGATGGACAGATATAAAGTGGAGAAGTGTTCTGCGGTCTGACGAGTCCACATTTCAAATTGTTTTTGGAAACTGTGGACATCGTGTCCTCCGGACAAAAGAGGAAAAGAACCATCTGGACTGTTATAGGCACAAAGTTCAAAAGCCAGCATCTGTGATGGTATGGGGGTGTATTAATGCCCAAGGCATGGGCAACTTACACATATGTGAAGGCACCATTAATGCTGAAAGGTACATACAGGTTTTGGAGCAACATATGTTGCCATCCAAGCAACATCTTTTTCATGGACGCCCCTGCTTATTTCAGCAAGACAATGCCAAGCCACATTCTGCATGTGTTACAACAGCATGGCTCCGTAGTAAAAGAGTGCGGGTACTAGACTGGCCTGCCTGTAGTCCAGACCTGTCTCCCATTGAAAATGTGTGGCGCATTATGAAGCGTAAAATACGACAACGGAGACCCCGGACTGTTGTACAACTTAAGCTGTACATCAAGCAAGAATGGGAAAGAGTTCCACCTGAAAAGCTTCAAAAATTGGTCTCCTCAGTTCCCAAACGTTTACTGAGTGTCGTTTAAAGGAAAGGCGATGTAACACAGTGGTAAAAAGGCCCCTGTGCCAACTTTTTTGTAATGTGTTGCTCCCTTTAAATTCTAAGTTAGTGATTATTTGCAAAAAAAAAAAAAAAAGTTTCTCAGTTTGAACATTAAACATTTTGTCTTTGCAGTGTATTCAATTGAATATAAGTTAAAAAGGATTTGCAAATCATTGTATTCTGTTTTTTATCCACGATTTACATATCGTGCCAACTTCACTGGTTTTGGGTTTTGTACAAAGCGGTTAATTTGACGGAAGCTGAAAACTTCAGTTTTGTGTAATTTAGAGGTTACATTGAACTGATTGCACATCTTCTGATTTCTTTGTTTCAGGTTATTGGCATTACCCTGCTAGCTATTAATTGTTTGGGTCTCATCGTGTACATCATCCGACGGAGCCGCTTGCAGGAGGATGAAATTGAAGATAAAAACAACTATGAGATGGCGTGATTTTCTCACTGCATTTCATCTGTGCCAATTGCTGACATATTCTCATCCTGACTCATCATCTTATGATGCTACTTGACCAAGCATCAAAATACGGCTCAAAAGGAGGCTTTTGACTTGCTAGACAAAATAAGACAAAATATTGACAACAAAGCAATGACAAGAACAGAAAAGGCAGGCCAATCAACAAAAGTTTGTCAAGAGATAAATCAGAGATGAAGCTGAAGAAGTTATGTGGGGTTAAACGTGTGTGTGTGTGTGTGTGTGTGTGCGTGCGTGTGTGTGTTTGTGTGTGCGTGCGCACGCATGTGTGAGTGTGATTTGTCTGAAGCGGGCGGGTTGAAACCCGGCCCATTGAGAAGCTCGCATGCTCTCCACATGCATGCTTATTTGACGTTTAAGGTTAGAGGTTGGGTTAAGGGTTAAGCGTGACGGGTTGGGGTTCATTTTAAACTTGCATCATTATAAGGACGCCAAAAGTATCCTTTTTGTCGCACGCTCACCAGCCACTTCATTAGATGCACCGGTTCCAGTGTTCATTAACGCACATATTAAATCAGCCAATCACATAACGTAACATAGCATAACATAACATGAGTGGCGAGAACCGGTTGTTCAGCCCAACTAGGCTCGCCAGTTTTTTTGTACTATAATGACTCTATTGCTTCAAATAATGAATGGTATCTAGTGCAAAATCTAGCCTGTTCTTGAAAATTCCCGAGGTTTCTGCGTCAACAATATGGCAAGCTATTCCACTCTGAGATTACTTTCTGGATAAAAAAGACATTTCCTAATGTCAGTGCTAATTTTACCCTTGGCCAACTTCTATTTCTGACCCCGCGTTTTACTAATGAAACTTGGCCTGAGTAATCCTACTTAATTCACTTTGATAATCCCGTTAAAAAATTTAAACACCTCAGTCAGATTGCCCCAAAGTCTCCTTTTCCTAAGACTAAAGAGATTAAGGATCTTCAGCCTTTTCTCATCGCTTTTATCTTGGAATCAGGTTAGTGGGTCTTCACTGAACGTTTTCTACAGCCTGTATATCTTTCTTGAAGTATGGTCCCCAGAATTGTACACAATACTCTAGATGTGGTCTGACGAACGTGTTGTACAAGAGAAGTATAACTTCCTTGGATTTATACTCAATACTTTTGGCTATATATCCCAGCATGCTGTTGGCCTTTTAAACTGCTATGGCACAATGGATAGAACCTGTAAGGGTTTGGTCAACAATCACTTCCAGATTCACTTTTTAATGTGGAGCACATTCCAGTTTTAAACCTCCCATGAAGTAATCTTGGGTGATGGCTGGTGAGTTTGAGACGCCAAACGTAGCGGCCAGAATAAAAGGGGGAACCACAGAACAGAGAGAGACAAATAAAATAAGAGAGCAAGACTCGCGCTTCCAACAGACCTAGATGTCGTCCGAGGCAAGGAAGCAAGGCGAGCTCGACGGAATGAAAAGAAAGGGAAAAAACAGAAAGATACCCTTGCGATCTAGAACTTCTCCTCAAATATGCAGCTAAACCCTAAACAACTCTCTTACCAGAGACCTTACCAGCTAAAGTGCAAACATAACACTAACACTCTAGCAAGGGAAGTCAGGCGGAACTAGGCTTAAATAGAATCCGGGCAACGCCCCCAATTAAAGACCCGTGGAGGAATTACTCAGTCATGGGCATACTCGGCCCATCGACTGAGGATTGATTATCTGCTGCTAAACATTGAAGAGTATTTTCTAAAGTCCGTTTAGTGCGTTCAGTCTGCCCGTTAGTCTATGGGTGAAACCCAGAGGAGGGACTTATGGTGGCCCCCAACTTCTTGCAAAATGCCCGCCAGAATCTGGCTGTAAACTAATGGCCTCGGTCAGAGACTACATTTTGCAGAAGCCCATGGAGCCGGAACACATGGTTAACCACAAGAAGGGTCATCTCCCACACTGAAGGCAACTTGGGTAGCGCGACAAAATGAGCAGCCTTAGAAAAACGGTCAACCACAACCAGGATGACTGTGTTACCATCAGATACAGGCAGCCCCGTTACGAAGTCTAACGCAATATGCCTCCAAGGGCGCCTGGGAACAGGCAAAGCTTGCGGCAGACCAGAGGGAGGGAGGTGGGAAGTTCCTGGAGCATTTGCCAAAAACAGCAACAAATTCCCGAATGTCTCTCATCAAACCAGGCCACCAATAATGTCGGGCCAGGAACTGCTTAGTCCGATGGGCCCCCGGGTGCCCAGCCAATTGAGAAGAATGTCTCCACTGGAGGACCTTTAGCCTAACTGTACGCGGAACAAACAAACAGCCTGAAGGCTCCCCCCCAGGACCAGAGTCAGTCTTTAAAGCCTCCTGAACCACTGCTTTAATCTTCTCAATCTGAATGGGTGCAACCACTTGAGCAGCCGGAATAATTGGATCAGAGGTAGGATCGCGGTCAGAGCGGTCGTAAATTTGTGACAGGGCGTCAATTATAGGTCAGTGTGAAATCAAAGCGGTTAAAGAATAATGACCACTGCGCCTACCGGGAATTACGTCGCTTAGTTTGCTGAATATATTGGAGATTTATATGGTTGGTCCACACTACAAAAGGGTGTTCAGCTCCCACTAACCAGTGGCGCCACTCCTCAAGCACCAACTTGATCCCCAATAACTCCTGGTCACCAATGCTGTAATTGCGTTCCGTGGCGGACAAAGATCAGGAGAAGTATGCGCATGGGTGTAGCTCTCCCCCCCGAGGGCATCTACCTCCACAACAAATGAGAGGGAGGGATCGGGCAAAACCAGAATGGGCTCTGAGGTAAAACATTTCTTTAATTCCTGAAAGGCAGCATCAGCTACTGGAGACCAAAAAAACGCTGAGGAGATGTTCTTCTTGGTGAGCATGATAATGGGGGTAGCAACCGCTCAAAAATTGCGGATAAACCTCCTATTAAAATGAGCAAAGCCCAGGAAGTGTTGAACCTCCTTAACACTCTGAGGTGCAGGCCAATTCCTGACCGCAGCCACCTTGTCCGGGTCCATATGAACCGACCCCTTAGAAACAATAAAGCCCAGAAAAGTGACAGTTTGGGTGTGAAAAACACATTTCTCAACTTTAACAAAAAGCTTGGCATTAAGGAGGGCCTCAAACACACGTCAGACGTGTTGTTTATGCTCCAAGAGTGTTGAAGAAAAAATGTAAATGTCGTCAAGATAAACAAAGACGAATTTCTCCAACATCTCTCGGAGGACGTCGTTAATGAGCGCCTGAAACACCGAGGGGGCGTTAACCAATCCGAACGGTAAGACCAAATATTCGTAGTACCTGTCATGAGTGTTAAATGCCGTCTTCCAGTCGTCCCCCTCCCGACCAGCTCATGCAGGAGAGACGGCGGGTCCAGCCCAGAGGCCTAACCCAGCTACCAAAAGGGAGGAGCAGAGCCTATGGAACTGGGGTTCTCTTTAACACCGGAGCATTGCTCGTGGAGGAAAACTGACCACTGCACCCATTGCCAAGAGAAGAATCCAGTACCTGCCAAGGTAAAGGTGTCACCTACCGCCATCACTGGCCAATGATTTAAGATCCCTGTCAGAGTGGCCTTTAATGACACAACCCTTTGCATGAAGGCTCTGATTGATTCCGGTGCAGTTGGTGCGACAGCTTCAAGCTCCAGTCCACTGGCTCCAAACTCCCCTTGTCGTGGGAGCACTGAAAAACCTCTGAGCAGCGGCAGCATTGCCCACCAGAAGGCGCCAATCTCCCTCTGCGTACAAGAGCACCATCTGGAGGAACTCCCACTGCTGCTCCTCCACTATCCAAGCCACCCACTCTTCCTCAGCCTGCCGCGGCTGCTGAAACACAATCCCACGATATCCTGGCAAACTAGATGTCTCACTTTCTGGTCAGCCACCTATCAGTGGCTCTGTGGCCCCCTACCCATTGTCTCCACATCTGTCAAGAGCCCTGACCAAGAGATCCAGGCTGATATTCCTGGAGAGGACTGGGACCTGCAAGGGGCATTCAGGAGGACTAAAGCTACCCAGTTAACTCCTCATCGTCCATGGGATTGTGTCATAGAGCTCCTGTGCGGCACATCACCCCCCAGGAGCTATGTATACTCCCAATTGGTGGCTGAAACTCAAGTAATGGAGCAGTTTGTACAAGAAGCTCTTCAGCTGGGCTTCATTTGTCCCTCCACGTCACCTGCATTCTCGAGCTTCTTTGTCCAGTAGAGGGATGGAGGTCTACGCCCCTGTATGGACAACAGTGGACTAAATGACATCATGGGAAGATACAGATATCCACTCCCCCTGGTGCCCAGTGCTGTGGAGCAACTCTGAGATGCGTAGATTTTCACTAAGCTCAACCTCAGCAGTGTGTGCAACTTAATCCGCATCAGAAAAGGAGACGAGTGGAGAACAGCCTTTTGCACCACCTCCGGCTACTACAAGTACTGTGTAGTGCCTTATGGCCTTTTTAACACCCCATCTATGTTCTAGTCCTTCAATTCTTGATTCTTTATATTCTATCTCACTAGCATTTCCATTGTTTCAAACAGGATACAGCCTTATAATATTATTCCATCCAACAGGTTTCCTGTAAGTGCCATCACACGTGGGACAAAAAATCTAATATTTTACAATGAATATAAATTTTTCAACTGAGTTTACTATGATCTATGTACACTTTTGCTGGTTTCACAGGAAACACAATTGAAGATTCAGAACCCAATAATTTTTATTCCATTGCATATGTTCTCATATTTTATTTTGTGTGATTCGCAAATATACAGCTCCATTAAAATTATTGAAACACTCCCATCTGCCTGATTGTATTCTGGATTACTAAATTTGCAGATAGAACATTGCAATTTCAGAATTAATAAAATGTTAATTTATTTATTAATAGAGGAAAATGGGTCTATAAACAGTTTGCAAAAAAGAGTAGTACAGCATCAGCTCTCAAAAATGACTGTTTCTGACTTTGAGTTACCCAACTGCTTCTTTAGCTTATATGTCAGCTTTTTTGGAATGTATTGCAGGCATCAAATTCAAAATAAGTAAATATTTTCTAAAAAACAATACATTTTATCAATTTGGACATTAAATACCTTGTCTTTGTCATGCACTCAATTGAATATATGACGAAAAGGATTTGCAAATCATTGTATTCTGTTTTTATTCATGTTTTACACAACCTCCCAACTTCATTGGAACTGGGGTTTGTAGAAGTAGTGCAGTAGTTACAGTGAAAGGGGAGAAACCTGAGATTATGTCGCCATTTTCCAATGTGGCTGTAGGAAATAATTTGGTCAATCACAATACTGCCCATAGCATGCTTTCTGAATTGACGTGTATGAGTCTGCTTGTCAATATTCCCCTTCTGCAGACAGAGTACACTGTTCCAAGACAGGGCCTGTTTTCATCGGTTTTTTCAGTGCATGCTTGAATGAATTATTTCATTGGCGATACTAAGTTAACTATGAAGTCACTACAATCATCTCACCTTTCAAAAACACCCATAGTTTGTCATTAACGCAAAACATTGCTTGAATATATCTGCTGGGTGCCATGTTGAATCCTCGATCACATGCTCCAGTCGCTGTCGTACAGTTGGTTGACACAGTGACCGTAGACAGACCTATGTAATACTGATGTGAACCTCAAAATATGAAGATAGACCACTGTGACAGTCGCCTGGACATAAAATGGAGGCCTACAAGAACAGGATCAAGTGCTGCAGACATTCCTTCAGATACTTAACTCTGAGAGGGTTTAGTAAGAATAACACTATGTTGAAGAAGATAGAGATAGACTTCGGCCTATCCTCAGGTAACAAAGTGCTGTCACTATTTTGTCCAGACGGCTCCTCGGCTCCTCTCTCTCTCTCTCTCTCTCTACTCACCTCCTCACTATGTCTCCGGCAGCGACGGTTCTAGCTTGACGACACCCCCCTCTGGCGGCGGCTGGGTCATTGGATATTTTTAAACGGCAAGTGCAAACCTATCTTTTTAATTTGGCTTATAAATACAAATAGAGGTGCTTTTTTAGTGATGCTTTTATTTTGTCCCCGTTTTATCATTAATTTATTGTTTTATTTACTGTTTTATTTGTTTTTACCTTTCCATCTTGATTTTAAATCTGTATAATTTTACTCACTTGGTCTTCTGTATTATTTTGTAGGCCTATTATTTGGGTTTTAAACTGTCCTGTCTTTTTGCTTTGTAATCGTGTTGATTTTATTCTCTTTGTAAAGCACTTTGAGCTGCATTTTTTGCATGAAAGGTGCTACATAAATAAAGTTTATTATTATTATTTGTTGTTGTTATTATTATTATTAATAATAATAATAATAATAATAATAACACAAATCCTTTATTGCACTTCCTGTTGACGGACAGCGAGGCAACTTGAGTGCGTTTTGTAAAGTTGGGCTACTTGCCGTCATTTGGATTTCCCAGTGCCTGCTAGCGCCGAAACGAAGACTTTCTATTTAGAAATTCATTGGGTTTTGTCACAATCACTATATTTTTTATTCTTTTCCGCGTAATTATTTAATAACGCGTTTATCATTTGTCCGCGCTGCTTGACAGACATATCCCAATTGACATGTTGTTACTGCCGTGGCAGCCAACTACAAAACCCAGAACCAGTGAAGTTGGCACGTTGTGTAAATCGTAAATAAAAATAGAATACAATGATTTGCAAATCCTTTTCAACCTACATTCAATTGAATACACTGCAAAGACAAGTTACTTAATGTTCGAACAGGTAAGCTTTGTAATTTTTTGCAAATATTAGCTCATTTGGAATTTGATGCCTGCAACATGTTTCAAAAAAGCTGGCACAAGTGGCAAAAAAGACTGAGAGAGTTGAGAAATGCTCATCAAACACTTATTTGGAACATCTCACAGGTGAACGGGCTAATTGGGAACAGGTGGGTGCCATGATTGGGTATAAAAGCAGCTTCCCTGAAATGCTCAGTCATTCACAAACAAGGATGGGGCGAGGGTCACCACTTAGTGAACAAATGCGTGAGCTGATTGTCGAACAGTTTAAAAACAACATTCCTCAACGAGCTATTGCAAGAAATTTAGGGATTTCATCATCTACAGTCCGTAATATCGTCAAAAGGTTCAGAGAATCTGGAGAAATCACTGCACGTAAGCGACAAGGCCGAAAACCAACATTGAATGCCCGTGACCTTCGATCCCTCAGGCAGTACTGCATCAAAAACCGACATCAGTGTGTAAAGGACATCACCACACGGGCTCAGGAACACTTCAGAAAACCACTGTCAGTAACTACAGTTCGTCGCTACATCTGCAAATGCAAGTTAAAACTCTACAATGCAAAGCGAAAGCCATTTATAAACGGCACCCAGAAACGCCGCCGGCTTCGCTGGGCCCAAGCTCATCTAAGATGGACTGATGCAATGTGGAAAAGTGTTTTGTGGTCTGACGAGTCCACATTTCAAATTGTTTTTGGAAACTGTGGACGTCATGTCCTCCGGACCAAAGAGGAAAAGAACCGCCCGGACTGTTATAGGCGCAAAGTTCAAAAGCCAGCATCTGTGATGGTATGGGGGTGTATTAGTGCCCAAGGCATGGGCAACTTACACATATGTGAAGGCACCATTAATGCTGAAAGGTACATACAGGTTTTGGAGCAACAAATGTTGCCATCCAAGCAACGTCTTTTTCATGGACGCCCCTTCTTATTTCAGCAAGACGATGCCAAGCCACATTCTGCACATGTTACAACAGCATGGCTCCGTAGTAGAAGAGTGCGGGTACTAGACTGGCCTGCCTGTAGTCCAGACCTGTCTCCCATTGAAAATGTGTGGCGCATTATGAAGCATAAAATACGACAACGGAGACCCAGGACTGTTGAACAACTTAAGCTGTACATCAAGCAAGAATGGGAAAGAGTTCCACCTGAAAAGCTTCAAAAATTGGTCTCCTCAGTTCCCAAACGTTTACTGAGTGTCGTTTAAAGGAAAGGCAATGTAACAGTTTTAAAAAGGCCCCTGTGCCAACTTTTTTGCAATGTGTTGCTGCCTTTAAATTCTAAGTTAATGATTATTTGCAAAAAAAAAAGAAAGTTTCTTAGTTTGAACATAAAACATCTTGTCTTTGCAGTGTATTCAATTGAATATAAGTTGAAAAGGATTTGCAAATCATTGTATTCTGTTTTTATCTACGATTTACATAACGTGCCAACTTCACTGGTTTTGGGTTTTGTACAAAGATTTAAAAGGTTATAAGCGTTCGAACTAACGGGATCATTGAGGCTTCAACTGCTTGTATAAGCATCTCGTAAAATTTCAAAGTTATATTGAACAGTTCTCTCTATGTAACTTAATTTTCTGATTGATATGTATGTTGGATTGGATTGCATCTTCTGGCATCCGTCATATTCACCTTGGCCAGACGAGGTCGGCCGGAAGTTAGTCCTGCCATTGGACTTTTGGACAGTGAGTGATTTGGGCTGTTGGCCTGTATGTAAATGTATGTCAAACCAAGCTATATCATTTGACAGCTAAGATGGGCTATGCCATTCTTTCCACCGCGCCACGCATGCACAGTCAGCTTGTTAAGATTAAAAATGCTTGAGAAGCTAATTTAGTGTAATATTGAACTCTTTTGTTCACTTTTTTGTTTTATTCAAAGTATCATTTGATAGGCCGTTTGCAAAATTCGCAGAATAAAGATAGCTCACCCCCGTCTCCCTCCCCCCTCACCCCCGTCTCCCTCCCCCCTCACCCCCGTCTCCCTCCCCCCTCACCCCCGTCTCCCTCCCCCCTCACCCCCGTCTCCCTCCCCCCTCACCCCCGACTCCCCTCCTCCCTCACCCCCGTCTCCCTCCCCCCTCACCCCCGTCTCCCTCCTCCCTCACCCCCGTCTCCCTCCTCCCTCACCCCCGTCTCCCTCCTCCCTCACCCCCGTCTCCCTCCCCCCTCACCCCCGTCTCCCTCCTCCCTCACCCCCGTCTCCTCCCCCCTCACCCCTGTCTCCCTCACCCTCGTCTCCCTCCTCCCTCACCCCCGTCTCCCTCCACTCTCACCACCGTCTGCCTCCCCCCTCACCCCCGTCTCCCTCCTCACTCACCCCCGTCTCCCTCCCCCCCTCACCCCCCGTCTCCCTCCCCCCCTCACCCCCGTCTCCCTCCCCCCCTCACACCCCGACTCCCTCCTCCCTCACCCCCCGTCTCCCTCCCCCCTCACCCCCGTCTCCCTCCTCCCTCACCCCCGTCTCCCTCCTCCCTCACCCCCGTCTCCCTCCTCCCTCACCCCCGTCTCCCTCCCCCCTCACCCCCGTCTCCCTCCTCCCTCACCCCCGTCTCCCTCCCCCCTCACCCCTGTCTCCCTCACCCTCGTCTCCCTCCTCCCTCACCCCCCGTCTCCCTCCACTCTCACCACCGTCTGCCTCCCCCCTCACCCCCGTCTCCCTCCCCCCTCACTCCCGTCTCCCTCCCCCCTCACCCCCGTCTCCCTCCCCCCTCACTCCCGTCTCCCTCACCCCCGTCTCCCTCCCCCCCTCACCCCCGTCTCCCTCCCCCCTCACCCCCGTCTCCCTCCCCCCTCACCCCCGTCTCCCGTCTCCCCTCCCCCCTCACCCCCGTCTCCCTCCTCCTCCTCACCCCCGTCTCCCGTCTCCCTCCCCCCTCACCCCCGTCTCCCTCCTCCCTCACCCCCGTTTCCCTCCTCCCTCACCCCCGTCTCCCTCCCCCCCTCTCCATCCTACCTCACCCCCGTCTCCCTCCCCCCCTCACCCCCCGTTTCCCTCCTCCCTCACCCCCGTCTCCCTCCCCCCTCACCCCCTTCTCCCTCCCCCCCTCACCCCCGTCTCCCTCCCCCCTCACCCCCGACTCCCTCCTCTCTCACCCCCGTCTCCCTCCCCCCCTCACCCCCCTCTCCCTCCTCCCTCACCCCCGTCTCCCTCCCCCCTCACCCCCGTCTCCCTCCTCCCTCATCCCCGTCTCCCTCCCCCCTCACCCCCGTCTCCCTCCCCCCTCACCCCCCGTCTCCCTCCTCCCTCACCCCCGTCTCCCGTCTCCCTCCCCCCTCACCCCCGTCTCCCTCCTCCCTCACCCCCGTTTCCCTCCTCCCTCACCCCCGTCTCCCTCCCCCCTCTCCATCCTACCTCACCCCCGTCTCCCTCCCCCCTCACCCCCGTTTCCCTCCTCCCTCACCCCCGTCTCCCTCCCCCCTCACCCCCCTTCTCCCTCCCCCCCTCACCCCCGTCTCCCTCCCCCCCTCACCCCCCGACTCCCTCCTCTCTCACCCCCGTCTCCCTCCCCCCCTCACCCCCCCTCTCCCTCCTCCCTCACCCCCGTCTCCCTCCCCCCTCACCCCCCGTCTCCCTCCTCCCTCATCCCCGTCTCCCTCCCCCCTCACCCCCGTCTCCCTCCCCCCCTCACCCCCGACTCCCTCCTCTCTCACCCCCGTCTCCCTCCCCCCTCACCCCCCTCTCCCTCCCCCCCTCACCCCCGTCTCCCTCCCCCCTCACCCCCGTCTCCCTCCCCCCCTCACCCCCGACTCCCTCCTCTCTCACCCCCGTCTCCCTCCTCCCTCACCCCCGTCTCCCTCCCCCCTCACCCCCGTCTCCCTCCTCACTCACCCCCCGACTCCCTCCTCTCTCACCCCCCGTCTCCCTCCTCCCTCACCCCCGTCTCTCTCCTCCCTCACCCCCGTCTCCCTCCTCCCTCACCCCCCGTCTCCCTCCTCCCTCACCCCCTCCTCTCTCACCCCCGTCTCCCTCCTCCTTCACCCCCGTCTCCCTCCTCCCTCACCCCCATCTCCCTCCTCCCTCACCCCCGTCTCCCTCCTCCCTCACTTCCGTTTCCCTCCTCCCTCACCCCCGTCTCCCTCCTCCCTCACCCCCGTCTCCCTCCTCCCTCACCCCCGTCTCCCTCCCCCCTCACCCCCGTCTCCCTCCTCCCTCACCCCCGTCTCCCTCCTCCTTCACCCCCGTCTCCCTCCTCCCTCACCCCCATCTCCCT